>OZ014422.1:6469700-6877758 GCA_963965975.1 Xestospongia bergquistia | reverse complement strand
ATGATTCATTGTTTTAAAGTGCACTCCAATAAACTTACTTCTACTTGTACATAAATATCCTGACATCATATTCTCCGTATAGGAACGCAATAAAAAAACGATAATAATATTCATGAGTTAATAATATTCATGTGCAAAAGTTAATAATAAATAAGTTGTCCTTTTAGAGCATAATAATTGTTTGTCCTCTTTAAAAAAGGCAAAGATCCATTAATTCACATATACCAAGTTGATTATTACAAAGTAACCCAATATTATAATTTATAATAATAAAACAAGCAATAATACTAAATATCACTTATATAAATTTAACTTCATAAAATACTTGAAATAATTTTTACTTGTCATATTGGACCATTTTGACCCAAACCATGAACTATAGTTCATGTTTTTATTAAATTTGAGATTTGGATCTTGATATCAAATAGTTTGAAATTTTTGGTGAAGTTAGAGTTGTAGGTCATGATAATCCCTACCTAATGCAGGCACTGTTGGGCATAATAGCTATTATACTTAACGTGCCCATCAGGTACCATAGAAATGGTTTATATGGTGCCCAATGGTGTTTAAACAAACTCCATTGGGCACCATAGAAATTGTTTATATGGTACCTAATGGTGTTTGAAGAAACATTTATTGGCATTTGTTACTAAGGTCATATTGCTATGGTAACCATTACCATGGTAATTTTCCTTCATGAAAGTTTGTTGCAATGGCAACATATATGCTATTATTAATGTCACATAACAAGGACCTATTATACCAGCCATTAAAGCATCTAATGGATCATCTTCAGTATCACTCTCTTCTTCTCCGTCACCCACACTACTCTCTTGGTGAGCCACATTACAGTACTTTGCAATTTGTTGCCTCTATTTCGTCATCAGAATTATATTCAAAGTAGCTATAGGAGATAACAATTATAATATTTTTGTTATCTCCTATAGCTACTTTGAATATAATTCTGATGACGAAATAGAGGCAACAAATTGCAAAGTACTGTAATGTGGCTCACCAAGAGAGTAGTGTGGGTGACGGAGAAGAAGAGAGTGATACTGAAGATGATCCATTAGATACCTTTATGGCTGGTATAGAGGTATAGTATATTTTATAAATTATCAATTATTAAAGGGACTATAACTATTACCTCATGGTATTCACAGTTCTTATTACTGACAAACACGTGGTTGATTAGTTTACTGACATGAACGGAAACCTTATCAAATTCCTCCTCTAAACATGGCCTCTAAATCCAAATTTGCTGGGTTTTCATTAGGTAAAAGGAAAGAAGAACTAGAAGCCATAGCTAGAGACCAGTCTATGAAGAAAAGAGCTTTTAGAGAAGAAGAGTAAGCCATTTTATTAAATATTATAATTGTTATCTCCTATAGCTACTTTGAAAATGATTCTGATGAAGAAATAGAGACAACTGAGCCTGCTTCAGCAGTTGTTGAAACTGCAAAGCAACTTATTGCAAAGTATCGTAATGTGGCTAACCAAGAGAGTAGTGTGGGTGAGGGAGAAGAAGAGAGTGATACCGAAGATGATCCATTAGATGCTTTTATGGCTGGTATAGAGGTACAGTATATTTTATGAAGAGATGGAATTCTCTTGTTTAGACGGAAGTAAAAAGACAAGCAACTACAGAACCTTCTGTTAAACCTACCAAGTAAATAAAGTTCATCTGTTTTTCATCATGTGTCCGTCCATACTTATATTGTTATTAGGGCTATCAGAGATGATATTGAAGATGAGGATGACCAGGTTAATAAGTTTATCCCTATCCTTTTAGCTTATACTCTCTCTCTCTCTCTCTTTCTCTTGTTTCTAGGAGAGCTATTTCAAGGCAGTAGCTAGTGGTCCAATTATAATATACAATGAAGAAGATGATATTGAAATTGATTATGATAGTGATGGAAATCCTATTATTCCTGATTCAGCAAAAGTAACTTTATTATAAATTCATTATTTTATTATATTATCTATCAAAATTGTAGGTGATTGATCCATTGCCTCCTGTTGACCATTCAGCTGTGAGATAATGATATATGATTCTTTTCTTTGACTCCACCCACTTCCTTAGATTGATTATAAATCTTTTCAGAAGGATTTTTATGATGAAGATGAGAGTGTTAAACAACTCTCTGAAAAAGAGCTAAAAGATTTACGAAAAAAATTAGGAATTAGAGTATGTTCAGTACATCTATCCTTTAATATGTGTGTGTGTGTCCATAAGGTATCTGGATACACGCCCCCTCGTCCATGTGTTTCATTTGCTCACTTTGGATTTGATGAACAGCTTATGTCATTAATAAGAAAAGCCGACTTTACCACACCCACTCCAATTCAGTCACAAGTACATGTATATGTAAAGTGCATGTACCTTATTTTATACTAGGCTATTCCTGCTGGTCTCTCAGGTCGAGATGTGATTGGTATTGCAAAGACAGGCTCAGGAAAGACAGTAGCTTATCTCTGGCCATTACTAGTACATTGTATTGATCAAGTATTTTAATAATAAATATACTAATTGTCATGATTGTTTTCATTTTTATTAGCCGGAGCTAAAAGAAGGTGATGGTCCTATTGCATTGATATGTGCTCCTACTAGAGAATTATGTCAGCAAGTAAGTCATCCTTACCTAGTACTTTCCTTATAAGGGCATATATTCCTAGATATATCATCAAGCTAAGAAGTATGGGAAAGCATATAATTTATCAGTGTGTTGTATCTATGGAGGTGGAAATAAATGGGAACAAAGTCAAGCGGTTAAAGAAGGCTGTGAAGTATTAGTAGCTACACCTGTAAGTATACCACTAATGGCTCCACCCATAATAAAGCTATGTGACTCCGCCTATTTTAGGGTCGTTTAATCGACTTAGTGAGGAGTAATGCTACTAATCTTTTAAGAGTAACATTTCTTGTGTTTGACGAAGCAGATCGCATGTTTGATTTAGGATTTGGTAGGTACATGTTATGAACTTGTAATTTTTTTATTTATACATTTATAGAACCTCAAGTTAGATCAATAGCTAACCATGTAAGGCCAGATCGACAGAGTGAGTTGACCACACTCACAAAAATTATTTATTATAACGTCAGCTCTTTTATTTAGTGCAACATTTCGTAAAAAAGTTGAAAGACTTTGTCGTGATATTTTAACTGATCCTGTACGCATTGTTATTGGCGACGTGGGAGAAGCCAATACAGATATAACACAGTTAGTTACTGTGTTTCATGATCCAAAAGACAAGTGGGCCTGGTTATTAGGACGTTTAGTAGAATTTATATCAGGTATATCACATGACTTGTCATGTGACTTAGTGTTTTGATCATGTGATTAGCTGGCAGTGTGTTAATATTTGCAACACGTAAAGTTACAAGTGAAGAAGTGACTACTGGTTTGAGACAAAGTGGATATCAAGGTAGAGTTCTTTAAAATGAGTGTGGTTATGACATCTGATATATAGCTGGCTTATTACATGGTGACATGAGTCAAGGTGAACGTGATGAAGTCATTACTAACTTCAAAAAGAAAGCTTTTCCTGTACTTGTGGCCACTGATGTAGCAGGTAAGACATTGTACTGATATATCATTACTTTTGTAATATAAATAGCTCGTGGTCTGGATATACCAGCTATTAAGACTGTCATTAATTATGATGTTGCTAAAAATATTGACACCCACGTACATCGTATTGGACGTACAGGTAGAGCTGGAGAGAAAGGATCAGCTCATACATTAGTCACACACAAAGATGTCAATTTTGCTGGAGATCTTGTTCGTAATTTGGTGAGATAATATTCATCAAATTAGAGTTAATAAAGGACTGATTATAGGAGGCTGCTGATCAAATTGTACCAGATGAATTACTGCAATTAGCTATGCAGGTTAGTAATACACTATTATATAGGAATTAGTGGGTAAGAAATGAATATATTTGTGTAAACTTAAAAATTTAGCTAAATTTTATGGTCATAGTTTTGTAAGGTAATATCATTCTATAAATTACTTCATAAATAGAATATTATCTTGTATTGTTAACTACAGAACCCAAGATTTAAAAAGTCACGCTCTCGAAATCAGAAAGGAGGGAGTGGGATAGGAGGCGGAGGGATATTAGGAGTAGGAGGAGGAGGAGGGGGGGGGAGAGGAAGAAGGAAAGTACGATTAGGTCTAGGAGCTACAAATCAGGTACATTGACTCTTATTTTTGTTAATAATTAATTCATTAATCAGACACCTTCCACATCATTACCAACAATCCCTGTCATACCAGGGGGAGGACCCAGTGCTAACAGAGCTGCAGCATTGAAGGAAGCCATGCAAGTAAGAGAAGTCTTTAAAATATAATTGTTATGTACATCCTAAGGCTCACTACAAAATGAAATTTCAAGCAGCATCCAGTACTCAATTTTCTACTACTTCCTCTCTCTCATCAGGAAATGAAACAAGTTCAACTACAAGGAAACGTAAAAGCCGATGGGATTAAAACAATTGGTAAATTTAAAATATCTAATTTTGAAAATTTCCACAACAAACAAAAGAGCATTACAAAAAAAGTGGTGTCATAAACTCAAACATTATTTCACTGGAAATATAATTAAACTAGTAAATTAAACATCTGATAAAGAGCAAGGAAGCTATCATTAATACTAAATTTTAGTTCAATGTTTGTATTAGTATATTTTGTTGGCACATTTTTATTTTTGTTTACGGATATCTGCCAACTGAGCATGAAGGAGTTCCAACTCCTTCATCTTTGCAGCAATTTTTTCTTGAGTATTCATCTCTTTAATAATTCTCTTCATGGCATTCTGAGGAGCTCCACCCTCTCTAACCTATATTGATAACCATAACAATATTTAGGTAATCCATGGACTCATCAAATACCCTGGTATAGGAATGAGTCCATTGACTCATCAGATAAGAATGAGACCACAAACTCATTAGATACAAAGGAACAAAGGGGAATAGGAATGACTCCAATGAAACATTGAACACCCTGGTATAGGAATGAGTCCATAAACTCATCAGATACCAAGGGTATAAGAATGAGTGCATACATTCCAGATATCCATGGACTCACTCATCAAATACCTTAGTATAGGAATGAGTCCATGGACTCATCAGATACCATGGACTCATATCAGATACCAAGGTATAAGAATAAGACCACAAACTCATTAGATACAAAGGAACAAAGGGGAATAGGAATGACTCCAATGAAACATTGAACACATTGGTATAGGAATAAGTCCATGAACTCATACCCTATGAGACCACAAACTCAGGACTCCAATGAAACCCTGGTATAGGAATGAGTCCATAAACTCATCGGATACCAAGGTATAAGAATGAGACCACAAACTCATTAGATACAAAGGAACAAAGGGGAATAGGAATGACTCCAATGAAACATTGAACACATTGGTAAAGGAATAAGTCCATGAACTCATACCTATGAGACCACAAACTCATATGATACAAAGGGTATAGGAATGACTCCAATGAAACATTGGACACCCTGTTATAGGAATGAGTTGATGGACTTATCAGACACCAAATATAGGAATGAGCCTATAAACTCATTATACTTTGCATGTGTTTACGTACATCAATTCCAAAAGGATTGACAGCCTTAGAATTATCAATAGAGCTTTGAGCAGCTTTCACTAATGCTTCAGTAGCCTTCTTTACTTGCTGGCCAGCTTTCTATATATAACAGAAACATTGAAGAAGAAACATCAAAATGATAAGTACCTGAAGTCTCCTGTTGTTCTCAGAATGAATATCTGCCTTCACTTGTGCAGCATGTAAAAGTTGAACAGTGGTAGCAGCCACTGCTTTAGCAGCTGCAATAAGCCTTTCTTCTTTAGCCTCACCTTGAACAACATCATTAGCAGCATCACATAATTGACTGGTTGACTCAGCCACCATTTTAGCCTAAACCACAATGGAATAAAGATGCAATAATGGTTTATTACTTACAGCAGATACCAGACCATCAGACCACTGACTATCGGCAGAATGAACACGACTATCAGATAATTTGCCTTGTTCCAGAAGTTCTCGTTGAGTTGCACGAGCTGATTGTACAAGACTCTTTGTAGCAGCAGCAATACTCTTTGCTGCTTCCAAAATTTGCGCATCAAATGCAAGATTAGCATCAGCTTCCTAACAAAGACAATCAATTGTTGTATTAATACAAGTTGTCTATACTCACCTGTGATGGACGAAGAGTCAATTCTGCCAACTTTTTAGCTGCAGCTTCAATAGATGCAGCTGCTGCTAACAATTCTTGTTCAGCACGTACTTCAGGATTGTTCATATCAATAAATCCAGCTCCTTCCTTGAGTTCTCCAGCAACTGATACAATTGCACTAACAGTTGCAGCCACTTCTTTTGAAAATGGTAGCATTTTGCTCTTCAGATCAGCTGATGATGGCTTCAAGATGATTTGATGGACTAACTCTAAGAGAGCTTTGTATGCAACAGCACAGTCTCTACCACTACTTATAACTCTGTGTGTGAGAATAAGAGAGAGAGTAAGAGAGAGAGAGAACACCACTTAACAAGTGATAACATAAATGTCTACAATTTACCGTTGTACTTGTTCTTCCGTTTGTCCACAACTCTGAGCAGTACCTTTACAAATTAACAAGAGATCATGAACAGCCTGATAACTCAAATTAGCAGCTGCAGATATATCAATTTGTTTGCAACTGTTACCAGCAGCAACTGTTTTGGTGGAAGCTAATGTAATTGCTTTAGTAGCTTGTACAAGAGCCTCGGGAGTAGCTTTGCTCAAATCTGTTTGTGCAGGTTTGTCAGAGAGGTACTCCTACAATTAAGGTCAATTAAGTATAAATAAAAACAGACAAACCTTTAGATCATTTTCAATACTATCAATAGTTCTCTCCAAAGAATGGACACCTCGAGCAGCTTCATCTTCCACATTCTTAACTGTTTTAAGTAGGCTATTAATCTGACCAATCATTTGCTAGAAAAAAACACATTATCTTAATGTACCCATTAGCCAACCAGTCCTTCTTACCTTAGCAGATCCTTTCAAGTTCTCCATAGCTGGATCACTCACACTCTTACCTGATGCTGCACGAGTGGAGTCAATAAGATTAGCAAGAGCACTAGCAACATCTCTCACAGCAGACAAAAGGAGTAACTATATCAGATATCATAAACATGATAAGACATAAAAATACTCACTTGAGCTTCAACATCGTCAGAAGTTAGAGATGATGCTCCTCTCTTCACCAAATCAGCAGACGATTGAATAGTGCTAACAGCTTTAGTAGCTGCCTCAGCTAACTGTTCTTGTGTTCCACCAGCACTGCTGACAAGTCGTTTGGTATCATCCACCAAACTACACGAAAATCTCAAATAATTACACAATATGTATTAAGTATAACTTACACTCTAGCTGTTTCTACAATTTGATGACAATATTCTGATAGATTTCCTCGGGGACCTTCTGTAGTCAGAGCACCAGCTGTGGCAAACATTGCAGATGTCTCTAAATCACTAATTAATCCTTGTATGGTGCTAATAGCTTCAGTACAAGCTTGAGTACCAACAGCTCCTTTTTGAATGGCTGACAAAACATTAGCAACCTATACAAGATACATGGGAGTAACTGCATTGTAATATTCTTAAGCAATAAACTGACCTTCTCACTGACAACCTTGGTTTGCCTGTTAAGATCACGACGTGCAGTCTTGTCATCTGGTGCTCCTTGTATCACAGCACCATCTTTAACAAGTTGAATACATGCATCTCCCAATTCATGGGTAGCCTGTTGTAGCTTACCAGCCACCTAAGAGAGAATCAATTTTAACCCTTTATAAACTATATTTTACCTCATCAGATTCTATAGTAGCTAATGCTCCTTGTGTAGCATCTGCTAACTTGCCATAATTTAAGGTGACTTCACGACTTGATAACACAATTTCACTGGGATTAGAGGAGACTTTAGTTGTCATATCATGTGAACTGTTCACTAGTTTACGGCATGCTTCAACAGCAGCTGACTGGTATTCAGTAAACGTCTTCACTTCTCCATCAGGTAACTCGTTAATTCGAGTCTGAGCCTTAGTAATATCATCAATCATACCTACAAGTGTAATTAATAGTTATTAGACCCATATAGTTAATTAACTATTAAAGGCTCACCAATAATGAGGCCAGTCTCAGCACCAGCTTTCTCCAGTAGCTCTGTCAATTCATTAGCAGCATCAACCATAAAACCTGCCGCTTGATCAACTTTAGCATGCGCTTCAGTACTCTTTGGATTACCACCACTTTCTTTAGCAGCATACATCATTTGAAGACAGGCTTCAGATAATGTCTTTGTCTCCTCTAACAAACTAGTCTGCAATTGTTGACTGGTAGTGCGTGAAGCAGCACCAATGGCTGCACCAGTCAGAGATGGGAACAGATTAGCTACAGCTGTCACTTGATGACCAAGTTTCTCAGCTTCAACTTTAGCTGCTGTTGCTAAAGGTGTAATGTTGTCTTTAATATCTCCAACACTTTGTAACATTTGCTCTTGAAATCCCTGTTTATAAAATGATAGATATATATAGTAACCATCTACTCAAGTGAGTCACCTGTAAAGAGCTGGAAGCATTTTTGGGTAAACCATTAGTCATGACAGCAAGTACTGCTTGATCCAGCTGGTTAATAGAATCATTTAGCGTATCAATAGCGTCATCACATTCAGTTTGACCAGGACATTTAGTTCTGATTGCAGAAAGAAGAGCCTTCATTGAATCAGTGACAGCCTAAAGTGGTGTGATCACATCAGACATTTATTTAACAAGTTTTTACTTTAGTATGTTGAGCCAATAACTGCCACATATTAGAATCATTAGGATCAATGGCAAGACTTTTAGCTGAAGTAAGAAGACCACTTGAGGACTTGATGACATTTTTACCAGCCTACAAGACAAATCAAATAAAAAAATTCAAATGTTATAATATAATCTTACAATAATAATAGGTTCTTGTGCTTGTCGAGCTTGTGCACTGATTTTAGCTGGAGTACTAGCAAATTGAGGAGATGATGCAAATGTAGTGAGTGCTTCAACTGCATCAATAAGAGGTTTAGTTGTTTGAGCACATGCAGTACGATTCTCCTCATTAACATCAGCAGCCAATACCTGCATAGTATTAGATATTAATATTAATAATTCTATAGTGGCTACCTTAATGTTCTTCACTAGGTTAGCAGTAGCACTGGCTACGTCTTTAGCTGCTTGGACAAATTGTTTCTTGGCTACTGGGTTAGTTGTTCGACTAGATGCCAATTTGCATGCATTACATAGTGTTCCAGTGTGTTTAGCAATAACAGTAGCAGCTGCTAAAACCTATATTATACAAATAGTTCAAGTCATTCTCATATTAACTACATCATGTACTTGTTCCTGAGTTGACGCAGGATTCAAAAGACTTTCACAAGCAGACACAATAGCTTGTTGAGCTCTTGCAAACTGTGCTTGATCAACAAGACCTGGTACAGCAGCTTCACTACTTGGATCAGCCACTCCCACAAGATAAGCAGCCTAATAAGGGACATAATAACAGGAGCATCCTCGTCACTTGGTCTTACTTGAGCAGCAGCTTCAGTCAATTGACAAACAGATTCAGAACATAATTCAACAGCAGCTCCAAATTTTTCAAAGTCTCCCTTTTTAGCTGTTGAAGTAATTTGTGCACCAGCTTCACCAAGAGTCTAAAACAACAAAAAACATAGTTGTTGGACTTGTTTAATTTAACCCTTTGTCACTCACTTTGGATTTGTCTAAGACTAAGTCCAGACAATCAAAGTATGAGAGATCACTTTGAGGTTCATTGGGATTGTCCAGTAGTGGTGCAACAGCCTATAATAAAATAACACATCAATAGTATCTAGTGAATGTGGAGGAGGTTACACTAGTAACCACAACTGACATCCTATTACAATAATACCTCAATATTACGTAGAGCATCATCACATTCTTTCTGACCAGGACCAGATGTGGAGCAAAGATTTAAAAGAGCATTAATAGAATCAGTAACAGCACGAGCAGCGGCAGCTAGTTGATTTTGAACATTAGGACCATTAGGATCAACGTGAAGTGCTTTAGCAGCTACTAACAATTTGCTGGAAGTTATAGATGTGGTACGAAGATATCCTAACATATCTTCACGTCCTTCTTTCTTCTTTGAGGCTCCAGCTAATGTAAGTCCAGCCTTTAAAAGTTCTTGAAATTGTGTCGTAAAGTTCCCAGTAGTAACAGCTTGTTGGTCAGGTGTACCACGAGCAGATGAGACAACTTCTGAGCTAGCAACATTAAGTGCTGCAGCGGCAGCACCAAGATTTGATTGAAGAGTTTGATAAGACTGACCACCAGATGGTGGAAACTAAAAAAAAGTATTATTGTTAGGAAATTCAAAGGAAGACTTACTTTTTCTTGTTGTAGAGAAAGACTAGCTTGTGCAATAGCACGTATTGCATTCTCATATTCAATAACTCCTGGTAAACAGTTAACCATATGATTAAGTGCCTGAGAAACCTTCTTAGCAGCTTGTGCCAAACGTTGTTGCTTATTAGGAGCAGATGGATTCTCCAAAGTATATTTTACTTCAGAGATAAGGCCAACACTTTGATCCATTACTTGTTGAGCTGTCATTATAATGTATTCCTGTGTCTGTGGGTTCTTAGTAAAAGCTGCCACACCCCGTACAGACCCAGTCAAGACTTGAAGAGCATTTGCAGTATCTCTAGCAGCTATACCAGTATAATTCTCATTGGCTTGGTTAGCAGCTGTAAGAAGTTGAGCCATTGAGGATCCCACTGTTTTACTGGTAGCACCAAGTTCAAGGGAACAGCTCTCAACAGTCTGGCCTGGTAATGGTAGCAGCTGACCTTGAGCAGCCTCTTTTTTGACTTCAACTAATTCTTGAGCTAAGCTTCTGATAACGTCCATAGCACTGTCTATTTCAAGACTACCACATACTTCTTGAGCCTAAAAAGTAACAATAATAATTTTTTCTTTCTCTCTCTTTTACCTTAGAAGATGCAGCTCTCAGTTCAGCCAAGGCAGCAGCAGTAGCTTTTGCAAAATTACCTAACTGAAGAGCAGATGCTTGGTCTCCAACTGTAGGTACAGCAGCTTTAGCAGCAGCTACCATTTTAACAGCAGGCTAACAATAATAACATAACCAAGTTACTAATATCAAAATATTGAACTTACAGGAACCATAGCTTGAGATGAATTGATAAGCCCTAACTGAGCTGAAGGAGAGTCTTGAGATTCAATAGAAGTACGAACAGCTTGAACTAAGTTAGAAATTTGTTCAGCCACTGATTTACAATGATTCATAAGTTGAGATTGACTAGCATCATTTCTAACAAGAGAGAACAATAAAAGACATCACACTAAAAAGTAAACTTACCTGTTTGATGCAGCAGCTCCTTGTGCAGCAGCAATCAATTGAGTAGAGACAGCACAAGCTTGTTTAGCAGCCATTTCTAGTTTTTTGATAGCTTTCTTTTTCAGAGCAGCAGAGGCAGCAGCATTAGTAACAGCACGAAGATGTTCGGCAGCAAGTCTCAAATCTTCCTGGGCTTGCTCATCCTAAATTAAAAGAGAAAGTCTTTGTAACACATTAAAAAATTACATACATTAGGATTTTTAGCAGCTATTTTAGCTGCTTCAACCATTTTTGATGTAGCATCTGCAAGAGCCTTAGCGGCATCTAGCAGTCTATGACGAGCATCAGAATCAGGTTCATCTTGAGCTTCACGTTTGATAGCATTAACAAGACTTGATGTGGCCTCAGCTAACAACTTAGCTTGTCTAACCATCTCTTGTGGATCTCCCATACAACTATATGGAGTATTACTAATACACTATAACTTAATATTGAGATATATGTACCGAAACAACATGTCAGTAGCAGCCAATATAGCAGCACAGGCTTCATCATATTGATTAACATTATCCATTTCAACGCCTTGTTTAATTTGTTCAATTAAAGAGTTCAATGCTTGAGTCACAGCTGTAGCAGCTGCTCCGAGGTCTCTCAATGCATCATCATCTCCACAGGCAGCTTGAGCTGCAATCACTATTTTCTCCACAGCGGCAGCGACAAGTTTACAAGCTTCTATAAGTTGCTCTTGACAGAGATGACTGTCTATTGTTGGAGCTAGCACTTTAGTGCATGCTATCAGTGACTGTGTAGCTAAGGCAGTCTATAGTGGGAGTGACAAGTTACCATGGCTACAGATAGTTAATCAAACCTGTTTAGCAGCAACAATAACTTGATTTTGTAATGCAGGATCATCACATTTAGCAGCAACATTGCGAGCATTTGTTACAAGAGCTGCAGTAGCAGATGCTACGGCTTTTGCCATAGAAACCAAAGCCTCTTGAGTCTTAATATCCACATCAGCACCCTCGGCAAGTAACAGTAGTTGTCCACCAGTAGTGCCCATTTCACCAGCAGCTGCTAGCAAATCTTGACGGTTCTAAATGAGATAATTTTTAGTAAACATAACTCCTCTAATTAAAATTGCTAATGAGATAATTACAATGTATATTTATCACCTCAAAGAATGTGCACAACTGACCTGAAGATTTTCAGGATGAGCTGAATTTAAAAGATTAGCAGTAGCAGCTGCAAGTGCACGAGCAGCATCAAGAAGATTACCTCCGTCTGTCTCAGATGGATTTAAGGCAGCTAACATTCTTACTGCTTTAGCTAGTTCACTAAGGTTAGTAGAGCTATATGATAGAGAGAGGGTAACATACCTGAACAATATGCAAGTACAACTTACATTGTTGTGACAGCTGATCCTACTGCAGTATAATTTATCTCCTCAGGTTCAGCACTAGTCTGAGTGATCACAGATGCTGCAGATGCCAACATGGCTGCCAGAGCAGCGCTAACATTTTGTCGAGAAACATCTAATGTTTTCTGTCGCCATTTCATGGATACCTACATTTACATAGACAGAGAACTATATCATAATTGACTTACTCTATCTGAATTCATTTGAGGAACTTCTAAAGGAATTGACAGCTCTTGTGTGATAGCTTCTACTGTCTCCAAACCTCGATGACACACTGTTGCAACATTCTGTTGAGCTAACATCACATGAGGATTCTGGGCCATCTAAAAAAATCACAAAATTAAATAGAAGCATATCAATTGAGAAAGAAGCTGCCCCTAATTATAGAAGAGTACCCCTTTCATTAAAGTACATTAATGACTCACAGAAGGTGGTAAATGTTTGATACCTCCACTTCCAACTTCCATTGCATGTTGGGCATGTGTTCCACTCATTTCAATACCTGGACCACCCTCTTGAGCATAACCTAATGTACCAGGCTGAACCAAGGACTCAACACCTCCATGTTTGACAGTACTCGGATGATAGGTGATCATTGTAGCTCTGTAATAATACATAGTAAGATAAATGGACAAATGAAAAGAAATGGACAGATGTAAAAATAAATGGACAGATTTAAATATAAATGGACAGATGTAAAGATAAATGGACAGATGTAAAGATAAATGGACAGATGTAAAGACAAATGGACAGATTTAAATATAAATGGACAGATGTAAAGATAACTGGATTGATACACATAAATGGACAGTATCAACGATCAGCAGATGGTTGAAGAAAACAGATAAATTTACATTTAAAACTAAAAACAACAGTATAGTGTGTCAATAGTTAACATACTTTTTGGGATCAACATCAGTTTCAACAATAACAGGAGTATCATCATCTTCAGGGACATCTGGATGTATAGGCTTTTTCTTTTGCATAATAATATCAATATACATTGCAATAAGTTGAGAGATAGCCTCTCCTTCTGTTGTCTGAACTGAATAAAATGACTCGGAATAGTCACCAAAATCCTACATTATAAAAAATAAATCATTGTGACAATGGTTTACAGTAACTTACTAATGTAAATGAATTGGGTGATGCTGCCCAACGGCGCACAGTCGTAAGAGGCCATGCTTTCAATACTTCCTTTGTATTTTCATCCACTCGAAGGACAGATTCTCGTGTAATACCAAGTAGGCGTGGCACCAAACGATTACGCCCACGCATCTTTTCCTAAAGAAATAACATTATATTTCTATATCAGAGATGGACATAGTACCTTCACAAGGAAAAAGGTTACTCCATATGTCTTCAGTGAGCGACATAATGTGATGTAGCGATATTTTGCATTGATCTCTGTCATATTATGGAGTTTACGATGTTCCTATATCAATAAGGATATAGCAACATACCCCTGTCATTAGTACAATAATTAAGTAATAAAATACCTTGAAAATTTCTTTTTCAATTGCTTTGAATCTTAAATATTCTTTTGGTAAAAACTCACCCAAACTAGTTTACCAAATAATTAAATAACAACTTTCAAGATAAACTTACTTGAGGAAGCCAGTCTTGTGCTTAGCTTCATTGTTATTACCATATTGAACTTGACATTGGTAAGCAGCAAATAGAACAGCTTCGTCCTTAGTACACGGATGTGTCCCATTAACAATACTATCACGAGACTAGAGAGAGATATAGTTACTAATATCAGTATGAGAGATAAAACTGTACCTGGACATAAAGAAGATTGACTTGGACTGGATCATTGACGTCAACATTATCGTCTGTGAAAAATAATCTCTTTCGTAGGATCAACACTTCCGTCTCATCAATTCCTTGTTCTCGTAACGACTTATCTCTGTTAACCCAATTTACTGGAGAGAGAAATCAAGTTGTCATAATGCCCAAATATGGTCATCTTTAATTACATATATTACATATTTGTGGCTAATAAACTCACTATACACAATAAACCACAATTTTAAACAGAGAGTAACATTAATACAATTTAAGTGAGGTAATGTGTCTTACATTCATCATCAGTATGATGACGTCGTTTCAATTTATCCATTTCCTTCTGATTACGAGCATGATGTTGTTGCTAAAAATAGATACAAAGATAACGTTACTATAAATAAACATAGCATAATGTCACTTACACGTCGGAGAGTCATCTCAGCTGTTTCACTCTCAGTGCATAGGAAAAACTCCTCTGGATTTGTGATACCAATTCTATCACAAACGGTCTTTGTAATTTCTGCCACAGTAGCACTATCATCGACCTAACATATCAATGTATATTAAAATACACACAAGCATAACTTTAAATATACCAATATTGTCTTGATACTACCATCCAATGTTTTAATTCGAAGAGGGCGGGTTTTCTTTCGATACTCGAGCATATCCTATCACAATGGAGACAATGATGTAGTACATAAGACAATTATCTTACTCCATTCTTCAAATGATAATATTCTAATGTTCTTCCTTGTTCTAGCCATCGTCCTTTAGTTGGATCTTCATCAGGGCTGAATAACCCATATTCATTGGCTAGTATAAATAGTGAAATTAATAAAATTCCTACAGAAATTCTTTTCCCTAACAACAGTACACACCCATTACTAATTAAGAGTTAACCCCTTATACACCAAACATATAAGGAAGGATTTAAGGTCTCCACCCACTAATAGTTACTAAACAACTAAGTCATGTCAAGGAAGGTTATGCTTGTTTACAAACATAACAACATTAAAAGTATAAACAACAGACAATGTCATATCTAGGGCCATAATAGGTTGCAATCACCTATTATCCTGGTCTTTAACAATAATAATAAATCAAAATAAAGGAAGTAGATTACACAATATTAGACTCATGTTACATTTTCAAACAAGGACTCCATTATTAGTATATAAATACAAGAACAATTTTAAGTTATCTTACGTTGTCCTTGAGCAGCATCTGGTACTCGATCTCGAATCAGTCTACACACATCATAGACAATCATAGACTCCTCAAACTAGTTATAGAAACAAGTTTAACAAGTAAGTCACTACTTGTTGTCATCCTACCTGCATTGTCTTCACATTGTTGCTCTTAACAATGTGAATTTTTAGTGAGATTGCAGTCATGGTGAGTCCTTGTCTTCAAGTAACTCACAATGCTCCAACCAAGAAACGTGTTCTATCAAAAAACTGCTTGAAAATTCTCTCTGTTCAAGGAAAGAGGTTAGTCTCACTTCTCCCTTTTCAGTAAACAGGGCTTTCTGCGCATGCGCATTGGGTGTGGTTATATCATATTATAACGATTATTAATTTGAAATAATTATAATAATTATTATTGCTATTGTTTCGATTAAAAACATTATTACTATTATTTTGTATTTTTGTGCCATTTTTAGCTGCAACAATTATTAATAAAACATACGAAAAATTTTAATATTGCGCGAAAATCATTATTACTAGCCCTAAAAAAATACAGGAAGCCGTTTAATCTAATTAATCGACGTAAAAAAAAACTTTCACGTGCATTTAATTACTTATATGAATTTAATCTTCAGCCCTTCTTCAGTCATACTGCGATAACGTCTAAAGAAAAACAATTTATGGCAACTAAAAACTTAAACAAGCCGTCTAATAACACGGACAATGAGTTGAGTCCGAAGTTACTCAAACTTATTGAGAAGAACAAAGAACCTGGTCCCTTTGGTCTGCTTACTCAAATTGTGTGGATGAGTGTACTCCGAATATCTATAGCGCATTTGCTTGGTTTTTGTGGGATGTTTCTGGCTCCGTTTGCAAAGTGGCCCACTTGGATCTTTCTCTTCATTGCCAGTGTTATAAGTGCATTTGGTGTTACAGCTGGTGCCCATCGTCTCTGGGCTCACAAGTCTTACAAAGCCCGATTGCCAATTAAAATTTTGCTCATGTTATTAGATTGTCTTGCCTTCCAGAATGATATATTGGAGTGGTGTAGAGATCATCGTCTACATCACAAATATTCTGAAACTAATGCAGATCCACACAATGCCAAACGAGGCTTCTTCTTTGCTCATATGGGATGGCTCATGATGCGAAAACATCCAGATGTTCTAATTAAAGGAAGGAATATAGACTTGTCCGATTTACATCGTGATCCAGTCGTTATGTTCCAACATAAGTACTATTACGTGTTGTCTTTATTCTGTAGTGTATTAATTCCGACATTTATTCCTTGGTATTTCTGGAACGAACCATTGTACATGTCCTTTCTAACATGTGGAACATTCAGGTATATTTTCTCGCTCCATGTGACGTGGTTAGTGAACAGTGCTGCTCATTTGTGGGGGAAAAAACCATATGATCAAAAAATTAATCCATCCGAAAATTTGTTAGTAAGTCTGCTAGCAATAGGAGAAGGGTTTCATAATTACCATCACACATTTCCATTCGACTATGCCACTAGTGAATGGGGACCAACTTTTAATATAACCACTTGTATTATTGATTTTTTTGGTCTTCTTGGACTAGTTTATGATAGAAAGCAAGTGTCTTCTGATTCGATTGATAAAGTACGAAAACGAATTGGAGATTTGTCGGTGCAACAAGAAACTTTTGATTAAGAAGTCTTTGTGGTAGAACGTCTTTGACGTTGTAGTTAAACTTACTGATATTATTCTTGTGTGTACATTGTGTGGTATTTTATTAGTTATCTTTTTCACTATAAACCAAACTTTATGCAGTTTATAGAAGGTCTAAACTATGCATAAGCCCTGCAGATCAGTCTGACCTATGAGTATGGGTCTGAACCTTGAACCACATATTTAATCCATAATGTTTGAGGTTTAGGAGGCAGGGATCAGTATTAAAATATGCTGATCCCAGACTATCCACTGGGCTTCTGTATTAAGTAAAGACCTTTAATAAACTGATGTGTCTGTAACCATGGTAACATAATATTGTTATAATTAAATACTACAAAATAACAACTCATTTATTGTCAACAGCATTAAGACATTACAATAGAACAATATTGTAACAATGAGAACAGTAAGTGACAGACATGTCTATAGGTTAAACCAAGTGAATGTCAATGGTACAATACAGGTTAGTGATATTCCCAAGAGAACATAAGCAACTGCTTTAACAGGAGCATATACATTGATAGGTACAGGGAGACTGCCCTGAGTCGAATCAGGCTAAAAAATAGATAAAAAATTTTAATATTTTTTGTATAATGGACTTACTTCATCAAGTACTGTGAATTTCTTTGAGAAATGAACAATTTCAGAAGTTACTTGTGAGTGTCGCTTTTGATAGACACAGGGTATTCCCAGCAATGACAACATACTCTTCGCAATAACACTCACAACCTTTGTAAAAACAACTTTTAAAACAAGTAACATGACTAATCCAGTCATATATCGTAGCAGGCATTGTAAAAATGTCTGTGTAGGAAATAACTTGGAAGAGTACATCTCAAGGAGAGCTCCTACACTAACACCAAACAAGTGACTTATATAATAACCAACACACACACCTACAGCAACAGATACCATACTAATAGTTTCAATAAATATAATAGTAGTCGGTTGAGGATCTGGATGTAACATTAATACTAATACATAAGACACCATTAAAAATCCAATAAATTGTTCACATTGCATATGAGAAGCAATCCATTTGTCAACTCGCAGCCATGCCACTAAAACAAAACAACCGATAACTCCACCCACAAGAATATCTGCAGGGCTATGAACACCTAAATACAATCGCGAGAACATAATACTAAAAGACCATAGTGATACAGCAAAGAAAGCTATAGACAAGGCTAAAATTGACCAGTCAAAATGGATATAAATATATAGCCACACATACCAGGGCACAGTAACATTAAGTATAGCATGATGACTTGGAAAAGCCCAATCATTACACTTTTCAATAGGATATATCGGAGGGGAAGGTGGGCGTGGTAAACAGAGAGAATTTTTTAAGAAACCACTACAACAAAAACCAATAGCCATTAAAACAGATAACAGCCGACCCATTGAACTATCACATATCCACATAATAAATGGTACCAGTAAAGTATAAAAATCTTCTTCACCAAGAAAGGACACCATTATCATGAGTTTATTAAGTAATGATGTACGATATTGCTGGATCTTTAACAGGACAGGTGTACCACGAAGTATTGAAAACATCAGAACATCTCTGAGCCATTTACCAACAGGTCCAAGTCTATAAACTGGAGGATATACCTGTAACAATGATGAAGACATTTTTACTAAAGAGGGTGTGGTCATATGGTCATTCACATGTACACCTCATGTAATGATGGAAATCAAGATGAATATAATTATTATAAGCATGGGTGACCTTTATAGCTCACCTGATTTGCACATTATACAAACCATCTGATCAAACAGGGCACATTTTCAACTTAACCTTCTACGTTAGTGGTAAGATATAAAGGTCATTGGGATCATATCAGTACTTTCTCTGAAGTTAAGAATCAACCAACGATATCTAGAGGCTCCATGGAAAATCCTAAACAGTCAAGCAATGAAGAAGAGGATTTGTCTGATTTAAGTCCCAAATTGAAGAAACTTATTGAGAGAAATAAGGAACCTGGACCATTTGGTTTAATGACACAAGTGGTATGGTTTAATGTTTTTATAATTTCCTTTATTCATGTTCTTGGTGTTTGTGGTATGTTCCTTGCTCCATTTGCAAGTTGGGCTACATGGATTTTCTTTTGTCTTTACTATCTTCTCAGTGGATTTGGTGTTACAGCTGGTGCCCATCGTTTCTGGGCTCACAAGTCCTACAAAGCTCGATTGCCGTATCAAATTATGCTCATGTTATTTGATTGTATCGCTTTCCAGAATGATATATTGGAGTGGTGTAGAGATCATCGTCTTCATCACAAGTACACTGAAACTCATGCAGATCCACACAATGCTAAACGAGGTTTCTTCTTTGCTCACATGGGATGGCTCATGATGCGAAAACATCCAGACGTTCTAATTAAAGGAAGGAATATAGACATGTCCGATTTGCAACGTGATCCAGTCGTTATGTTTCAACGCAAGCACTATTTTGTGTTGTCTTTTATCTGTAGTGTATTAATTCCAACATTTATTCCTTGGTATTTCTGGAATGAACCAATGTATGTCTCTTTTCTAATATGTGGAGCATTCAGATATATCTGTACTCTCCATGTGGCATGGTTAGTGAACAGTGCTGCTCATTTGTGGGGGAAAAAACCATATGATCAAAGAATTAATCCATCTGAAAATTGGTTCGTAAGCCTTGCAGCAATAGGTGAAGGTTTTCATAATTATCATCACACATTTCCATTCGACTATGCCACTAGTGAATGGGGACCGACTTTTAATATAACCACTTGTATTATTGATTTTTTTGGTCTTTTTGGACTAGTTTATGATAGAAAGCAAGTGTCTTCTGATTCGATTGATAAAGTACGAAAACGAATTGGAGACTTGTCAGTAGTACATTAATGTTTTAATGACATTATTGACTTTTATACTATCAATTATGTCTTTTCATGCTTATATTATAAAGCCCCTTTTATTATGTAACGATATTATTTTAAAAGACAATAGGAGCAAGTTGTGTTTGAATGATTTAGAGTGGTTGTTTATTTCTATGTAAACATAATTATATCAATGAATAATTCATAATAATTATATCAATTATTCATATTCAAAGTCTATATAAGGAAAAAGAACTATTAACTATGTTGGTAAATAAACTATATACAAAATAATTACAGTATTGATAGTTCAATCACTGAAAATGAAACAATGTCATAATACTGATATATAGACTTATAATATGGACTGTTTCTGCATTTAACCATTTAAAGTATTACTTTGTTCCTTATTAGGTAATTGACTATTAAGAAGGAGCAATATATATAATAATATCAGTTGGAAATAATTAAATGTTTAAATGACATGGCCTTAATTAAAAATAATTAATTTAAATAATAGCTTCTAATATACTTTTTGTCTTTGAGAACAAAACAACATCTTTGTCCATAACCAAGAAGATGTACATATGCTCCTCGTACTAACCATTGCCTTTGATGTCGGTGATCAAAGCGTACACGTTTGTCCGGCGATTGTTAAGCGGCGCAGTGCGCCTTTTTCGTTTCTTTCTTCAGCGCAACAGCGCCGCAGCCGCACTTACTAACAAAACTTCATTCAGCGAAAGAACAAACACAGTCTTGCTGCATTTTGCAGCGTGTTAAGTTGAACGATCGCCATGATTCGTATTGCATTAATCCTTGTTCTTTTGACCGTATTATTACTGTTATGTCTCTGCAATGCTACTGTGGACATCGACAAAAGAACCAGAGGTATTATTATTGCTATTATTGACATTTAACGACTCATTCTTGTAGGTATCCCAATGGATGTCTCACATGAAGGAAACTTTTTTTGTTTTGCCTTCATTAGAAACAAAGCAAACACAGAACCTAACACTGGCAGAGAAGCTCCTAGAAGTCTAGGAATCTTTATAACAACTCAAAACCCAAATCCAGTTGGTTACCGAATTCGATCTGATAATACTGCCTATTCAAGAACTGGTACAGTCACAGCTGGAACAATTATAAGGGAACAATATATGACACCAAATGTACCAGAAGTGAATACGGCAACAACTTCAGTTGGTATAATTGTGGAAACAATTAACTCAAGTCAAACGATTCAAGTGATGGGATTTAGCGATTCTTTTGGTTCCGCTGATGGCTTTCTAGCTGTTCCAATAATACAGTATAAATCGAATTTTACATATGGTTATGCTAGTCTATCAGCATCAGCACGAAGCTTTAACAGCATTATAGCTGTAGTTGCTTGTAGTAACATAGCACAGGATGATATTACATATTCAACTGAAAATCCATTTCTTGTAGTAAGTAATTACGTAAAAGGCGGATTTGCACTTTCAAATCAAAAGACTTTTTTTTCAGCAGCAATGAGTGAATTTAACACTCTAGGTTTGCTAAGGGCAAGCAGGAATGATGTTACAGGTTTTCGAGCTGACTCTAATCAACCAATTGGTTTTATGACTGGACATGAATGTGGAGAAATACAACAAGGTGAAGATACCTGTGACCATATTGTTGAGCAAATACCTCCATCTTATACATGGGGCTATAACTTTTTTGTGGCTCCATTTGAAAAAAGAACTGGCTATGCATTTAAGGTCTGGCCAAGGTATGAAGTTACTTCATTCACAGTGTATTGCTCTGATGGAACAAACTTTAACATCTCAAACTTTCAATTTAATGAAATCAATGTAGACAACAGACAAAGATTTGAGCTGAACAGTCAATCTTATTGTTGTATTCAATCTGAACGACCACTAGCTGTTATGCAGTATGGTTTCTCACATGAACATGATGATAACAACCAATTTGGTGATCCTAATATGGTTTTAATAGCTCCTATCAGCCAATATTTGAATCAACATGTATTTACTACTAATGTGAGTATGTATACTAGACAGAACGATGGTTTTACAGATCACTATATATCAGTGACTGTATTAGCAAGGTACTTTGATCCTAGTGCCATATTGCTAGATGGTACAACATTAGAACTTGATGTTACTAAATGGAGTACTATTAACTGCAGTCAAAATGATCCATGTGGTTATGGTATTATTAAGGAAGTTAACATTGGTACTCATATAGTTCGACATACAAACCCTAATGCTTCCATTAATGTCATTGTATATGGTTGGAGAATTGAAAAAGGCTATGCCTATCCAGCTGGATTTGGCATGAATCCTGTAGGAGGTGAGTAGCACATAAACCAATAAGATTATTCATACTCTTTAAATATATAGAGACATTCTACTCACTTGTTGCACTTAATGAATCAGAACTAGAAAACACTCGAGGACCTATGGTTGTTAGAGTATATCGATCAGGAGATGTCAGTCAATCAGGAAATGTAACTCTAAGAACGTTTACTACAAGTAAGTAAAATTTACTATCTCAATAAATATTGTATTGGATGTTTAATTAACTGTCTCTTCTCTCCTCTATGTTTATCTTCAGTGGGACAAAATGCAGCAACAAGTCAGTTTAAATAATATTTTATATTAAAACACAAAGTTAAATACAATAGTGTTATTTAGTTCTTAATATTTTAATATTTAAACATGTCATAAAGAGGTACATAAAATCCATTATTTTTTCTACAGTTGGAACTACTGGTGACTCCATAGACCTCACATCACAATCATATACAGTCTCTTTTGTATCTGGTCAAACATTTGGAGATGCCTCATTTACATTCATGGATGACTCCATGCCTGAAAGTGATGAAACATTTGGTGTTGAACTTGTTCCAAGAAGTGATCTGAATTTTGGTGTACCATCTCGAGTTGTACTGACTATAATTGACGATGACAGTGAGAAATATTGTATTATCTCCACATTATTACTCTAAGCACATGCAGGTATTAGCATCTATTTCAATCCTATCCAATATAACGTTACTGAGGGAAATACTGATGTAACAGTTAGACTGATAGCTCAGACATCCCGAGCTCTCTTCACTTCATCGTCTATTAGAATTAGAGATCAGTCTGTAACAGCTACAAGTAATAACTTCTGTAGTCAACAAATTACTGATGATGATTTCTATAGATGGCACGGATTATGCATCTTTTAATGAAGTTATTAATCTTCAAGCTGGTGCTACTGGTTTCACTTATGATGTCACTATCAGGTCAAACCCAGAAGCTGAACAAATTGAAACATTTAGAGCTATCATGTCTTTTGTATCAGGAGGAGCTCTGACAATTACTCAAAACACAGCAACAGTTCAAATATCAGATGTTGATGGTAAATGATCTTTATTATCTCCATATTACTTATACTAATATATTTCCAGGTATTACAATCTTTTTCAATCCTATCCAATATAATGTTATTGAGGGAAATGCTGATGTAACAGTTACATTGAGAGCTCAGACATCTCAAGCTCTCCTCACTTCATCATCTATTAGAATTAGAGATCAGTCTGTAACAGCTACAAGTAATAACTTCAGTAGTCAACAAATAACTAATGATGTTTTCCATAGATGGCACGGATTATGCATCTTTTAATGAAGTTATTAATCTTCAAGCTGGTGCTACTGGTTTCACTTATGATGTCACTATCAGGTCAAACCCAGAAGCTGAACAAATTGAAACATTTAGAGCTATCATGTCTTTTGTATCAGGAGGAGCTCTGACAATTACTCAAAACACAGCAACAGTTCAAATATCAGATGTTGATGGTAAATGATCTTTATTATCTCCATATTACTTATACTAATATATTTCCAGGTATTACAATCTTTTTCAATCCTATCCAATATAATGTTACTGAGGGAAATACTGATGTAACAGTTACATTGAGAGCTCAGACATCTCAAGCTCTCCTCACTTCATCATCTATTAGAATTAGAGATCAGTCTGTAACAGCTACAAGTAATAACTTCAGTAGTCAACAAATAACTAATGATGTTTTCCATAGATGGCACGGATTATGCATCTTTTAATGAAGTTATTAATCTTCAAGCTGGTGCTACTGGTTTCACTTATGATGTCACTATCAGGTCAAACCCAGAAGCTGAACAAATTGAAACATTTAGAGCTATCATGTCTTTTGTATCAGGAGGAGCTCTGACAATTACTCAAAACACAGCAACAGTTCAAATATCAGATGTTGATGGTAAATGATCTTTATTATCTCCATATTACTTATACTAATATATTTCCAGGTATTACAATCTTTTTCAATCCTATCCAATATAATGTTACTGAGGGAAATACTGATGTAACAGTTACATTGAGAGCTCAGACATCTCAAGCTCTCCTCACTTCATCATCTATTAGAATTAGAGATCAGTCTGTAACAGCTACAAGTAATAACTTCAGTAGTCAACAAATAACTAATGATGTTTTCCATAGATGGCACGGATTATGCATCTTTTAATGAAGTTATTAATCTTCAAGCTGGTGCTACTGGTTTCACATATGATGTCACTATCAGGTCAAACCCAGAAGCTGAACAAATTGAAACATTTAGAGCTATCATGTCTTTTGTATCAGGAGGAGCTCTGACAATTACTCAAAACACAGCAACAGTTCAAATATCAGATGTTGATGGTAAATGATCTTTATTATCTCCATATTACTTATACTAATATATTTCCAGGTATTACAATCTTTTTCAATCCTATCCAATATAATGTTACTGAGGGAAATACTGATGTAACAGTTACATTGAGAGCTCAGACATCCCAACCACTTCTCATGTCTTCTCGTATTAGAATAACAGATCAATCCACAGGATCAGCTACAAGTAAACATTAATTAATTTTACAGTTTGATAAGTAGACATTTCATTTCATAGGAAATGTAGATTATATGGCCTTTGATAGTTTTGTTGATCTTCAAGTTGGAGCTACTGGGTTCATGTATAATGTCACTATCAGGTCAAACCCAGAACCTGAACCAACTGAAACATTTAATGCAATCATGTCCTTTGTATCGGGAGGAGCTCTGACAGTCACTCAAAACGCAGCAACAGTTCGAATAACTGACATTGATGGTTTGTAATACAGATACATCGGTATTTGGTCATATTTCAATAATTTTTCTTTCAGGTGTTACAATTGGATTCACTACAGATAACTACGAAGATAATGAGAACAAAGGTTATATTACTGTGATTTGTAGAGCAAGTGGACCAGTCTTTAATGATGTCACTCTTAATATTAGAGATAGTCCTAATACAGCACAAAGTTGGTTATCTATATACTATCTTATTATTATTACATGATATATATTAGAACCTGGTGATTATAGTGGATTTAATCAGAACATAGTCATCCCTCAAGGACAAACCTCAGTATCATTTAATATCACTATTACTGATGATGCTAGACCAGAACCTGATGAAGACTTTTCTGCAATAATAAGTTTAGTTTCAGGAGATAAAGTTTCAGTTGATCAAACTTCTGCCACATCTACTATAACAATTGAAGATACTGACAGTGAGTAGTACTTTATATACAAATATACTATTTTTGTATATATCCTTTACAGGATCCAATATCAGGTATGCTGCTCCCAATCCCAATGTCAATGAAGAACGAGGCTATGTCACAGTATCTGTGTCAATAACTGAACCATATTTTGAGGATTTTAATATCAGAGTATTTGACAAACAATTTAGTTCACCAATAAATGGATTTGCTATCAGTAAGAAACACTTTAGTAGTAATTCATGTCCATTAACTACTTTTTTTGCTTTTTAGGAGGATCTGATTACACAGGATTTGATATGAATATAACAATCAGTGCTAATCAACAGGAGTTCAAATTTAATGTGACTATAATTGATGACAATGTTCTTGAACTTTTTGAAGTATTTGGTCTTGATCTTGAAGTGATAGGTTCTCCACGTGTTGTTCGAGACCCTAGTGTTGATAATGCTCAGGTTTCTATTAATGATGTAGACAGTAAGTATCACAGATATAACCAGCTATAATTCCATGTTTCTTTCTGTAGTTATAACACTTGCTTTTAATCAAAGTGTGTATACAGTTAATGAGCAGGCTACAGACACTACTGCTGGTTTTCCTGTAGTAGTTGTTAATGGTGCTACATCTATTCCAATATTTGTTAACTTAAACTATCAAGATGGATCTGCTACAGGTTTGTATTAGTAAAATATTAACTTATATTTCATATGCTATTATTAACTAGGTGGTGGAATAGATTACAATGAAGGTTCAGCCACTTCAATCAGATTTACACCAGGCCTTTCATCATCATTATTTCAAGCTATTATTAATAGTGACAACATTGATGAAAATACAGAGAACTTCACCATTATTTTAGAAGTACCATCTGGTCAGCCTTGGAGTAATCGTGTCATGCTCTCTAGACCACGTGCAATAGTAGAAATCAGTGATTCAGTTGAGGACCGTAAGTTTGATACAATCTTTCACATTAAAGCTATAACAAATTCCACATTATAGGTGTGACATTTAACATTGCCATCTCCTCAAGAAATATTACTGTACAAGAAGATGGAACAGCTCGAATTTGTGTTACCAGAACTGGTCTCACAGACAAAGACTACCAACTAACACTACAAACTGCAACAATACTAGGAGGTGCTACAGGTTAGACTGTACAAAGCCAATTTCTTATTCATTATACTATCATCCAATAGCACCTGATGACTTCCCAGCTGACCAACAGACATTTATATTTCCTCACAATGTGAACATGGTTTGCCGTAATTTTTCAATTGTAGATGACAACTTAGCTTTGGAAGGAAATGAAGGCTTTAATGTTGTGTTAACTTCTACAACACCAGGCTTAGTTGGTTCTGACAACACTGCTTTAGTTAATATTCAAGATAATGATAGTATGGCCCCTTGCTTTTGAACATTTTCAAATATTCATTACTTTTTTAGATTCTTACTGTTCATTTGGTGCTCCACAATACCCAGGAAATGAAGGATCATCACAAACAGTTTGTTTACATTTATCAAACCCCATTGCCAGATCTGCTACTGTTACTTTAAGTCAAAGTCCAGTACCTGGAGTTGTTGCTACTGAAGGTATTCAAGTTACATCTTCCCTTTAGTGTAAACACAATGTTACTAAAAATATCAAAACATTACTATATTTAGGTCTCAAACATGATCATATAATGCATTGAAACAAGGCAAATTAAAGATGTTTCTACTTATTTTATATAGGAAATGATATTACTGGACTAGTAAACACAGTGACATTTACACCAAATAATCAAACAGAGTGTTTTGTAGTCACATATGTGGATGATAATATATATGAAACTGATGAAGGACTTCGTTTAACAATCAACACTGGTAATTCTGGTCTTTTTACGACTACACCATCATCAACTAACTTACTAATATCAGATAATAATCGTAAGTTGATTAGTCAAATTAATATACTCATAAGAATCTGTATATGGATTGATGGATGAATGGATGAATGGTGTCTACTAATGATGACAAACCAATTTCTATGTATTTGACAGCTCCAACACTAATTGGTAAAAACAATGTTACTATACCTGAAAATGCTGGTGTGGTCACTGTGTGTGCTGAGGTAGCTGGTAATACAGTAGGCACACAAGTAAATATTCCTATAACATTTACTCCCAAAGTATTACCTCCATCTGGTAGAGATAAAGCTGAAAGTGAGTTTATCTAACTTCTCTTTCAATCTTTCAATGCACATTTATATTCTCTCTCTCTCCCTCTCTCTCTCTCTCTCTCTCTCCCTCTCTCTCTCTCTCTCTCTCCCTCTCTCTCTCTCTCTCTCTCTCTCTCTCTCTCTCTCTCTCTCTCTCTCTCTCTCTCTCTCTCTCTGATATATATTCTATTAATCGATCTATTTGTTCACCACACACATTAGCCAATGACTTTGACCAAACACCACAAACAGTTATGCTAAGACCAGGACAAACTGAAGTTTGTACAAACATTGTCATAAACCGAGATAACAGACAAGAAGATAACGAAACTTTCTGTGTTGATCTAAGTTCTAGTAATACTGCTGTACAATTTCAACCTGACACTTGTCAAATAAGAGTAACTATTTTAGACGAAATAAGTAAGTCAACCATCTCTATAGTATTAACTATTGTATTCTTTTCATAATAGGATGTGTCAATTATCTCTCTGATATTATGCTTGTACTTGATGTATCTGAGTCTTTAAGCTCTACTGAAGCAAACCAAATAAAAAGTTTTGCTTTGAATTTCGTAAGACAGTATCCATCCATCAGTCAAACAACTACAAACATTGGAATGATACGATTTAGTGATCAAGGCAGAACTCAAGTTGATATTCCACTTATTGAATTTAATAACAAATCTCAGATTGAGCAAAAAATTAATAACATTGACTTCCGTAGAGATAGAGGAGGCAAAACATATCATTTACTTGCTATGACATTAGCTCTTGAAGAAATTGCAAAAGGTCGATCAGATGCACGTGACATAATTATTTTAGTAACTGATGGAGAACCAAATCCTGATAATCAATCTGCTATTGCTATCTCAAAAGATGCTCGTGAAAATAAAAATATTACCATATTTGGAATTTTGATTAAGCCAACTCCTGCAAGAATTGAAGAAATTCGACAAATTTCTGGCAATGATACTTTTTTTACAATTGACAGAGCTGCAGACCTTACTGACCTCATTGCTGACCTTACAAGAACAGACTGTGAAGGTAATTATTCTTTACATAAAACATTAGTTATTATCTTTATCACAGCTGTCACAGTCAGATTTGAAACTGAAAATGTCACTGTTCATGAAAGTGAAGGAAAAGTAGAGGTTTGCCTGGTAAAGAGTGGTCAATCTATAGATAATATCATATTGGACATTGGTACAAGACAACGTGTACCATACAGAGCTGGACAAGATGCTACAAGTAGGCTTTTGTCATTAAACTCTTGACAATGATTTTACATATATTTTAGTTGGAGAAGACTTCCCCTATGATAGAAGGACTGGTGTAGTGTTTCCTAGAGATGCTGTTAGACTTTGCTTCTTCTTCAATATAACTGATGATGATATTGGTAGAGAACCTAATGAAGTATTCCAAATTATGTTCAATATTACAAGCAGTCCTAATATAGCTATTACTGATCGTCCTATAGCTAACATTACAATTATTGATAATGATGGTAAGTACCCTTGTTTATTACTTTTAATTATTTATTTATTTCTTAGTACTTTCTGCATCATTTGAACTCAGTAGCTATCCAGGCGATGAAGGTCAAAATCTGTCCATTTGTGTATTATTATCACATATACCAGCAATGACTGTCATAATTCCATTATCTACAAATCTAGGACCTAGTTTAGTTCCAGCAGAACGTATGTATTCAAATATCCATAGATCTGATGTGATTTTATACCTATAGAAAATGATTATAGTGGTGTACCAACTAGTGTCAGTTTTACTCCACCATCAAAAAAAACTTGTTTTGATGTTCGGTTGACAGATGACAATGTCCATGAACCCACAGAAGGATTTAATATAAATTTAAACCTGGGTGGAACTGGTGTAACTTCAGGAATGTTTCCAACTACAACTGTTAGGATTCGTGATACAGATAGTATGTTATAAAGACAGTCAATACATAATATATCAATGAAGGGCTTTAAAGTCCTAATTTAAATTCTTATGTTTTCTTTTTTACAGGACCCATAATAACATCAGAAAATGTAGTTGAAGAAGAAGCACAAGGTCGAGCAACAGTTTGTGCTAGATTGACTGGAACTACAACCACAATATTACCTCTTTCCATCACATTTAATCCTAGAGTACTAACTAATCAAGATGTACGTCCTCCTGGTGATTTAGCAAGCAGTGAGTAAATTAAATTCAATACACATTTACTCTCTCTCTTTCCTCACACTTACCAGACACTGACTTTGACACAACAACACAAACAGTTACATTAAATCCAGGAGAAACTAAGGTATGTGTAAACATTAGCATTGTTCGAGATAACATAGAAGAAAATGATGAAACTTTCTGTGTTGATCTAAGTTCTAATAATCCTGCTGTGCAATTTCAACCAAACACTTGTCAGAGTATGGTAACTATTATAGATGAAATAAGTAAGTCAACCATCTCTGTAGTATTAACTATTGTATTCTTTTATTAATAGGATGTGTCAATTATCTCTCTGATATTATGCTTGTACTTGATGTATCTGAGTCTTTGAATTCTACCGAAGCAAGACAAATAAAAAATTTTGCTTTGAATTTCGTAAGTCAGTATCCATCTATCAGTGAAACAACTACAAACATTGGAATGATACGATTTAGTGATGAAGCCAGAACTCAAGTTGATATTAAACTCCGTGAATTTAATAACAAATCTCAGATTGAGCAAAAAATTAATAACATTGACTTCCGTAGAAATAGAGGAGGCAAAACATATCATTTACGTGCTATGACATTAGCTCTTCAAGAAATTGCAACTGGTCGGCCAGAGGCAAGAGACATAATTATTTTAGTAACTGATGGAGAACCAAATCCTAAAAATCAATCTGCTATTGCTATCTCAAAAGATGCTCGTGAAAATAAAAATATTACCATATTTGGAATTTTGATTAAGCCAAAACCTGCAGGAATTGAAGAAATTCGACAAATTTCTGGCAATGATACCTTTTTTGTAATTGGTGCTGCTAGAAACCTTACTAACCTAGTTTCTGACCTTACAAGAACAGACTGTGAAGGTAATTATTGTTTACATAAGACATTAGTTATTATCTTTGTTAAAGCTGTCAATGTCAGATTTGAAACTGAAAATGTCACTGTTCATGAAAGTGAAGGAAGAGTACAGGTTTGCCTGGTAAAGAGTGGTCAATCTAGATCAGATTTTACATTGGACATTGGTACAAGACAACGTGTACCATATACACCTGGACAAGATGCTACAAGTAGGCTTCTCTTATTAAACTCTTGACAATGATTTTACATATACTTTAGTTGGAGAAGACTTCCCCTATGACAGAAGGACTGGTGTAGTGTTTCCTAGAGATGCTGTTAGACTTTGCTTCTACTTCAATATAACTGATGATGATATTGGTGGAGAACCTAATGAAGTATTCCAAATTACATTCAATATTACAAGCAGTCCAGATGTAGCTGTTACTGATCGTCCTATAGCAAATATTACAATACTTGATGATGATGGTAAATTGTCCTATAAATTCAATAGTAGTATATATATATATATATATATTTGTATGTAGTGGTGAAAATATCATTTACAACAAATGATTACTGTGTTTCTGAAGATAATGGAACAGTATATGTTTGTCTGACAAAGAACATAGTTGCAGCTGAAGATGTTGTTATTGATGTGACAGCCTCAGAAAACTTTCTCTCTTTCCTTATTGGATATGCCCAGGGTCAGTTGTCATGCCTTGACATTTTATTATGCAGTGAAATACTCATATACAGTGATATTCAACCTCTTGTGTATTCTTTTCCTGACAGATCAAAGAGATTTTGTTGCAGAAACAAAGTCTGGAATCGTATTTCTTAGAGAGCAGTCAATACGTTGTGTGCAGTTTACAATATTAGATGACAAGGTGTACCTTGAAAGGAATGAAACATTTGATTTGACTTTTGATATACAAAGTCGATCCACTTTGGCTATGAAGGGTACACCTCAGCGAGCTATTGTAACTATAAAGGATAACGAAGGTAAGTATCAAATATAGTTGGTCATTTTATACATTACAAAATAGGTAGTCCTTTTAGCGAAAATATTACTATTCCAAAAACTGGAGACAATACAGTGCCAGAGTCAGACAAAGAGGTGACTGTTTGTCTTAACAGATCAGTTACAATAGCTTTTGATGTTAATGTGACATTCACATCCCTAGAAAGGACATCTGGTGATACCAGAAGTAAGACTTGCTAGTTCATCGTTGTGTTATTATTTTATATATCTTAGCAATGGCAATGAATATCAAAGACTTTATGGCAGAAACAATTGTAGCTACTCTCCACAGAGATTCCTTGTCTGTTTGTGTTACTTTCACTATCATTGATGATGATATAGTTGAGAAAGATGAAATGTTTCTGGTTAATATAACTGTTCCATTTCACCGACCTGATAATCTCTTAGCTACTGTGGTAATTACTGATGAAGATGACAGTAAGTTTAGTCTCAAAAGTACATTTACTTGTTAAACTCTCTTGCTACAGCTGCAGAGTTAAACATCAAGTCCACAGATTATCGTTACCCTGAAAGTATTGGTGATGCTACTGTTTGTGTTAATACAACTAAGGCATTGAGTACTGATGTTAATATTCGTCTAAACACTAGCTCTGCTACTGCTACAGGTCAGCAGAAATAATCCAACATATTTATAATATTTATTTTGCTCTTTATCTTAAAGCTAATGATGATTATACACATATCAGTGAAATTAAAGTTCTACCAGCTGGAGACATAGAAGTGTGTTTTTCCATTCCTATCACACAGGATACAGTTGATGAAGATGAGGAATATTTCCGTGCACACTTTGAATTGGCAAATCCAACTGATGTTATGATGTGTTATGGTAATCGAGTTACTGTAGGTAGCAGAGCCATTGCTAGAGTTTACATCATTGATGATGATGGTATGATGGATAGTAATTTACACATGTCAATAACTGAAAAATGTTATTTTTTTAGAACGCAATCAATCTCTGTGTCTTGTTGAAGAACCTCTTAAAGTCTCTCCTTTTCATACTCCTGGTCAAAGCATGCGCCCAATGTACAACTTCCATGGAATCTGTGAGCATATTTTAGCCAAGCCTTGTAATGGCACCAAATTTGTTGTTGTTGCTGACTTCTTATCACGTGATCTATCAACTGGAAGAGTAGGCCTTCAAGTACCTGAAGGAACACTCATTATTGATGAAAATCTAAATCATATACCTCAAGGTCTCACTATTGTCAGCACAAATGGTCGTTTTGAATATACTGGAGGAGTTATTGTCACCACAGAAGTTACTAACAGTACTGTTACCAAGGTAACAGTGGCATTACGGTCTGGAGACGTTAGTATTGAACGTACATCTACTTCTGTTGCTATATACGTCAGACCAGACATTGAATTGTGTGGTCTATGTGGTAATACAAATGGAACACTAGTCTCATCTGATGGTAATCGTTTGACTGATCTAATGAACCAAACTAAAGTAAATGCATTTGCTAACAGTTGGCAACGACAACCATATCAACAAGTTCTCAGAGAGGACAGAAGAGAATGCGGTAAGTATTAATCATTTACATATAAAAAATTACTTTACTTTTAATAGCTGTCTTGAAAAATGATACTATAATTGGCGATCCACTTTATGAAGCTGCTCTTTGGATTGGAGAGGAACTGTGCAAGTATGCTTTGTGCTACGAAATTCATGGAGAAGCTAGAAAACATTTCAATCTTCTTTCAGACAAGTGTGTATCTGTTAGTGCAGCATACAGTTCCATGTCAGATCCTACTGCTGGCAATATCATTAGTGCTATAGGCATAAGAGCTTCTGATGACACTAATTCTTGTGTAAATATTGACATTGTACAAGACTCTAATACTGGGATATGTGTTACAACTGTTGGTGGACAGGCACTGTCAGTTGGAGGTGAAATAAATGTGAATGGAATCTATGTCAAACAACGTATGATGTCTCGAGTACGTGTGTCTGTGCCCAATTGTGACAAGATTCCATTGGTCATGTGGATCACCTGTCAAAACATTAACAATGAATTGATGATGAGATTTGATATTTCTCGTGGTGTTAATCTCCGCCCTTCATCTCACGGGCTTTTAGGTAAAAATTAACATGTATATATTGTATATGCACTTTAAAGGTAGTAATGTAATATGTAAGGCATTAGAAAACCCAACTATGGGATCATGCAAATGTGCCTTAATTAGAAACAGAAAGTATCTATGTTTTAGACCTACTAATATTTACTCTAAAACTGAATATTTTTAATTATTACCCAGACAATAACATCACATATTTTGTCTTGTCATACAGGTCAATTCTGGAATATTAAACTGCAAGCTAAGAAATTTGATGATCAACAAATTATTAGTCAACTAGACCCAACAATTTATAGTGTTAACGACTTATGGGTTATTACCGTGACTCCACCTCCAAGAAATGGCACAACTATACCCACAAGAGAGTTTGTAGCTGAATTATATGTACGTGCCTGGGACAACAGTGTTGGGCCTTGTCTTTATGCAGGCACTGGACAAGGTGGTGCTGCAGTAGAGTTTGGAACTATGTATGGGGATTCTGTGATTGAGGGAAAGTATTCTGATTACGTTTTAACCAGTCGGTTTGAAACAGACTTTGCTTACTCCATGTTTGATAAATCAAAATGTTAATTAGAAGTCAGCTGTACAATAGTAGCTAGAAACTCTGCATACACTAGTTTACCATTCACATTTAGTGATTTCACATGATGTCTCATTAGTTGACTTAAAAATTTTGTCAATTAAAAAATGCCATGAATTTAAAATTTTACCAATGATCCTTACAATGTTTGGCATTGTACAAATTAATCATATGTAAATTGCCAATCATATATTTACAAAGAAAACATGAGGCTGTATTTAGCAGAGTGAAGTATCAAATTGAGAATACTTAAAGTTTGTGCCAACTAAACCATCAGTAACATCATAATCTGTATACACTCCCTCAATGACACTATCTCGAGGGCCAGCAATGTCTATTGATCTCCCTCCTTGTGAACTTCCAGCATAAATACAATATTTCAAAGTACGGTCCCAACTTCGATGGTAGAGCTCTCCAATAAACTGCCTGATGGTGTGTCCACTGGGTGGAGTTACTTTTACCAGGTATAGCTTATCTGGGTCATAGTCATCTTTAATGTCATCACGTAGTTCAGTATGGTAATTATGAGCAGTCACTGGAATATTCCAAAATTGTCCTATTAAAAGAGATGTATTATGCTTCCATCTTATAGTCTACTTCACTGTTAAAAGTAAAAAAATTACAACAAAAGCAACTGTTGTTTGTTACAAATTGGCTTACCTACTAAACCATGTGAAGATGGACTTAAGTTAATGCCTCTACTGACAACAAAGTCTATCATTTTTTGTCCATTAATGTCTTCACATAAGACCCACATGACCAACTGCTCACTTTCACAATTTGGCACTGACAGTCTAACTCGACTCATGTGTTTTGCCACAATTATTCCTGACTGATCATAACGCAGAGCTTGCACTCCATTTATCTGTGGATTACACTGGTCCTTCGCACTCACTATAATATTAATACATTGCCCCTGATCATCAACAGCCTTGACACCAATTGATGTAATTATATTAGCATCTAAGGAGTTGTTCATGGCATCATATAGAGCATTCACAGAAACACATCGATCAGAAATAAGATTGAATGTTTTCCCAATAGCTCCATGGATTTCAAAACATAATGATACATCATGTAATGATGTGTTAAACAGATATAGAGGTATTGCAAAGAGAGGATCACCAACTATACTGTCATTGCCCAAAATACCTAGTAAGAGAAAACAAGCAGTACATCAAAACATTGCTCTGTCTTACCACATTCTTGTCTATCTTCTCCAACAATATGTTCTCCTGGATTAACTAACCAACTTTTAGCAAAAGTAGTAATTACATTTTTGTCTCTTGCTGTCACTTGAGTCTTTCCATCACTGTAGACAAGGGTGCCATCTAACATACCACAGAGACCACAAACAGTTTTGCCATTGTAATTTGTTGCATTAACAAGTAACGTCTTGTTAGCAAGAACTTTGTTATATGTTATAGCTATATCTAGGCCTAAAGAATTTATAGATACTGACACTGTTTGTGACACAGTATCATTTGTTTGAGATACCACTATGTCGTTCTGAGACCCTTGATTATCAACCATTACGTTTAAATCCTCGGATATAAGAACCACACTGGCTCTCACACGTATTCCAACTCGAGAAAGCATCAAATTATTAGGATTGTGGTCGGCAGTGACAACAAATGAGCTGGTTAGATTGCATTCACGAAGGACAATGCGTTCACAGTTGCCATGGTAACAATATGATGAAGAACTTGCTAGAGGTTTAGGAAAAGGAGTGACAACCATAGAGTCTTCTACTGCACAAAGATGTCGCATAGAACGATCTGAAATATAATAATAAGTAGATTCTAACAATATATTACTTTATACCAGCAGCTGAAATAGTCACTGTGATTGCTGACAATGGACAGTATTGAGTAAGACTTGTAGATGAGAGTTGAACCCGACCAGATAATGGGTGGATCAAGGAGACACAAATGTGCTCTTCTGGTTCTTCTTCATTGTCAGGAAATACAGAAATGTTGAAACAAATTGATGGCATTCCTCTGATTAGAGTTACAAGTTGAGCAGTGTCATTAAAATCTACTCCATCTATAGAGAAATGCCACTTACTGAATCTGTATATTTTATCACATACTTGTTGCTGGATCAAGTAATGGAGTTACAAACATACTGTAAAGCTCAACATCAAATGTATTGACAGTCAAAACCTGAAGACAAACTTCAACATTACCCTCGTCTTCACTTGTAACCACATTATCTCCTCTTAACACTAAAACTATTAAGAATATACTGACAGCCTTATTACAGAAATCCTCTTACTATTCTGATCAGTGATATTGACATGTGCTTCTTTTTCAGAAATTACAACTCCTCTTTGGGTGTCCGGATTTGGTAGAGATAACTGAATAGAAAACATTTCTACATCTTCAAAGAATACATCTCTTAATGCTTCAACTACAATGACCCTCTCAGTAATTTGAGGAGAAAATTGTATTGTAGTTGAAATTTCTTTGTAATCCCTATTTGCTATAAGTGGAGATGAATAGTTGCATGATTAGCACAAGTGACTCACAAAGGGCTTGAAGATCATGAGATGTGACCACCACTTCAGCATTACCAATAACAGCTCCAATTTGTAGTACTTTGATTGATAGAGTCTCATTTTCCTTCAGTTCATAAGATAATTTTTCAAAGGAGATAATGACAGCTATACATAATGAAACAAGTAGAAAAAGTCAGATTGTTAGAAACTGACTAACCTTCATCATCAAGAATAGTTACAGACACATTTCCAAGTAATGACAGTATCCTACTATCATCAAAACTAAATTCAGCGAAAAAAGTTTCAGCAACTTCACTTGAGTTGTCATTTATTAAAGGTACATTAACTATTTTGTTTTGATCAGCAATATTAATTTCAAAAAGTCTTGTAATTCTGTGATAATCAAGTCCAGCTATAAAATGATGTAATTTTAATTTTGAGAATAAGAGACTTATTACCTTTAGCTGAACCATCATGTGTAAAGAAATTGAATGGAATTGATGCTTCCCTAACTCCAGTTACTTCAATTGTAATTTGTGCTTCAACATCACTTTCATAAAATGTCCTATCATTACTTGATAGAACAACAATAAGAGCTATAGAAAAAAGAGATAGACAATAGAACAGGAATGGCTAGAGATTACTTGCTGCATTTCCATCAAGAATTCTGACTGTTACTCTTTCTGAGCCATTTCTAATCATGATACGATTTGATGTAACATTGAAAACAATGTAAAAAATTTCTACTGTCTCATAGATAAAATCTCTATTAACAATAAAAGGTAGTGTCTTAGAATTAGCATCACTTTTAAGTTCAATTTCTTCTGAAAATGGTTGGAAATCTTCATTAGCTATTTCAAAAGAGAAATAAAAAATTCTGAAAAGACAAATTGTCAATTTATACCATTAGCTGTATCTTTAATAGTCATTATTTGCACACTGAGAGGAATTGCAAACTGTCCTTCCCACTTGACAGTAACTTCCCCATTAGGAATATCTTCACTGATGTTATAAACAAGAGGATCAAAATAAACTTCTACAACTAAAGATATCTATAAATTGCATAGTTCAAAACAACATCTTACAGTCATCATCAAGTATGATAATTTTTGTTGTATTGACTTCAGTTAGGATGTTGTAATTGGCTGTAACAAACATCACTACAAGGAAATCTTCTCTTTCATCTTCAACAATGTCATCATCAACTAACAGAAAGGAGACATTCAGGAAAGACATGTTACTTGTGATAAAGTCTGATTTTAGAACTGCAATGTAATCTGATCCTCCTGGGAGTAGAAAAGAACGATGAATTAAATACAGCATTCACACAAATGTATTGTCAATAATCATTCTTTGACTTACTTTTAGCTGAACCATCTATAGGCAAAAATGAAATAGGAATGTCAATTTCTGCTTGACCAAATTTTTCCACCATCAAAATAATTTTTTCCTCTTTCTCTCTGACTAACACCTCTCTACCAGTCAATGTAAGTGTGACATCTGTCAGAAAAGAATACATTTAACTATACCATAATACATCAACAATGTACATACTATCATTATCAAAAATATTTATTTCTGTTGATGAGATTTTTCCTAACACTGTTTGACTTCCTTCTTCAAGGTTGAGTGTTACTCTGAAAGATTCTGTTTTTTCAAATATTATGTCTTCTTTGATATCAATGTTAATGACATATTTGCTTGTATTAACAGGCAAGACAATAACTTCATTCATTATAGAATAAAAATCTGTCTCTAAAATAAGGAAAGTATAAAATAGTTTACTTGTTTTTTTTTTTCTAAACATTAAAAATAGGTGATATAATTATTTTGATATATTTTCAATTATTATTCATTGAAAATTTAAATAGATTGAACATGCTGTAGTGTTGGCATTAAAACTAAATCAGTAATGATGGTTTTTATTATCCTAATGACCAGGCCACTTTAGTATTAACTAGAGTACCCACTACTGTTACTATAGAAAATTATGTTCAGATTGTAATTTTTATAATTGAGGGTAATTATTATTCATTACAATGTATTGAGCATGCTCAGTAGGGATAATTTACCAAAATTAATATCCCTACTGAGCATGCTCAAATAGGGATTGTGTACTATTGAGCATGCTCAGTAGAAAATTATCCCTACTGAGCATGCTCAGTAGTAAATTATCCCTACTGAGCATGCTCAATACATTCAATGAATAATAATTAGTAAATGGCACCCAATTGTTTTCAAATTTAAATATAAGCATAGATTTCTTGTTTTTAGACAAAAAGCTCTATAGCAAAGTAAACTGGTCACTAGGATAATAAAACCATGCTCAGTAGGTACAATTTACAACTGAACATGCTCAACAACACTGACATTAAAGCAAAATATATTCTGATCATCTTTAGTGATAGCTTCTCTAATTAATCTAAATAATCCATTTAGTAATGGGGTATACAAGTACCTCCAGCTGTTCCAGACACAGTATTGATGATGATTGTGGTAGTATTAACTAGAGTACCCACTACTGTTACTATGACCTGAACAGATTGACCTTCACCAATTGAATAATTGGCAGCAGAAAATCCAATCACAGCAACTACAAAAGACATGTAACAATTAGTAGCTATATTAAAGAGACTTACCATTGAGATCAAATATAGTGACTGTTGCTACTTGATTGAGATCAACATTGACTGGACCACTTAGTGGATACAGTATAATTTCCACTGTTTCTGTCACTTCTACTTCAGAATCTACTAATATTCTGAGTGGATAAAATTTCGTTGTTTCATTCCTTGAGAATATGACACTTCCCGATAAAGACTCAAAGTCAGTACCTTCTGTAAGATAATTAAAAGTTATATATCATAATGGCATTATTGTCATACCAATAGCTGTTCCTCCTATAGCTCCAAGTACCACAATAACAGATGTATCAGCAACACCCGTCTTAATCAACTTAATCATGACAGGATCATCCCCTTCTCTGCCTGAATAGCTGATAGGATTCATAACCACCAACACTCCTAATTAATGAGTGAATGTGAATGACAGTCATGTGCATTAACTACTTATTTGTTTTCACCCACAATACTTACTATCATCTTCGTTGATAGTGACAGTAGCCTGTTGTCTGGAATCATTCAGTTTAACAAAAATGGAGTCCATTAATGAAGCAGACAAAGACACTGTAAAACCTTCAGACACCATCTCTGCTATATCATCATTTGTTATATTAATAGATACTACAATGAATGATTTGTTAGCAGGAAAAACAAAATCTTTGTCAATTGGAAAATAGTCTTTATCTAAATGAAATAAATGGTCAATAAAATATAACAAAAAATACTTGAGATAAGACAATCCACTAGAAAGTAAATCCTTTCTCTTGTGGAACTAATGCCTGGCCTCAAGACAAAGCAAATCTTAAAATATTACCTTCTTTTGCTTGTTGTTCAAACGTTTCAAAATGTATCAAAAAGCTTCTAAAAGGCATTCCACTATTCAGTTCAATTGTAATGGTGACACTTCTTTCATTTTCATCCACTGTATAAGTTTCTCTTGTAAAACCCACAGTAACAGCTATTTATGTTAACACATCAAAACAAACAAATTATTAGACTTACCATCATCATCCTCAATGGTGACAACAGTATATGGATTAGAGCCAAGGAGGATATGATTACTATATTCTTGAGTTGCAGTTAGGTTGAGAAAAAACATCTCATCTCCTTCAAGAAAATTATCTTGTAATATAGTTACATTTAGACTCTTGACACTTTGTCCAAATGCAAATGTTATTCTCACTTCTTTTATTGGAACATAGTCAACATATGCTAAAATAAAATAATGATAATTACAACAATGTTCTATAAATGTCTCCAATTTAACCTAATGCTGTTATATCTGAGCTTGTCACTAGCACGTCTAATGGTATTATGTTTTCACCAGTTTTAGTAATTGTAACAATTCCTTCATTTCTTTCAGGAAAATTGAGAGAGATTGAAGAAAATTGTACAGTAATTGCTACAATAAGAGAGTAATAATTAAGTGTCTATTATCAATCATATAACTGACAGTCTTGGTCTGTGATGTTGACTTGAACTCGCTCATTTCTTCTTTTAACAGGAACAGTAGCACTACTAACTTCAAACCTGACAAAGAAATATTCAGTTGTTTCAACATTGTTGTCATTCTGTATTTTAATTTTAATTTGCCATGAGGAAGTACCAGGGAGAAGACTTTCAAGATCACGATTACGTCGATCATAATCCATTGTTTCTAATAAGAAAATCAAAAGATGTTACTTAAATTTTGTCATGAATACCCAATGCTGTGCCATCTTCAGTTGAAATAAAGATGCTAACTCCACTGTCCTGAAGGGGTATATTAGAACGTAGTAGAAGGGTAACCTCATCTGACTCTTCCAATACAGTGTAAGATGGTTTATCAAACTCAATCACCAACTCTAAAAAAAGATAACTGCAAGGAAGCAAATCTCAGAAATACCATCATTATCTTCAATAAACAGCTCAGCCTGCATCACAAGGAAAACAACATCTTTATCATTGTTGGGTTTAAGAACAAGCTGAAAAGTCTCCAGTGGTTCAACTCGTAGATCATCTTGTACAATAAAAGTAACATTGGAAGTAGTTTGTCCATAATCAAAGTACACAATCTCTTCTGTTGCCAGAAAATCATTAGATGCTATTGTAAAACACTATTCAAAATATGAGATGAAATGTTAAAAACTTACCAGAATCTGTTCCAAGTGCACGTATCTCTACTTTTATTTCAACCTCCCTAAAAATATCCCCACTTCTCAAACAAGTGATGGTTACATTAACATTTGATTCAGAGCCATTAAATAGACTCTGTCCGAATGATATAGCAGGCACTAGAAAAAGAGGTATACAATGAAGTGAATAGATATATACAGGAGCCCATAAGCAAATTATTCATAAATGTCAAAGATAAAAACTTCCAAATATGGTCATTAGTTGACAACTGTGGTTTGTCTAATGCAATACCAACTTCCAAATGGGAGTTCTTCCTATTGCTATGGGTTCTTGGTTTATTATACTAACAGACAAAAGAGATAACAAAGAGAAGGCTACAATGTAAAGCACAGATGGTCAGTTTGATAACTTGGGTGAGTAAACACCAATTACTGTACTATATGTAATACTTACCTCCTATAGGATTCATACCAAATCCAGCTGGGTAGGCATAGCCTTTTTCAATTTGCCAACCATATACAATGACATTAATGGAAGCATTAGGGTTTGTATGCTGAACTATATGAGTACCAATGCTAACTCTCTTACTAATACCATAACCACAAGGATTATTTTGACTACAGTCAATAGTACTCCATTCAGTAGTATTAGTCTCTAATGGTGTACCATCTAGTAATATGGCACTAGGATCAAAGTACCTTGCTAATACAGTCACTGATATATAGTGTGTAAAGCTAATGCTAAACAACTCAGTAGAGAATGCATGTCTGCTCAAATGTTGACTAACTGGTGCAACCCAAACCATTGCAGAATCGACAGTATCATTTAAAGGTCCTTTTGCATATTGCACAACAGCTACTGGATGATCAGCTTCAAATGAACATGCACTTTGAGCTAGAATATCAATACTAATACCCTCAACTGTTAACAAATCCGACAATGTGATAGTGGAATTATTGCCACATGTCCAGTTAAGGGTAGTGTTGTCGTATCGAGGAAGGATTTTAATTATATAGTCAGAATTTCTTCCTTTAAAAGGAAGTGTATGAAACAAGTAACCCCATGTATAAGATGGAGGTATTTGCTCCAATAAATGATTACAACTTTTATTATTGTTGGTAACTACACAGCTGTGTGAAGCCATGAATCCAAAAGGAAGATTTGACCACGCAAATAATCCTGTCATATCAAAGGTGGAATTTTCAAAATGAAATGTCTCAAATTGCTTCATTCTACGTAATGGTGTTGGACGGTCTTCAACTGTTTCTCTTGAATCAAGAAATAGTCGATAAATATCACGTACTGATGCTAACTTTGATAATGAAGGTGGAGCTTGAACAAATGGTACTATTCCATTCCTTTCACAAGTAACCATTACAAACATTGAAAAATCTAAACTTGATGTATCCTCTGTAGAACTTGAGAATTGAGCATATTGGTATCGTGATATACCAGGAAAGGTAGTAATAGGTAGTGCTAAAAATACATCTTGTCCACTATTACCAGTACTGATACCAATTACACTAATTGACTGAGACTCATTAATAGTATGAATACTGATTCCTTTTAATGTTGTGTCTGTCACTGATATTGACAATGCAGAGTTCAGCGTTATTGCTGTTGGTTGCCCATCAATTACTTGATCGCTAATGGTTTCCAATGAATTGAAGGATACATTAAATGCTACAGGAATACTTTCTGTTGTTGATATTATCAGAGACAGTAATGACTGTTCATTGTATGGAAAAGCAATACAAAATTTGCTACCATAGTGAGTATGATTCAAAGAAAGAGGAAGACCTACATCAATTCAAAAATTTTATTGCATTAAATAATAACAGTAATCTTACCTCGATATTTTAGTAAGTTGGAGGCTGTTGTAGTTGCAATTACAACGAAAAGCAAGAAAACGTGATGCAGTGCAGCAGCCATTGTTCTCAATAGTTATGAATTTCATCAGGGGGCGTGATCTTTGTAGTAAACAAAAATGGCGTCACAGGAAAAGAGAGAATTTGATAAGTATCTAAAATTCTTCACTCAAAAGGTAGTTATCCTATTCTTACATATATTAATTGTGTTATTAGGCGGTCCAAGTCATTATTCAATCACGTGAGGGAATTAAACTGCGTACTCGATGTAATCCCAATGAAACAGAATGGGTATGTTCATGTATAATCTATGATAGTCAATGTTTTGTTACTTTGTTTAGTTTAATCTTGTATTACCTGATAAACGAGATATTGTCAGTGAATTAAAACGAAACATAGACCCTCCATTACCTCAACATAATCTTCCAATTAATGTTGAAATAACAATAGAAACACCAGAGGTAAACAACAAATATCTAATTGAAATGCTAGTATTAATCTATTTCAGGGAGATAACTTTACATTAGAAATATGGCACATTCATTTGGATACATCAAAGCGTGATGTGACTGTCTCAGTATCACATTCTCTCTATCCTCGAATGTCCCTACTATTAAAATCGCTAATAGCAATGACAAGAGCTGTACCATCATATCAACTATCACGTAAAAATGAAGACATTAAATTTGGGTGAGGTGTATGAAGACAAACATAATATACGATTTCTTTCTTAGATATAGAATATCTTCTGGATTTACTGAACATTTAATAAGTGAAGGTAAGTATTTGTCATAGTAAATATTAAGAGATATTCCTTTACTAGATGTGCAGAGTGCTACATTAGGTGATATATCATCACCTTATGGTTTAGTAAGCTTATCTGTTGAATATACAACTCAGTTTGTTCGTCCAGAGAAGTAAAAAATGGTATACAGTTCAATATAATTGACTTTATTTATACAGAGTAACAACAGATACTAGTTTAATAGATCATGAGCATACCAGGTATATAATAATTGAAAATTATTACCAACAACTGTGTTGAGTCACAATTCTCCAGTTTAGGGTCACCAAAGTCAACAGGTTTGAGACATCCTCTGTGTTCTTCAATGGAGTCTCAAGTAAAGTTGTCCTTTTGTATACAATAATAGAACTTTGTTATAGTTACCAACTCTAGAACAACCTTCTCATCCATTTGCAGCAGTTTTACCTAGACCAATACCAACGTCCCTCCTTAGGACACCTTCAACAGAAAATGGAACACCTGTGGGAGAATTAAAATAATTTTATTAATTATAGTTGTTTTTCAGGTTGAGGATAATAGCTTAACTGTTGAGAGGAAATCTTCAGGTGATATCCAGACAGTCACAGTACGGAGCAATAATGATGGTTACTTAGTATTAGACTTAAATGAAACTGTAAGAATGCAACATAAGAATAAACAATATGAAAATGTCTTCTTTAAATTTAGAAGCCAGCCTTTGGTACAACCCAGACAAATGACCTTACTCAGCTATTACAATTAAGTTCAGATCCTCCTCTACTTGATATGTTTACTGAGGGAACAGATGTTACATTAGCCTGTGTATGTAAAATACTATTACTATCATAATATATTTATGCTCTAATTAATAGAATTATCTGGACAAGCACATCACTTTGAAACCTCAAACGTCTTGATAAACCACTCGTTCTTTTTATTTAAAAAATTACAATAATTTATATTTTTATCATCAATTCAGTATTATTATTACAATGCGTTATTGATTTTTTAGTATACTTCAAAGTACTGATTTTCCTGAGTTTAATAGTGGTACTATAAAACGACAGATGGTAAGGTTTGTAGAAGTCTCTAATTCTCTTTGTGTTGTGGTAGTCGGCCGCCGCATAATTAGCCGCTTTTAATTAACACGTAACTTTCTGTTGCTGCGTAGATAGCTGTACTCTCGGGGGTGCATTACGTACAAATGGCCCTCGTCATATGTTTGCTGGTTCTTCTTTCACTGTTAGGTAAAGTTTTAACTTGTAAATGTTTTTATTTTATTTTTCCATTTTCATCAGGAGCTCATTCCCAACTTATATGTTATGTTGGTAATGTATGTTCATCTTCTACTCCTGGTTTTACCAATGAAGAACAATGTTGTAATCAAGTTTTAGTACGTTGTACAGGTCTAGGATGTTTTGTGACATTTCGTGATGGAGGAGTAGCAGAACCATGCCAGCATTGCCACAGTAATTTATGTGGAGAGGATTACATATTGTTAATTCCATTTCTTTTGTAGTTATTGGATTTGAATCAGGCACTATATCATTAAATGAATCAGATACTGAATATAAAATACCTATTACAGTATCTTCATTTTCACCAGTAGTTGGTATAGGTACCTTTACACTCAAATCTACTGTTCTCGCCTCATCAAATGCTTCTTCAGGTAAATTATATATCTGCAAATATACTTATGACTATTCCAAATATTATAGGAGTTGATTTTGAACATACTGAACAGACATTTACTTACACGACTGGTACATTACCAACAAATCAAACTCTAAGAATAAGAATTAAAAAGGATAACATTGGTGGTGAAGGATTAGAGGAGATACATATTCGTCTCATATCAAATCCAGTAAATGTTATAGGATTACATGGTATTCATGATCTTATCATCAAAATACAAGATAATGATAGTAAGTTTCTACACTAACAACTCATAGTATCAATTCCATTGACAGAGTTAAAAGTTGGACTCAATAGCTCATTCTTTGAAAATGTTGAAGGTCAGAGTGCTAGTGTGATAATTAATAAGGAGATGAGTAATGTCCGTGTGTATTTGAAACTAACATCTCTTATTTATGATGTTTATAACATGAGAAGAGCCAGTGAAACAAATCTTCCTGTATTAAATGATATTACTACTGTACCTTACCCCACTGATCCAGCAGAAGGTATGTCATTATATATCAAAGAAAGTCTTCATTCTTTTTATTCTAGATAAAGATTTCAATGCTACAATCATATATTTTGAAATTCCTGGAGACAATACACAATTCACAATACCACTGTTCCTTTTTCAAGATATGATTAATGAACACAAGGAAGGATTTGTTGTTATTCTTGAAGAAGATGATAGTGGTAATTTCAATAATCCATTCATAGATTTCAACACCACTGTGGCTATTGTTCAGATCAATGATGATGACGGTAACTGTGTCAATATTTGGCATCATATATTATTATTATAATAATTGTCAGACTTTTTCGTTGGTTTTCAAGACAATATCTATATAGTGAATGAGACTGCAACTACTCTGTCTATTCCTATTTTAACAGCATCTGGTAATGTCACTGAAAAAATGAATATTGATGTCATTTTTCAAGTTAATCCAAACAGCGGTATTTTAGATTTACAGACATGAATTAACAATATGTGTGATCTTTTTAGGCAATGATGTCGTGTTTTCTCCACCACCTGGATTAATATTATTTGATCAGAAAGCTTTGATTAATGCTTCCATCTTTCCAGACTTTATACTTGAGCGAAACGAAACATTTACACTTGCATTAACTAGTAATGATGCTAAATTCTTTCCATTTGATTCTACACAAATTCTGATTATTGATAATGAAGGTAAGTCATTGTGATTAACAAGTATCATCAGTACACACTAACTCCATTAGTGCTTGAGTTAGCATTACTTGGACCTGCTACTATTAGGGAAGGCTCTACAGTTGATATATGTGTTAATATAAGACAACCAGATAGTATCTCATCAGATTTGATAATTCTAGTAATATTGACTATCCAAACTGTTAATGCTATTCATGGTAAGAACTTTTATATAATATTATTATATGTTTACATGTTAATACAGCTCCAACTGGTGATTTTGTGCATATTGATCAAGTAGTGACAACTCAGAGAACATTAACTTTATCCACAAATCACACTGTTGAATGTGAAACTTTTCTTATCCTAAACGACTCTTTAGCAGAAAGTGATGAGACTTTTCAACTACAAATCCAAGTTCCATCTAATTCACAGACTTCATCTTACATTGACAGAACAATTTACAATCCCCAACAAATAGCAGTCACAATAAAAGATGATGATAGTTAGTTACTAATTTTCTAAGCTTTTATACAAACTCTTCCTTCACATTCAGTGGTGACTATTGGTTTCATTGACACTCAGTTTGTATACAATGAAGATAGCAACACTGTTCATATTGGGTTAGGTGTACTTGAGGGAATGCTTGGACACTCTGTTACAGTAAGAGTGGAATTTTTGGATAACACTGCATTAGGTAATAATAACTTAATGAGGGACCTCTCTTATTATTCTATTGGATGTTAATAACATATGTATCTTTATAGGTGGGAGAGACTATTTAGTAACGACACCACAAGACTTTGTTCTCACTAACACTAACTTTATGTACAATGTTTCTGTTAACATTGTTGATGACAATATCACTGAACCTATGGAAAATTTTAATATGACTCTTTCCATAATTGACAGTGGTAGTGTGAATATCAATTTAATGAATGAAAATCCTTCTGTATTCATTGTTGATAATGACAGTAAGTTGCAAGTTGTTTATTGTACCGTTCAACTTATTATCTTTTTATTAGGAGTCATTATTGGTTTACTACAAGATATTTACAGTATCAGCGAAGATGTAAGTTCAGTAACTGTAACTGCAGCTGTGATTGATGGACAGCTACAAGACACTACACTATTGAACTTCTCTATAATCTCCAAAACTGCACTTGAAGGTTCATGTTAAGCTCCTGCATATAATATACTTTAATATTTCTTGTATTCAGGTGATGATTATACAATTACTGGAAGTCCATTGTATTTAGACTTCAGCAGTTCTCAGACATCAAGGAATGTCATAATTAATATAAATGATGATAATTTACTTGAACCTGAAGAATACTTTCTAGTCAAATTACAAGTTGTGTCATCTGCTGGATTAGTTATCATAATGCCTTCGATGGCATTTGTAAACATCACTGATAATGATCGTAAGTGTTTATTAAGACAAATTAATGTATAATATATTTACTTTATGAGCTCTGAATCATTTGTTTATTATAGGAGCTCAAATTGGATTCAGAACTGTATCTACTTCAATAGAAGAGGGTTCTGTTGTCCCTGTTGATGTTGTTGTGCTCAATGGTTCACTAAGTGTAACTATATCAGTTCAATTTAATACATTGGATACTGGCAATGCTACAAGTCAGTGTATTGTTTAGTATTTTAATGAGTTTGTTTAAAATAACCTTCAGGTGCTGTGGATTACAGAGATACTACAGAGTTGTTATTGTTTAATAGTGACAAAACTAATCACTCTGTGTCTATTGAAGCATTAACTGACAGTATTTATGAATATGAAGAGACATTTCTGGGAAAACTGACATTGTTAAATGATATATTTGAAGGAAGACTGTCTATTGTACCTGATGAGTTACTAGTGACAATCTTAGATCAAACAAGTAAATTTTATAGTTTTGTTTAACGATATGACATGAGCTCCATTACCTCTAACAGGTATTAAGATTGGTCTCACTAATACCAGTGTAGCAATACCTGAATCACAGGAGAATATAACTCTAACTGTTTCCTTAGATTTATCAAGTGGAACATTAGCACGAGATGTAACAATTAACTATATGACTGAAGATATTACAGCTGAAAGTTAGTTCTTCCTTATAAACAATATAACTTATATATCACTATATCACAGGTAGTAAAGATTATATTGCAATTAGCAGGTCCCTTGTCTTGGATAATCACACAACTAGAGGCCAAATAACAATATCTATTAAAAATGATAATATTCTAGAAACATATGAACAATTCCGAGTGCATTTGTCGGTAGATCTGGAAAGAATACAACTACAAGAAAGAGAAACAGTAATAACAATAATAGATGATGATGGTAAGTGAAGTCATTATATTATTGCTACAACTTACCATATTCTTTTATATTCCAGCTGTCACTGTAGGAATTGTTGTAGACAAAAATGTATTTTCAGAGGAGAATCAGAGAGCTGACTTTAATATCTCAGTCCTTACTGGTCAGCTTCAAGCCTCTTTCTCTGTTCTCTACTCCACACAGCCAGGGAGTGCAATGGGTATTCTTAACATAAAATATCCTTATGTCTACTATCTTTTCAGAAGGAGTAGACTATGAAGGTGTAACTAATCAATCAGTCATATTATCTTCTTCTCAGTCAACTCATAGTTTTCACATTGTTATAAAGGATGAGACCAATGTTGAAAATGATGAAACATTCACAATATTCCTTGAATTACCAACAACAATTTCAGCTGAAATAAGACCTCGAATCTCTCTTCAGCCAAAATCTGTTTTACTAACAATTACTGATGCAGACAGTTAGTTCTTTTAATGATACTTTAATGTATTCATCACATTATAACAGAGGCTGAAATAGGGCTCTATCCTCTTACAATTTCACAAGCAGAGAACAACATCAATGTAACTGTCAGAATTCAAGTAATTGGAGGAAAACTGGAGAAAAGTGTTCGTGTCAGTATTCAAACAACAGGTCATGGGAACAATGGACAAATATTAGGTAAAAACAAAAAATAGTATAAAATATTAACAAATGATATCTCGTGTAGGTAATACTTCAGATTTGATACCAATTATAGACATGCAGTTGACATTCAATAATTCTGTACGAGAGAGAGTCATTTCAGTCTCTCTTGTAAATGATATGTATGTGGAGATTAATGAACAATTTAATATTGAGCTCAGTTTAGTCAATTCTGATAGTGACTTTGAGATCATAAATAGTACAACCATTGTCACTATCATTGATGATGACAGTGAGTACTTTGTAAAAAGGTTGTAGTTATTTAATTTATATCACAGATATTGGATTCCTGTTTGTAAGACTATCTCCAATATCTGAGGAAGCTGCTGTTGTTCCTGTATGCGTAAGACCACAACAAAGTCAAAGATTACAACGCTCTGTTGATATTATTTTAAATACAATAGAAGGAACTGCTACAAGTAAGTAATTGCTATGTTACTCCTGTTATTAGTACTCCTTTATTGACAGAATATAATGATTATAATCCTTTAATTAATAAAACATTAACTTTTACTCCTGGTGTGAGTGAACAATGTGTTAACATTACGTTAATGGGAGATGATGCAGTTGAAGGACAAGAAATGTTTTCTGTCAAAATGACCTCTCCTGTTGCTGCTGTTAATGTAGACAGTGATCTAGTGATTATACTCCTAGATAATGATGGTATTAATTACTATTATAATATAATTATTATAGTTACTACTTAGCTGTTGAGATTGGAATATTTGGTCCACAAGCACCAGTTCTAGAGTCACTACCATCAGTATCAGTTACTGTACGAGTGACTGGAAAACTTGAACAGGAAGTCATTGTACTTGTTTCAACTAAAGATAACACAGCTAAAGGTACATATTGTTAATTGTATGATTTAAGAGTCAATCTTTGTGTTTAGAGGGTGAAGACTATTTTAAAGTGATGGAAAATGTGACTCTAAGTGGACTAACGGTATCACAATCTCTTAATGTTCGTCTCAGGGAAGATAGCTTAGTTGAAAATAGTGAATCATTTATTGTTGAACTACAGCTACCTCAAGCTAATCCTGGTGTTATGCTTACACCTCAAAATGTTCAAATCACAATCATAGATAATGATAGTAAGAGCAACCATTTTCTTACAAAATTTTATTAGCATAATCTGAGCATGCTCAGTGCTTGAAAGTAGGTTTCCCACCAATGTATTATTAATTCATTATCTTAAACTGAGCATGCTCAAATGTTCTGAGCATGCTCAGTGCTTTAAATTTGTTTTTTCTGCCATCTATTATTAATATTTGTTTTCTTAAACTGAGCATGCTCAGAAAATCTGAATAAGGGTAGTTTCAAGAAGTGTCACAAACACATGAACAATTAGATTTTGCGTATTAATAAAACTATGTCTTAGTAACTGTGAACACACTATATTATTATACATTGCCTTAACTACCATAGCTGTTTCTCTACTATGCATTATGTTTGTTAAAAATTTAGGAGCAACTGTAGGATTCATTATAAACTCTACAATTGTGAATGAGGGTTCACCTCCAGTGGATGTATGCTTCGGATTAAAAGAAGGCTTATTAGAGAGAGCTATAACTGTAGCTATATCTTCTACATCTACTGATGCTATTCTAGGTAAATGCATTATTACATTATATTACTATATAACAATTCTCTAAAGGTACTGACTATGTTGATCCCAGTGGTTTATTTACATTTAATGCTACTTTTACCAGTGATCATTGTGTTCGATTTACTCCAAATAATGATGACAATGTTGAGAGAGATGAAAGTGTTACCCTCCATCTCTCAACTAATGATTCTGCTGTAGATATTGATGGTGATCAAGTAGTGGTTATAATTACAGATGATGACAGTAAGATAATTTGTTATTTTTAGTAAGTACATTAACATTTACTACCATCAGGAATGTCTTTTTTGTTTGTAAGACTATCTCCAATATCTGAGGAAGCTGCTGTTGTTCCTGTATGCGTAAGACCACAACAAAGTCAAAGATTACAACGCTCTGTTGATATTATTTTAAATACAATAGAAGGAACTGCTACAAGTAAGTAATTCCTATGTTACTCCTGTTATTAGTACTCCTTTATTGACAGAATATAATGATTATAATCCTTTAATTAATAAAACATTAACTTTTACTCCTGGTGTGAGTGAACAATGTGTTAACATTACGTTAATGGGAGATGATGCAGTTGAAGGACAAGAAATGTTTTCTGTCAAAATGACCTCTCCTGTTGCTGCTGTTAATGTAGACAGTGATCTAGTGATTATACTCCTAGATAATGATGGTATTAATTACTATTATAATATAATTATTATAGTTACTACTTAGCTGTTGAGATTGGAATATTTGGTCCACAAGCACCAGTTCTAGAGTCACTACCATCAGTATCAGTTACTGTACGAGTGACTGGAAAACTTGAACAGGAAGTCATTGTACTTGTTTCAACCAAAGATAACACGGCTAAAGGTATATATTGTTATGTATGAGTTAGGAGTCCATCTTTGTGTTTAGAGGGTGAAGACTATTTTAAAGTAATGGAAAATGTGACTCTAAGTGGACTAACGGTATCACAATCTCTTAATGTTCGTCTCAGGGAAGATAGCTTAGTTGAAAATAGTGAATCATTTATTGTTGAACTACAGCTACCTCAAGCTATTGCTGGTGTTATGCTTACACCTCAAAATACTGATATAACAATCACAGATAATGATAGTAAGAGCCTTGACTATGACAGTATGTTATTTGTTATCATTCCTTAGGAGCGACTGTAGGGTTTATTATAAACTCTACAAGTGTGAATGAGGGTTCACCTCCAGTGGATGTATGCTTTAGATTAAAAGAAGGCTCATTAGAGAGAGCTATAACTGTAGCTATATCTTCTACATCTACTGATGCTATTCTAGGTAAATACATTATTACATTATATTACTATATAACAATTCTCTAAAGGTACTGACTATACTGATCCTAGTGGCTTATTTACATTTAATGCTACTTTTACCAGTGATCATTGTGTTCGATTTACTCCAAATAATGATGACAATGTTGAGAGAGATGAAAGTGTTACCCTCCATCTCTCAACTAATGATTCTGCTGTAGATATTGATGGTGATCAAGTAGTGGTTACAATTACAGATGATGACAGTAAGATAATTTGTTATTTTTAGTAAGTACATTAACATTTACTACCATCAGGAATGTCTTTTTTGTTTGTAAGACTATCTCCAATATCTGAGGAAGCTGCTGTTGTTCCTGTATGCGTAAGACCACAACAAAGTCAAAGATTACAACGCTCTGTTGATATTATTTTAAATACAATAGAAGGAACTGCTACAAGTAAGTAATTGCTATGTTACTCCTGTTATTAGTACTCCTTTATTGACAGAATATAATGATTATAATCCTTTAATTAATAAAACATTAACTTTTACTCCTGGTGTGAGTGAACAATGTGTTAACATTACGTTAATGGGAGATGATGCAGTTGAAGGACAAGAAATGTTTTCTGTCAAAATGACTTCTCCTGTTGCTGCTGTTAATTTAGACAGTGATCTAGTGATTACACTCCTAGATAATGATGGTATTAATTACTATTATAATATAATTATTATAGTTACTACTTAGCTGTTGAGATTGGAATATTTGGTCCACAAGCACCAGTTCTAGAGTCACTACCATCAGTATCAGTTACTGTACGAGTGACTGGAAAACTTGAACAGGAAGTCATTGTACTTGTTTCAACCAAAGATAACACAGCTAAAGGTATATATTGTTAATTGTATGAGTTAGGAGTCCATCTTTGTGTTTAGAGGGTGAAGACTATTTTAAAGTGATGGAAAATGTGACTCTAAGTGGACTAACGGTATCACAATCTCTTAATGTTCGTCTCAGGGAAGATAGCTTAGTTGAAAATAGTGAATCATTTATTGTTGAACTACAGCTACCTCAAGCTATTGCTGGTGTTATGCTTACACCTCAAAATACTGATATAACAATCACAGATAATGATAGTAAGAGCCTTGACTATGACAGTATGTTATTTGTTATCATTCCTTAGGAGCGACTGTAGGGTTTATTATAAACTCTACAAGTGTGAATGAGGGTTCACCTCCAGTGGATGTATGCTTTAGATTAAAAGAAGGCTCATTAGAGAGAGCTATAACTGTAGCTATATCTTCTACATCTACTGATGCTATTCTAGGTAAATGCATTATTACATTATATTACTATATAACAATTCTCTAAAGGTACTGACTATGCTGATCCCAGTGGTTTATTTACATTTAATGCTACTTTTACCAGTGATCATTGTGTTCGATTTACTCCAAATAATGATGACAATGTTGAGAGAGATGAAAGTGTTACCCTCCATCTCTCAACTAATGATTCTGCTGTAGATATTGATGGTGATCAAGTAGTGGTTATAATTACAGATGATGACAGTAATATTTTGTGCTTAATATACATATGTAATATTATTGTTTTGTAGGAGTGGTGTTTCAGTTTGTAACACCTGCAGCTACTTATTCTGAAGATAATGGTGTTGTTGCAGCATGTGTTAGTCTTCTGTTTCCAAATGATACTCAGTCATTAGGAGTGGCTGTGTCTGGTATGGTGACTGCAAATAATGTCACTGCTTTAGGTAAATGGTGTACAAATAAATGATTGCTACATTAAATTTATCTTAGAGCATGAAGACTTTGTTTTACAGACAACAGCTATTTCATTTGCTGCTAATTCCCCTCAATTGAGTACATCTTGTGTACAAATTAAAATAATTGACGATGATTTAGTTGAAGGACCTGAACAATTTATGCTCCATTTATCTTCAGATGATCCTTCAGTTCAAATCAGTTCAGTCAATCAGCCAATGTTGAATACCATCATTGATAATGATCAAATAAGTGGATTTCAATGCATTGTTAACTCATCAAGATTTTTAAGTCCGTTTCATTTAATTGTTGGTAGTCCTTACACTGACTACTACATTCCTAATTGTGAACATAAGCTGATATCTAGCTGTGATGTATCATTGAATCTTGATATACGGATTGATTTTATAGATGATTTCTCTTCTGGTCATCTTGTACTGCTCTACAATGGAAGTAAAACAACTATCAGAGAAGGTCCAGTAGTTGATCCTCCTTCACAAACTAGTGGAGTAATAGTTAACAGCAATGACAATGTAGTCATTGTTTCAATACCAGCTATTGGTTTATCCTTACAACACAATGGTACTTTCATTAAAGTGACTGTCATTCACTCTTTGCATTTAACTGGATTATGTGGCACTTTAAATGGCACATTAATTTTCTCTGATTGTCAACGTCAGGCTGATCCATCTGACACATTTTCTGTTAGTAGATTTATCAATAGTCATATTGTGGAGCCACCTCAGCAGATAGTTCGACCTCAAAGAGAGGAGTGTGGTAAGTATAAAAAATGAATCTCACAACACACATTATAAATATCACTTAGGTCTTTTCAAGAATGATACTGTGATAGGGGATCCATTGCTAACAGTCCCCATCAATGCTGATGTCTCTAATGTCAATCTAACAAAGCCTCTTCACCTTTGTTTTGAAATTCATGGAAAAAGGGACAAATACTTTAATTTGATTTCTGATGACTGCACTTCAGTTGTGGCCCATTACATGGCTCCTACCAATGCTGATTTCTTAAATGTAATTGATAGTGTGTCTATTTTAGCAGTAGACCATCAAAATCAATGTCACGAGATCCAAATCAGTGTAGAAACTTGTTCTACAACATTTGATGGTCATACTGTTCAAAAGATAACATCTAGAAAACGAACCATTATTCAGTCACCATTTACTTACCAAGGTATTAACATCAGGAGCTATTCATCTCGTGTTCGTGTTAGTGTTCCTAATTGTGCTGATGCTAGCCTCATTATGTGGATTATCTGTCAGTCACCGAATGTCACAGATCCACGAACACGAATGCAATTGGGTACAGTGAAGATGATTAAATTTGTTGTAGCCCGAGGATTTAATTTACATGAATATTCTCATGGATTGTTAGGTATAATAAACTCATTAACTGATTTCTTTGAGAATATTTTTTTGTCACAGGTCAATTCTGGAACATTCCACTAAATATCACTAAATATAATGGGCCTATAAAAGATGGTGACCCTAATGCCAATTACTATACAATTGCAGTTGTTCATCCTCGTGGTAGTCATCGTCAATTTGTTGGTCGTCATTATGACTTGTCTTGGAGTAGAGATAATGAAGATTGCCTCTATGTTGGGAATCGTCAGGGAGGTCCAATCAGGGAGGTAGATTTCCCAAATGATCCTGTCATTGAGGGTCACTATACTGACTATATTGTAAATGGGGCTTTCCAGACTATGTTTAAGTATTCAGTGTTCAATAGCACATACTGTTAAGTATTGTTCCTTTTAGTTTTAGTAATTCTTTTAGTAATCTTTTCTTCTTTTATAAAATTCATTGTGGTGTCGTTAGACATCAACTTAGTATCATCCCTAAGTGTTATGATAATAATTAGAATCAGCATTTATACCCAGTACGTAGTGCACACATTTTTAGCTTAAACATAATTGGTTAGGATAACATTTCCTATGTAGTTAGAACTTAAAGACATCTTTCCGCACATATACACTAATTCAATGTTTGTTTATTCTACTACCTGCACTATATGTGGGTTTATGTATGCACTGCTGTCATCTTATTATTATAAGTTATAATATGAAAGATTTCTCTTTACTGTTTTTTACAATTAGTCTGAGCATAAAGGTGAATACAGTCAGCCATTTATTGGAAAATGTTTATAAATTAAATAAGAGAAATCCAAGTAGTTTCATTTGAATTACTGTACCTTAGCCCATTGCAAATAGTCAACATTTGTTTAATTAGTTTAAGCTTTGTCTACTATACATCTCCACCTTCTCACATCAGAGACTTTTTTCTTGTACCTTATAGTAGTGTCTACTGTAAAATAACTGTCATGCCAAGTCTTTGCTAAATGTAGTCATGGAGCCATTATGTATTAATTTTATTAGCTTTGGTTAAGAGACTATAGTAGGATGTTTTCCTTGACACCACTCCACCCTGGCAAACATGTTTGTAAGAATGGGTGTGGTACAGTTCAGTATATAAAGGGTGTCTAGTTTTTAATCTACACAGCCACTCACTAAACTATGAGGTGGCAGATAACGTGGTTACTGCTACTAGCATTACTAGTGCAGTATGGTAAGAGGAAATCATTATCAAATATAGGCTGATGGTGTTATTTGCTTTACTAGCCTTGTCAATTGATCCAAACAATCCTAATGAGTTAGTGAAGTGCTTTCCAAGAAGCAGTTGTGATCATACTCCAATAAAAGGACCTAATGGAGAGATATATGTACGAGCTGAAGACTGTTGTAATTATTTAGGAAAGACATTACTAACTCAACCTGGTGGTGAAGCTGGAAACAGATGCATACCTTGTCTAAGTAAGCAACTTTATATGTAGCCACCATTTATCCCCGTTGCTCTTTTCTAAGGTGTTAGTTTTAAGAACTCTCAGGTCACTATTGCTGGTCACAGTACCAAACATATCATTGCTGTTCAACTGAAGGCAACCAGGCCTTCTCAGCTTCCATCATTGCTGTTGGGATTGGAGATCATAGAAACAAACAGAAATCGGCGTAAGTTTTTACATGTTTATACAATGATTCTATTACCTTACGTTATTAGCTCTGACTGGAATACTTGATCTTGAAAATTACCCTCTTCCAACAGCAGTTTCTTTCACTAAAACAGATACAGTGAAGAATATAACATTGAAAATCAAAGATTCAGAAAACAGTATAGCATTAGAAGAAAATGCCAACTATATATTGCGACTAAATCTTGTATTTCAACCTGTTCTTACAGCATTTCATTTTCACCACAGAGAGCTCCATCTTTCAATTGTTGACCCAGATGGTAAATTGTTCATTCACTGAGTCTAATGTTATGAATTAATATGTTCATCTTGTTAGCTATTGGACATAACCAATTAGTGTAAGGACACAACATTCCTTACATAATGTCTCACTAACAAAATTAGTCAACATAATAATAGAGCATGATGTGTAGTGTCTTTAAGTAATGATTGTTTGCTTGTAATCTAAGCACAACAGACAAAGCAATCTGTATATGTTTATAATTATTTATCAAAATGAAAGTTTATGTAATGTTTATTCATTTAGTTGTTGCTATAAGTTTCAGTCAAGAGCTATATACATTCTCTGAGAATGTAGGAACTGCATCACTTCAAATTCTACAATCTGGAACTACTGCTGATCTCTTCTTTGCTATAATTACGTGTGGTATGTCAAAAACATTAGAGTTATCTCTATTGATATCAATTTTTTTTGTGCATAGAAAGACTATTTGATTCCAGAAAGGTCATTTTTCCTGCCTCTAATTCTACTACTACAAATATAACCATCTCCTTCAATATTCCTAACAATTCCATTGCATTTGAAGGCTCAGTTAGTGATACTTTAAAAATTGAATCAGTGTCTGATGCTCGTGTTTCTATTAAAGCACCAAGCACTTCAATTGTTCAAGTCATTGATGATGATGGTAAGAATAACGGTTATGATATCTTGTCATGTTTACTTATTTTTGTAGTTTTATATGCTGGATTTCTACAAAGTAGCTATCAATTTTTTGAAAGTGATGGGACTGTCACTATCAAGGTTGGTCTTTCAGCTTCCATTGGACAAGTCCTGCGTTTACGAGTATTTGGAGGTTCTTAAACACCCACTTGATTATACCTATTATTTTTGTATTTGCTTATAGGTCCAGTACGTCAATCAAACACTATAGTCACATCAGGCACAACTATTGATGAAGTTATAGTGTTCTTTCCTTCCAGTGATATTGTTGCTTCAGTAACATTCAGTATAATTGATGACAATGTTGGACTTGAAACATTGGAAGCTTATCCCCTCTCTCTGTCCATCATTGGTACCAGTGATGGTATTATTTTAGGAAATCCAGCAAGAAGTTATTATTCTACTACTATTATAAGTATTACTGATGATGAAAGTAGGTTCAATTATCTGTTAATAGTTAATGGCTCACATATGTCATATAGATGTTGTTGTTAAAATGCAGCAATCTGCTATTGACGTCAATGAATCAACTGGTTTAATAGATGTGTGTGCTGTATTGTCTAACTCTGTTATGAGAGACATCTCACTGAGCTTTTCAACAACACCAGGCACTGCTAAAGGTCAGAATAATGGTGTTTGTCTCTTTATGAATTATTGTAAACAGATCCAAATGATTATATTGGTGGATTACAAAGGAAAATCTTCTCTGATCATACTAGTACCTGTGCAACTTATAGCATTCAACAAGACAACGATATTGAAGGAGATGAATCATTTACAGTAGATATAAGCAACTTGCAACCATCAAATCTGGTCAAGCTACAATTAGGGAGACAAACTTCAACTACTGTTACAATTAAAGATTCCAGTAAGTGATATTTGTCAAAATGATAGACAGTTATTATTTTTTTAACTTGCAGGTGTAAAACCAATTGGTAAGTGACTGTCTAAAATCAAAATGTGAATATTTCTTCCCTAATCCCACAGAGCCTACTTGTAATGAAGAAATAGACGTTCTCTTTATCCTTGATTCTTCTGGTAGTGTTGGATTCAATAATTACACTATAATGACAAGTTTTGCATCAGTTGTAGCAGATCAGTTTGAATTTGGGCTTGGGAGGGCTCAATTTGGTGCTGTCACATTTGCTAGTTTAGCTTCTTTAGATATTCCTCTAGGTACACACTCTGATCCATCTTCTTTTAGGCAAAGTATTATGAGCATTCCTTATAAGGCAACCAAAACCAACACTGCACAAGCTCTTCAAATTGGGAGGACAGAACTAACCACTAATGGACGATCTGGTGTACCACATGTAATTATCCTATTAACTGATGGACAGTCGGATGAGCCTGAAGCTACAATGCAAGAAGCATTACTAGCACATTCTCAGGGAATCAGAATATTGGTAATTGGTATTGGTCCTAAGATTAATCTTACAGAACTAAATGATGTTGCTACTGACCCTGATATTGGCCATGTATTTTTAATAAGCAGTTTCTCTGGAAAGGAATTTTCAAGGATTCTTGCTCCTATTGTCAGAGAAACTTGTGGTTAGTGTACTGTAATTAGCAACAATATGCAATTTGTAATAATTCCTTTATGTAGAGGTTGCTATTGGATTTTTCATGCCAAAATATCAGGTGAATGAAGGCAGTCCTTTTGTAGAGGTATCTTTTGGAGTTCAAAACGGTACATTGAACAGAGAAATTACAGTTCATTTTTCATTTGTGTCTGGCACAGCAAAAGGTGAGTTATGGTATGAGAAAATGTTCAATTAATTATATTAAATTAGAAAACAATGATTTTACTGGTACACATCAAAATTATACATTAAGTCCTTCTTCGACAAAAATTTCTTTAAAGTTCAATATCATTGATGATTTGTTGCCAGAAGAACAAGAATTTTTCACTGCTTCTATCTCAACATCTGATGAATTTGTCAAAGTAATAGTCCCAACAACACGAGTTTTTATCAATGATGATGATGGTAATGATAACATTGATTAATTATTTGTTATTATCCATTTTCTTTTAGTTAAAACATGTAAGGACAAAATTGATGTTATAGCTGTTATTGATTCTTCTGGGAGTATTTCGCCAGATGACTTTGAGACCATAAAAGAATTTGTTTTGAAAGTCACAAACGAGTTTCAAATTGGCCATAATAGAGCTCGTTTTGGAGTAATTACATTTAGTAATAATGCTAGGGTAAACATTAACTTAGGAGAGATCAATACAGCCTTTGAGTTCCGAAAAGCTGTAAACCAAATTCCATTTGAACCTGGACTTACAAATACAGCAGCAGCTATTGAATTAGCCAGGCAGCAATTTAGACAAAATGGCCGACAAGATGCACCTCATGTTTTATTAGTAGTAACTGATGGACGCTCCATTGATCGAGATGCTACCCTTCAGGCAGCTGCTAATACAAGAGCACATGATGTTGAAATATTTATGATTGGTGTTGGGTCTAATGTGGATACTGACGAACTTAATGCTGTAGCTAGTGATCCTGATAGTAAACATGTTTTTTTACTTGGTGATTTCTCATTTGGTTCATTACTTAAGCCACTAGCAAAAAGGATATGTGGTAAGTATCTGAAGTAATTGTATGTAATGCATAACTTAATTCATCTGTCTTTAATAGAACCTATTTGCCAGCGTCAAATTGACTTTATGTTAGTGATAGATTCCTCATCTTCAATTGGCAACAATAATTTCAACATATTGAAACAGTTTCTAAATGACCTAGTGGAAAGATATGAAGTGGGTGCCAATAGTGCCCACTTTGGAGCAGTAAGATATAGCACCAGTGCAGCTGTTGTGGTTACATTAGGAAGTATTAAGAGTCTAAATGCATTACAAACAGCACTGTCTAGTATACCTTATATTAGTGGTAGTACAAATACTGCTAAAGGAATTCAGTTAGCAAAACAACAGTTTATTATTAATGGACGTTCAGAAGTTCCTCAAGTAATGATAATCCTAACAGATGGTGAGTCAGATGACTCAGAGGCTACAAGCACAGCTGCAAGTCAAAGTCGACAAAGTGGTGTTGAAATATTTGTGGTTGGTATTGGTAACAATGTTAATGATGATGAATTAAGAGATATAGCAACTGATACCAGTGGTACACATGTATACAGAGTGACTGAGTTTAAAGTATTGTCTTTTGATGCTATTTTGAGTGATCTGAATAGAGAAACCTGTCATGGTAAGTGAATACATGCAACTTTTATCATATGTGGTTTTAACAAAGATTTCACATTAAACCACTTCCCTTTAACAGTTCCAATATGTCTAGTCCCTCCATTGGATATTGTTTTTGCTTTGGATAGCTCCAGCAGTGTGGGATCGGGGAATTTTATAACTCTCTTAAACTTCATAGTTGATGTCATTAGTCAATATAACATTGAAAAGAGAAGTGGAACACAAGTGGGTGTGGTCACATTTTCTACTACAGCAAGAACAGCTGTCTCATTAGTTCAGTTTCAAACAAGAGCAAGTCTGAGTAATGCCATAATTAACATTCCGTTCTCAGGAGATGGTACTAATACACACTTAGCTATACAACATGTCAGAAGTGAATTTAATAACAATGGCCGTGACAATGCAAAGTCTGTGCTGGTGATGGTGACTGATGGAAGGTCAAACAATCCTGTTGCTACAGTCACTCAAGCTCAATTAGCACATGAAGAAAACATAGAAATATTTTCAATTGGAATTGGATCTAGAACTAATCAGGAAGAATTACAAGATATTGCTTCTGACCCAAAGTCAAGTCACGTTTTTACTATCAATAACTATACTGCTAATTCGTTTGTTACTATTTTACAGTCTTTGACTAAAGGAATTTGTAGAAGTAAGTTTCTATTATTTAAAATTCTATTAAGTTGCTTTTATTTTAGAGCGACTGAAATGCAGTCATGAGGCAGAAGTGGTGTTCGTTATTGATTCCTCATCAATCGTAGGACCTGCCAATTTTGAGAACCTTAAACTCTTTTTAATAGGGATTATATCTGATATTGACATAAGTCTAACAAAGACTCGAATAGCTGTTATTCAATATAGCACTGACTCCAACCTGATCATAAGGCTGAACGATCACAGTGATGCTGCAAGCCTTATCAATGCCCTATCGTCTCTGAATTATGTTCCAGGGACAACAAACACAGCCTCTGCTCTGAATCTAGCTCATCTAGAGATCAGAAATGAAGGCAGAGTAGGTGTGACTAGTATTGTGTATGTGTTCACTGGCAGTGAGTCTAATGATCTTGATGTAACACTAACAGCAGCTGAGGGGGCTCGTAAAGATGGAGTTACCATAGCATCTATAGGAATATCTAGCAATGTCAATGTGGATGAAGTAAAAGGCATTGCATCAAATGATAATCTTGTATTTCTTGTGAACAATTATCAATTGTCATCACTTAATACAATTCGTGAGAACATTGTAATCAGTGTATGTAATCAAGGTAAGTTACCCAACACTAATCATCACTGGTGTTATCTGTTTTTCTAGAACCACATTGTAGGTTAGATATCGTGTTTCTATTGGATTCTTCCTCAACTATTTCTTCTGTTAACTTTAAGTCACAACTTGAGTTTATAATCCGAATTGTCAATCAGTATGAAATATCTGCCTCTTCTACACAAGTTGGAATCATCAGCTTTAGTTCCACAACCTCTGCCACAAATCCATTCGGTTTTAGTATTGGTTCTATCTTGGATAAGAACCAACTAGTGCAAACTATTTCCTCTCTTCAGCAATTCTCTGACATTGGACGAAGAACTGACCTAGCACTGTCTCATGCTTACCAAGACCTTCAATCATTTCGCTCTGATGTGGCTAATGTGGTAGTTGTTATAACAACAGGAATATCAAATAATCCACAAACTACTACTGAAGCTGCTCAACGTCTTCATTCCTTAGAAGATACTGAGGTTTTCACAGTTGCTATAAGTACTGATACATCTGATGAGTTTCTCAATGAGATTTATGCCATTGCAACTGTTCCAGACTTTGATCATGGATTTGTACTGAACGACTTTCAGCGTCAGTCATTTGATGCCATCTATGGATCTCTTATCGCTGAAATCTGTGATGGTATGTCTTATAATAATCTTGTAACTATCAGTTATTATAGCTCCTTATGTACAGATGACAGTAACATCCGTGCAGATCCAATGTTCACTGTTCCATTGAGTGGCCATATTAATATGCCATCACTTTGTTATGAAGTATATGGAATGGCAGACAAATACTTTAACATTCTCTCAGATCAGTGTGTGTCAGTTAATGCCCATTATTCAGAGGTAAAGAAAGTGGGACATGGACCAACAAGACCTCTTCATATCATTGATGAAATTGCTATAAGAGCTGTTGATAATGTCACATCTCAGTGCATTGATGTTGTTATGAGATTGAACAACCATCAATGCTTAGTATCTGTCAATGGAGCTCTATTGAGACATGGACACTTTAGTAAAGGAGACATGCACATATCGTATTCTCTAACTCGTGCAGTAGTCTCCATATCTAACTGTGACAATGGGGAGATAGTTTTTGCTGTACAGTACAAGAGGTTACCAACCAACTTTTTGGAACTGGAGATAGAAAATGGGCAAGGCATTACACTATCATCTCATGGTTTAGTTGGTATGTATAGTTTTTATAGTCTGTGGTTGTTATGGTCTCTGGTAGTAACACCCCAGTATCCTATTAGCAAAACAACAGATGTCTAACTGTGTTTAATGTGGTTGCATGTGTTACCTATATACAATACTATGGCCTCTTTTGTCTCTGTCTTTTTCAGGTCAATTTTGGAATGCACCTGTTCACATCACAAATGAAGGCATTAAACTACGACAAAGGCATAATATGGAGGTGGACAATTTCTATGTTATTACATTCACACAGTCTGATGGTAATGTGAGAAAAGTACCTGCCAAGTTACAATCTCGTACCTGGAGTTCAAGTCAAGTATCTCCCTGTTTGTATGCGGGGGATTCTGAGGGAGGACATCTGTTTGAAGTAGAAGAACCAAATGATTCTTTATTGGAGGGATCATACCAAGATTATGTAATGGCAACAATGTTTAGTACTAATTATAAATATAGTAAATTTATTAGTGACTGTTAAAAGTAGATTATTATTGATATGGCACTAAAATTTTATTTGTACTTTGCGCAACGGAGCAGCGCGATGCGGCTGCTTTCATCTCAAACAAGAGATCGCAATCGCTATATATTAGAAGCCCTTTGCACTCTGTCTTCAGTCCTTACGGGCACTGCTATTTCAGGAGGAAGATGACGAATGTAGCAACATTCCTGTTGTTTATTCTTTTACCTGCTACAGGTAATGAAAAATTACAACCATATTTATCATCATCTTTTTTCAGTAGTGTTAGCTCAAACTACTGTTGATGAAAATGACATGGTTCAATGTTTTAATGATCAAAGTTCATGCACTGCTAACAGTAATGGCATGATGATAACTGCTGGACAATGTTGTAATTCAGCTGGAGGGTCCACTCGTCGTGTTAGAGTTGGTTTATTCTGTGCCAGTTGCTTTAGTGAGTTGCATAAAAGTAACTATCAAAATTTAAAGAATATGAAGTGTACAAAAGCTGCAAGGACTAAGTTACCTACACAAAAGGTAGAAGCTAAATCAAAGTACAACCATGCAACTTTTACATTGCCTATAACTTACTTCTCCTTTTTTATGTATTACATAAGTATTTATCCTGGATCACAACTAATGATGTTTAATACTTGACTAAAAAAATATTGATACACTGTTTTTATTATGTAGCTGTTACATTCAGTGAAAGGTCATATCTTTTTGGACCTGCAAACAAGGGGGAAACTGTTTCTTTTCCAGTTACTGTTTCCTATTTCTCTGGTACTGGTAGTTATACTGTTAGGCTACAAGTTAATAGTAACCCAGACCCCATACCAGGTAAGCTTTTTGTTAAACTAAGTTACTACATTTCTTATCTGTGTAGGGAGTTCACCGTTTATAGCTAGTTTATCACAAAATATCCTTCAATACACACCTACAACTACATCACAAAATTGGACTATGACATTAGCTAACGAGGGTAATCAGATTGCTCTTGATGATGATCTTATGTTTACTCTTGAAATGTCTCTTTCTGGTACTCCCATCTTCAGTAGTGGTTTTGCAATTATTGTGTTGAGTTCAGCTAGTGTTACAATTGGTGATTTAGATGGTGAGTTAATCAGATAAAGATACGTAATAAGTTTTGTTTAGTGGTCACAATAAGGTTTGAAAGATCATCTTATGAAGCTCAAGAATCATCTCAGTCTTTGTCTGTGGTAGTTAGTCGTGGTACCATTTCATTTTCTAATGCTTTTAATGTGACTGTAACAACAAGAGAGTACAGTGGAGACCCATCAACTTTGACTGACGATCAGTCACTTGCAACACCTAATGTTGGTATGATAATCCTCATATCATGGAATTGGTTGTAATTCTAACTTTTACTAGATTATAGGGATGGAGAAAGTATGACTAAGACATTTGAAGCCTATACTGCAGATACTGAAAGAACATTCCAATTTTATATCAAAGATGATACAACAGTTGAATTGGATGAAGTCTTTGATGTCTTTATCACTGTTAATGATTCTCGAGTCAATATAGAAAGAGATGTGAGTTCTGCGCTAATATCTGATGATGAAAGTAAGGCTGTGTATTATATTATGTGTATGCTATATCTTGTTACACTTTAGAATTCAGTATTGGTTTTAGGGAAACAATGCATACAATACGTGAAGGTGAAGATGTAACATTGATAGTGGATGAGTATCAAGGATTTGTTGGTGGTATTAGTGTTAGTGGAGTGCCTGTAGAGCGTCTAACTGGATCTTTTCTAAGATTTTCTACAGTAGAGAGTAAAGCTGTTGAAAGTTAGTATCAATTATTTTCTAGAAAAAAGATTGACTTGTATTTGTTACTATAGATGTTGACTTTGCAATCAATGGAAGTCTTCCTCGATTCACATATTCTCTTAATAACACTATCAACAGTATTTTTGTACCATTTCAAAGTCTCACAGATACTGTTCTTGAGACATCTGAAAAAGCTGTTCTCGAAATAAGACTTGTTCGGACCGACCTTTTTATTCAAATTCACAATAACATTGTCCAACGTGTAACTGTAACCATTTTGGATAACACTTGTAAGATTTATATTACATTTGAACATTAATATATTATGTGATGGTGCTGTAAATAAATTTGAGGTTTAGAACATTAACCAAGTGCTTTAATAATTTATTAGCTAAATAGTGGCTCAAAAAAATCTGTGTCACCCACCTGATATTGAGTGCATACCTTAGAAAAGCATTGTGATATTGAAATTGGATTGATCTATATAGTAAAACACTGAAGTTTTAAAATGCTATGAGTAATTATTAAAACACCTCTCACATATCCTGTCCTTGATAGAGGCTTTATTGGTTGTTATGTTTATTATTGAGTTAGTTTTACTAGATGTTTTTACTGTTGCATTTAACAATACAATGAAATCTTGAAAATGGTAACAGCTTTAGGTGTTTTTAATGGTACAATGGATTTGCCAAATAAAAAAACCTGTCTACTATGGACATGATTGTGTGTTCCAGAATGAATTCCCAATACACATAGTACTGCACAATTTCTTATATACAAGAACATGTATTAATACATGTCTATCTTTATATAGTGGCTACAGTGAGACTATCTGCTAGTAAATATAATGTATCAGAGTCAGTTGGAATATTCCCAGGAATGATGGTGTGTGCAGACTTAATTAATGCAACTCTAGGGTCTGGTCAAAATTTGCAAGTAAATTTTAATTTGAGTGATGGATCAGCATTGAAAAATCGTAAGAGGCGGACAATGAAGTTTATTGTTTATTGAGATGGTTTTTTTTGTAGAGGATTATTTTCAATCTATTTTTGATCCTAAGTTTTTTACTTTTTTTGGACCTGCTACACAAGCATGTATTACTATCAGAATTACAAATGACAACATCAGAGAACCTTTACTTGAGTTCTTCAATATAACATTACTACCTTATGATCCTGTTTCAAGTCCTACTCCAGGTTTTACAGGGCTGACTGTAGATACAACTCCTTCAAGTATTTGTATAGAAGATGATGATCGTAAGTTGATTGATTTGTTAGCCAAATATTAACTCTGTTGAGTAGAGGCTGAGGTTAGGTTTGAGCGATCAAATGTCACATTCTCTGAAGCTCATGGTGATCAAAATATTTATGTTATACTAGGTGTAGGACGAATATCAAACAATCAAACTGTAGAAGTCTATGATATCAGAACAAGTAATGACATGCTAAAATACATTAGCTTTATGTTTGAGCTCAGTCACTGACCTTGATATGTTTTCCTTTTCAGACAAAACTCTTGGTATTGTTACATTTGTTGGTGGAGTACAACCTCCTCAAAGACAACCTGTTGTCTTCCCTGTTGTCAATAATGATATTGCTCTGGAGTTTGACATATTGACACGACTTGGTTTAAGAAATTATGGTCAACTACAAGAAGGAACTCCATTTACTATGAATGTAACAGTTGTGGATGATGATGGTAAATAAATAATAATAGAAATTTATTAAAATGTATTTTCTTCACTTTAATATATAATTAAAATTTGCATTATTTCTCTTTAGCTGTTACTATCAATTTTGATCAGGCCCTGTATCCTTACAGTGAGAGCCATGGAGTAGTATCAGATATTACTGTTGTATTATCTAATGAAATTGCTCAAGATCTTACTGTCACTATATCTGGAGGTAGTTGTTTTGTTTTGTAACTGTTTAATATAATGTTACTTTAGGACCTGGTAGTCAACCTTCAACAGTTAATATATCTGGTTTTAATGTAAATGAAGTGATTACATTTGTAGCACGTGGATCTATATCTCAAGGACTATCTAACTTTACTATCATAAATGATGCTGTTGCCCTAGAGACCATAGAACTATATAATCTTTCCTTTAGTAATCCTTCCATTACTAATCGTGTCACATTGGGTCCAGATACAAGAATACAGATTACAGATGATGATGGTAAATTATAATGAAGTATGTTTTATTAAATAATGACTTTCTCTTTATTTTAGTTGTTACTATCAATTTTGGGAGGAGTATGTATCCTTACAGTGAGAACCATGGAATAGTATCAGATATTACTGTTGTATTATCTAATGAAATAGCTCAAAGTCTTACTGTCACTATATCTGGAGGTAATGATAAATATATAGTAACTGTTTAATATAATGTTACTTTAGGACCTGGTAGTCAACCTTCAACAGTTAATATATCTGGTATCAATGTAAATGAAGTGATTACATTTGCAGCACGTGGATCTCAATCTAAAGGACTATCTAACTTTACTATCACAAATGATGCTGTTGCCCTAGAGACCATAGAACAATATGATCTTTCCTTTAGTAATCCTTCCATTACTAATCGTGTCACATTGGGTCCAGATACAAGAATACAGATTACAGATGATGATGGTAATTAATGACTTTAACAACACCATTGTATACTGTAGAGCAGAACACACTCGATTTAACCCTTGCTTTTATTGAAGAGCACTTGTTCTAGCATAGTTTTCTAAGTATATAGATATATATCACCATCTTATCATCATTGTAATTGTTTTAATTATAATTTTTTAGTTGTTACTGTCAACTTTGTCCAGAACTTATATTCTTACAGAGAGGACCATGGTTTAGTATCAGATATTATTATTACATTAAGTACTGTAATAGCTCAAAGTCTTACTGTCACTGTATCTGGAGGTAATGATAAATATACAATAACTGTGTAATATAATATTAATTTAGGACCTGGTAGTCAACCTTCAACTGTTCAAATATCCGGTGTTGATGTAAATGAAGTGATTACATTTGCAGCACGTGGAGATCAGTCTCAAGGATTACCTAGTTTTACTATTAAAAACGATTCTTTTGCCCTGGAGACCATAGAACGATATGATCTTTCCTTTAGTAATCCTTCCATTACTAATAATGTCATACTGGGTTCAGATACAACAATACAGATTACAGATGATGATGGTAAATAATAATGAAGTATGTTTTATTAAGTAATGACTTTTTTCTTTATTTTAGTTGTTACTATCAATTTTGGCAAGAACTTGTATCCTTACAGTGAGAACCATGGAATAGTATCAGATATTACTATTACATTAAGTACTGAAATAGCTCAAAATCTTTCTGTCACTGTATCTGGAGGTAATGATAAATATATAGTAACTGTTTAATATAATATTACTTTAGGACCTGGTAGTCAACCTTCAACAGTTAATATATCTGGTGTCGATGTAAATGAAGTGATTACATTTGCAGCACGTGGAGATCAGTCTCAAGGACTACCTAGTTTTACTATTGTCAATGATGCAGTTGCCCTGGAGACCATAGAACAATATGATCTTTCCTTTAGTAATCCTTCCATTACTAATAATGTCACACTGGGTCCAGATACAAGAATACAGATTGCAGATGATGATGGTAATGACTTTAACAACACCATTGTATACTTTAGAGCAGAATGCATTAAATTTCATTCATTTTTATTGAAGACTACTTGTTCTAACATAGTCTTCTAAATATATCATCATCCTATCATCAACGTCATTGTTTTAATTATAATTTTTTAGTTGTTACTGTCAACTTTGTCCAGAACTTATATTCTTACAGAGAGGACCATGGTTTAGTATCAGATATGGCTCTTATATTATCTACTGAAATTGCTCAAGATCTTACTGTCACTGCATCTGGAGGTAATAATAAATATATAATGACTGTTAATATCATGTTAATTTAGGACCTGGTAATCAACCTTCAACTGTTGAAATATCTGGCATCGATGCAACTGTAAATATTACATTTGTAGCACATGGACCTCAATTTGAAAGACTACCAAGTTTGTCTTTCATCAATGATACTGTTGCCTTGGAGACCGTAGAACAATATAATTGTTCCCTTAGTAATCCCTCAATAACTAATGGTGTCATATTGGGCCCAGATGCAATAATACAAATTTTTGATGATGATGGTAAATAACAATGAAGTATATTTTATTAAGTAATGACTTTCTTCTATATTTTAGTGGTTACTGTCAATTTTGGTAAGAACTTGTATCCTTACATTGAGAACCATGGAGTAGTATCAGATATTACTATTACATTAAGTAATGCAATAGCTCAAAGTCTTACTGTCACTGTATCTGGAGGTAATGATAAATATATAGTAACTGTTTAATATAATGTTACATTAGGACCTGGTAGTCAACCTTCAACTGTTCAAATATCCGGTGTCGATGTAAATGAAGTAATTACATTTGCAGCACGTGGAGATCAGTCTCAAGGATTACCTAGTTTTACTATTAAAAATGATTCTTTTGCCCTGGAGACCATAGAACAATATGATCTTTCCTTTAGTAATCCTTCCATTACTAATAATGTCATACTGGGTTCAGATACAACAATACAGATTACAGATGATGATGGTAAATAATAACGAAGTATGTTTTATTAAGTAACGGCTTTTTTCTTTATCTTAGTTGTTACTATCAATTTTGGTAAGAGCTTGTATCCTTACAATGAGAACCATGGAGTAGTATCAGATATTACTATTACATTAAGTACTGAAATAGCTCAAAATCTTTCTGTCACTGTATCTGGAGGTAATGATAAATATATAGTAACTGTTTAATATAATATTACTTTAGGACCTGGTAGTCAACCTTCAACTGTTGAAATATCTGGTGTCAATGTAAATGAAGTGATTACATTTGCAGCACGTGGATCTCAATCTCAAGGACTACCTAGTTTTACTATTAAAAATGATTCTTTTGCCCTGGAGACCATAGAACGATATGATCTTTCCTTTAGTAATCCTTCCATTACTAATAATGTCATACTGGGTTCAGATACAACAATACAGATTACAGATGATGAAGGTATTTTTTTTTTGAAATCAACAATTTACTCTTTTCCTGTAGTACTTCAAGTTGATCTTGATCCACCAATGTCTTTCTATGATGAAGGACAACCAGCTAATTTAAGAGTGACATTATCTTATGTCATAGTTCAAGATTTCAGTGTTGATGTCAATGGATGTAAGTCATTATGATAAAGATCTCTTGTTGTATATAAATGTATAGCTTCAGGATCACAGCTAAGGGTTAGTAACAGTGGCCCACCTATAAATGAGAGAGTTATGTATGTTGCTCGTGGCGCAAGAACAGTACAAATTCCATTCACTATTGGAAATGATGATGTGGCTAGAGAAGATATGGAGAGTTATCAAGTTGCTCTCTCAAATCCTAGTGATACATCAGCCGTTTTGGGAACAGCAGCTACCATCAATATTAGAGATACTGATTGTAAGTGATTATTTATTTGTTTGTCTTAAAACAAATTCTTTCAGATGCCAACATTACTTTTGAACAATCTCAATATGTTTTCCTTGAGAATGCAGGACTAACAATGGATGTAACAGTCATTTTGAGCACACGAATAGCTGAAGGATTTACTGCACGAGTTGTAGGAGGTGAGTGTTCACTTAGTATTCTTCATTGAACTGTTCATATATTGTATAAAGACCCTGGTGTGCCACCTCCTACAATTGTTAATTCAGGCAGTGTTGTTAATTATGATATAACTTTCCTACCATTTAATAACAGTATAGTAAGTTATTACTAACTGCTAATATCTGTTATGTTGAATGTAATTACAGGCTAACTTAGAGAAGATAATTCCTGTACAAATTGTTAATGATTCAACCTCAGGAGAGCCAGATCAAATGTATGATCTAACTTTTGTGGGAGTACCTACTGGAACAGGAACTAAAGCAGTCAATGAATATCCATATGAGAGGACAACAATTGTTATAATTGATGATGATGGTCAGTACTGTTAAAAGTCAAACATAGTCTATATGCTATATATTTTTGTAGTGGCTCGTGTTTTCTTTGATTCTCCTGAGACCAGAACACTTGAATCTGATCAAGGAGAGTATATCACTGTTGTTCTTACTGGTAGTATATCTCATAATGTATCAGTGGATGTTGTGGATGATAATGGTAAGTAATAATAGTATAGTAATAATACTGTAATATCTACTTTTATATTATATTTCTATATTTACTCTGTTATTAATAGAATTGTGTTAATATGTATATTATGTTAATTTTTTTTCAAGGTAATGTTGTGCGTACAGTTATATTTCAACCAATGGCGGGTATATCAAGACAAACAATGAGGTTTTTTGTGCCCTATCCTGATGATATAATTGCTCTAGAACCTGATGAGTATTTTAATTATTACTTGATGAATCCAGTAGATGTTATCATCAGTTCACCTAACACCACTCGACATCGTCTTGTTGATGATGATGGTATATTCTAATATGACTTAATTTGCTATTGTTAATGCTTTTATAGTGCTTCTTGTTACATTTGTCAAATCTGCATATAATTTCAATGAAAATGATCAGTCTGTTTTCATTGAGGCAGAAATCTCAAATCCAATAGCTCGTACATTTACAGTGTCCACAACATTTCTAAGTAAATCACTTGTATACTTTTCACAAATGTTTATTTAAAACCATTTTATTTCTATAGGGCAACAAATTCAACCATTTGTGTCTATCTCTGGTCCACTTTTTACTGACACATTAATATATCAGCCAAATAGAACTCGAACTCTTCGTGTTAGTGAGTTTGTTAGGAATGATGATATTGCTCTGGAAGATGTGGAGACTTATTTTGTTCGATTTATCAATCCTGATCCAAGTCCCAGTGTTAATCCTTATGTCAGGATTGGTAATGATACTCTGATATCTGTATTTGATGACGACAGTGAGTTAAGCATTTTGCTAAGAATATATTATATTGAATCTTTTTTTACAAACTAGCTGTCAATGTGACATTTAGTCCTGGCAATCATTTTGTTGAGGCACAAACTACAGACCAAATAGCAGTAAGGATTAATGCCCCAATAATTCGAGATTTACAAGTGAACATTAGATCAAGTGAGTATAATCAATAATTGATACAAAGTGCATTTATTGTTATCTCCTTTAGCTCCTCAACCTGATCCATTGTTGGAACAATCAGGATCATCCTATACTACTTCTGTGACATTCCCAAGTCAGGGTAACACGATACAGCTCTTTACCTTTCCTATTAAAGATGATACTGTTGCATTTGAAAATGTTGAAAATGTGGAACTATCCTTTATTAATTCAAGTTATACCAAAGGTGTTATACTTGGAAGTAATGAAATAGCAACAATCACTGATCCTGATGGTATATTACTACATATAATGTTCTTGCAGTGCACACTGTTTCTTCTCTAGGTGTAACTGTGATGTTTGTAGACTCTGTAAAAAATGATTTTGAGAATGAAACTTCTGTAACAGTACAACTGATGACAAGTAATATTATTAAGAGAAATGTTTCTGTCAGAGTTAGAGGAGGTTTGTACAGAATTAGTATTGTTAATGACATTTAAGTATTGGTCATTCTTTAGGACCAAATCGATCTCAGCAATTTGTGGAATTTTCTGGAACAGATGTTGACCAATATGTCACTTTTGTAGCTGATGGATCCAACAAGGCTTCCTTTACTTTTGCTCTTAATGATGACATGAAAGCGTTGGAAGTTACAGAGACATACCAGCTTTACTTGAATGGTTCAATGCCATCTCAGAATGTCAACTTAGGTGGTCCTATGACTGTAAACATATTTGATGATGATTGTAAGTTGGAGTAAAGGATGGAAGGAAATTATTGTTGTCTTTGCAGATTTGAATGTGATGTTTGGTCAATCAGAGTATGTGTTCTATGAGAACGTATCCATGGGTAGTGTGATGGTTAAAATTGACAAAGAGATTTTACAAGATTTTACTATCCAAGTTACTGGAGGTAAAGTCAATATTATACTAGTTACATTTGATCATATATTAATAAAGGACCTGGTACTCAACCTATGACAGTTGTCATATCAGGTTCCAACGTCAGTAGTACTGCTGCTTTCACAGCTGGTGGCTCTCTTATGACAACAGTGACTTTCATTATCTCTGATGATTCAGTGTCTCTTGAAGATGATGAAGAGTATTTTTTAAATTTGCAAAATCCTAATCCATCAACAAGAGTAATAGTGGGTGATAAAACCAAAATTATCATCAAAGATGATGACCGTATGTTATATTATATTTATTTAATTGATGCTATTACTATTATACTATTAATCTTTTTTTACAAACTAGCTGTCATTGTGACATTTAGTCCTGGCAATCATTTTTATGAGGCACAAACTACAGAACAAATAGCAGTAAGGATTAATACTCCAATAATTCGAGATTTACAAGTGAACATTAGATCAAGTGAGTATAATCAATAATTGATACAAAGTGCATCTATTGTTATCTCCTTTAGCTCCTCAACCTGATCCATTGGTGGAACAATCAGGATCATCCTATACTACTTCTGTGACATTCCCAAGTCAGGGTAACACAACACAGCTCTTTACTTTTCCTATTAAAGATGATACTGTTGCATTTGAAAATGTTGAAAATGTGGAACTATCCTTTATTAATTCAAGTTATACCAATGGTGTCATACTTGGAAGTAATGAAATAGCAACAATCACTGATCCTGATGGTATATTACTACATATAATGTTCTTGCAGTGCACACTGTTTTTTCTCTAGGTGTAACTGTGATGTTTGTAGACTCTGTAATAAATGTTTTTGAGAATGAAACTTCTGTAACAGTACAACTGACGATTGATTATGATATTAAGAGGAATGTTTCTGTCAGAGTTAGAGGAGGTTTGTACAGAAATAGTATTGTTAACGGCATTTAAGTATTGGTCGTTCTTTAGGACCAAATCGATCTCAGCAATTTGTGGAGTTTTCTGGAACAGATGTTGACCAATATGTCACTTTTGTAGCTGATGGATCCAACAAGTCTTCCTTTACTTTTTCTCTTAATGATGACATGAAAGCTTTGGAAGTTACAGAGACATACCAGCTTTATTTGAATGGTTCAATGCCATCTCAGAATGTCAACTTAGGTGGTCCTATGACTGTAAACATATTTGATGATGATTGTAAGTTGGAGTAAAGGATGGAAGGAAAATAATTTTTCTCTTTGCAGATTTGAATGTGATGTTTGGTCAATCAGAGTATGTGTTCTATGAGAACGTATCCATGGGTAGTGTGATGGTTAAAATTGACAAAGAGATTTTACAAGATTTTACTATCCAAGTTACTGGAGGTAAAGTCAATATTATACTAGTTACATTTGATCACATATTAATAAAGGACCTGGTACTCAACCTATGACAGTTGTCATATCAGGTTCTGACGTCAGTAGTACTGCTGCTTTCACAGCTGGTGGCTCTCTTATGACAACAGTGACTTTCAATATCTCTGATGATTCAGTGTCTCTTGAAGATGACGAAGAGTATTTTTTATATTTGCAAAATCCTAATCCATCAACAAGAGTAATAGTGGGTGATAGAACCAAAATTATCATCAAAGATGATGACCGTATGTTATATTATATTTATTTAATTGATGCTATTACTATTATACTATTTTCAGCATTGGTATATGGTTTTGTGGATTCATTCAGAACATTTATTGAAAATAGAGGAAATGGTACTTTTAATTTTGTTGTCTCTCGAACTGCTAAGCCAACTTCATATAACATGACAATGAGTAAGTATAAAATAGTGAGACTTAACAGTCCTAGTAGCATTGATCAACACTTACTGTTTATATTATATTTATTATTATATTATAGAGAGAATCCTTCCATCAAACATTGTACGTTCTTTGCTTGACCTGGACTGTGGCCAAGATGCCTCTGGAATTCTGAACGTCCCTGCATCTACTGCATCAGATGCTGTTGTAACTTGCACTGCTGTCATTCAAGATGATATTATAGCATTAGAGGATGATGAGACTGTCACTATAACTGCTACACTGGTTACTCCAAATCCTTCAACCATTATGGTAACACCTGGAAGGAGTACGCTGCCAGTAACTGTTCAAGATGATGACAGTACGTAGTGATCTTATCTTGATTTACCAATAATTGTATTTATTTTTTCTCCTAGATCCAATTGTGACTATGGTTGATTCAACTAAAGATGTCACTGAAGGAGATATGGTAGAAATATGTATCCAAGTTAACAAGATGTCAGTACGTAATATCATAGTCAGACTTAGGACTGATGATGGTACAGCAACAAGTAAGAAGCAGTAAATTGTGTCTGATATTTCTTAAGTATATTATTGTATATTTGCATGCCCAAATTATTTGATGAATACAGGAATGAATATAATCTTTTCTAGCTGGCTTTGACTATACTGGTGGAGAGAAGACACTAATCATTCCACCAGGATCCCAAGGACCAATCTGTGTAAACTACACCACTTTACCAGACACACTGAATGAAGGTGATGAAAACTTCAATGTCAGAATAATCTCCGTCTCGTCTACAACACCAAATTCTGCAGACCCTACACAACCTATGATGGGTAGTCCAGATACAACCAATGTTATAATCAAGGATGTTGCTCCACCAACAAGAACCTGCACAGTTGATGGTATCACAGGACGTCTCAGTACTTTTAATAATCTAGACAATTACATATATAACAGAAGCTGTGAACATATCCTTGTAATTCAGCAGACAACTTATGGAGAATTTGCTATAGTCATTGATACACTGGATGGTACATACAGAACTGCACGACTTGGTGTACGCCTTGGTAATGAGACACTTGTGATTAGTGCAGCTAATTTAACTGTTTTGAAGAGTGTAAACCTTCGCCTAATTGTAGTAAATGCTGGAACTAATTCAATAGAAATCACAATTGCTCAGTTTGGGCTTAGAATTAGAGTTACAAATGAGAGTATAACAATTGATATTGAAACTGGCTTTTTAAACTTTCATCTTGGACTCTGTGGTAATGTTATGGGCAACTTAGTCTTCAGAAATAGCACTGTTGTTAATACAAGTGATCCAAAAGCATTGAACAAAGCCATCAATCAATATCTTGTTCCTCCTAGTGAGACTATTGCTAGAACAGTTACCAGAAGACATTGTGGTAAGTTCTGAGGCATGCTTTGTGTCCATGTGTATACCATCCTTTTCTAGGTCTTTTGGTGGAGGATGTTGAGACTGGAGATCCTATGTATGCTGTGCCTCTCTATACTCCTGATCAATCCAAGCCACACACTTACTCAATTTGTTATGAAGTTCATGGAGAGGCTAATCGATACTTCAATTTCATCTCTGATGAATGTACATCTGTTAATGCTCATTACTTTGGAACTGCAGATCCTGATCCTGACTCAACTCGAGATTTCCATGGAGTTGATGGTGTCTATGTTTTAGCAGTGAACAATGACAAACAATGTGTTAATATAACAGTCTCTCTTGACCAGATTAATGACTGTGACACCACTCTAAATGGTGGCACAATATCTTCCTATAAACATCGAGGCATTTCAGTTCAAGTAGCAGGCAATACTACTAATATTACAGTTCCAAATTGTGTGGATGGTGCACTTACTATGCAAGTAATTTGCAAAGCAACTGCTAATGGAGTGAAATTCCAAGAATTCCGAGTAATACGTGGTCTAAACTTGAATGAGGAGTCACATGGAATTATTGGTAAACTAGTTTAAACTTATTTTTATTGTCTTCCTTCTTTAAAATTATATCATTTCTATTTCTTTAGGTCAATTTTGGAATGTTAAGAGTGTGGTTACTAAATATGATACTCCTCTCCGAGATGGTACAGTTAGTCCACAAGCATATAAAATTGAGTTGCAGCCAAAAAATAAGCCCACACGTACTTTTATTGGATTCCTGGAAGATGTGACTTGGGACTTTACTCCACAGCAGTGTCTTTATGTAGGCAATGCTCAAGCAGGTCCCATCAATGAAGCAGCTGATGGAGAACCTAATGATTCTCTCATTGAAGGAGATTATACTCAGTACATAATGGATTCTTCTTATGATGTTGGATTTACATACCAGCACTTCAATAGCCAATGCTGAGTTTAACTTTTCCCTCATAAAATTCTCAATATTATAATTATTAAAAGTAGTGGTAGTTAATTACAGTTTTTGCTTTGTATTTTACAATAATAAATTGTTTATTTCTACTACTTAATCTTGTTAACATTAATAATAATCAAACTTAGTAATCGCAATGTAAATAATGTATTAAACTCATATCATAAACTCTAAACCCTAACCCTCCTACAATAACCGTGCTTAATTAAAATAACTAAAATTAATTTTAAAGGGTGGAGGCTAGAAATGCAGGAAGCAAACATACAGGGTGGAAGTGCCCAGCCTCTTGTTAAAGGTGAGAAGAACATGGAGCTGGGCTCTGGAGAGGATGGAGTAAGACGTGGCAAGCTCCTTGATCAACTTCTTGATCAGAGTGGTTATGGTTGTTTCCATGTATTCTTGTTAATTGGTAAGACAACACTTAACATATTAATATTACAATATTTTAGTGTGTGGTGTTGCCTTGGCATCAGATTCTGTGGAAGTCTCAAGTGTCTCATTTGTAACTCCAGTCTTAGATAATTCTACTGGTTCTATACATCCAAATAAAGTCCAGGCTGGTGCTTTAGACTCTATCATTTTCTTGGGAATGATGGTACATCATACAATAGTTTGTATTATGTTGTTATAATCATTGTAGGTTGGTGGTTATATATGGGGTGGTTTAGCTGATGTTATTGGACGTAAAACTTGTCTTTTATTGTCACTTACTGTTAATGGGATATTTGGATTAGCATCAGGACTATCTCCAAACTTTGTTACTTTCATGTTGTTTCGTTTTGGCAGTGGAGTTGGGTAAGGTATTAGTAGTTAGTGAATACTTAAAAATAAAAGTTCAATATAATATTATATTTAATTGGAAAGAGCACTATATAGTTGATTGCTCAAAATAATTAGATGATGTATGAATTCTTTTAATGACCATATTATTGAAGTTTTATATAAGACCATATAGTTCACATAACTAATAAAGTTTTCTCTCTATTTTAGAGTAGGAGGATCTGTACCTGTTGTGTTTTCTTACTTCTCTGAGTTCTTCTCAAAAAAATATCGAGGAAGTTTTATTATTATTTTAGCATCATTTTGGACAATCGGTCGACTTTATGCTTCTATTATAGCCTGGTTAATTATACCTCGTAATATTAGCTTTTATATTGGATCGATGGATATAAACAGCTGGCGCATCTTTTTAATGCTATGTACTCTTCCATCATTTTCGTCTGTAGCTACTTTAATATTTTTACCAGAAAGTCCTGGGTATTTATTTACTGTAAGAATAATTCCCTTGATTTATTGTAAGTGCTGTTTCTTTAATAGAAACGTAAGCATCAAAAAATGCTCAAAGTTATGAAAAGAATTAGCTATTGTCGTTGTAAGAAGAAAATTGATATTGTAGAAAAAAGAGAGGTAAAAGTTTATTTGTGTACCTCAACATAATTATTGCATTGCAGACAGAACAGTTATTACAATCACTTGATTCAAAGTCCATATCTAACATAGATGTATCTGATAAAAAGAAAAACATTACAGAAAAGTTAAAAATTGTAAGAACAATAGCATCATATTATCTTTAATGTAGCTACATAATTAGCTCTGGTCTGCAACAGTGGACTTGTTTCGTCCTCCATATCTCCGACCAAACATTGTCATGATAGTTGTATTTTTTACACTCTCTTTTGGGTAAACCATTTTCTTCATCCATAATGAAGCATCTCTCCTTTGTAATACTTATCTAGTTATTATGGTCTTGTACTGTGGTTTCCAGAATACTTTAAATATATTGAAAAAAAGAATTGTCTCAAATCAAATGCCACAGATTGTGATGTCTCATCATCCTACACAGATAATAAAGTGTATTTGGATAACTTGTATGTATCTTTATCAACAATACCAGGAATTGTGGTTGGAATATTTTTTGTTAATATTGTTGGAGCTAAAATACTCCTTGGTAAGAAGTACTAGTTATTGTGAGGAATACAAACTATTGCATTTTTATTTTATAGCATTTTCAATGGTTGTGTCTGCTTTAAGTACTTTTGCTATTTGGGCAGTCCCAAAGAAAGCAAGTATTATTGTCATTCTTTCTTGTATATTTACTGGATTTTCAACTATTGGATGGATTGCTTTGGATGTGATAGTACCTGATCTGTTTGCAGTCCATTTACGGTATGTACAAATAAATAGTCTTTACATATATATTGTTCATTTTTCATAGATCAACTGCATTTGGTTTTCAATCAGCTGTCGGTCGTATAGGATCCATTATTGGGACAGTATTATTTGGTAAATTGATCACAGTCAATCCATACCTACCCATTTTAATTGTTGCTTCTCTTCTGATTTTTGGAGGGCTTGTGGTATTCCTAGCACCCTCTGATAAAAAGAAGATCACATTATCGTGTATTTGCCGTTGTTTGGTGTTACCGTGTCGCGATTATTTGAGAAAGAAAGACTATTATAATTTACAATAAAGTATTTATTTCCTTAAATTTTTAGATGTTTTATAATAATTGCTTTTTAATTGTACAATAAAATGTTGAATTATAATAATAATAATTATTATTATTTAAATATAATGGTTAGTAAACTGTAAAACGGAAGTATATTAACATCATTAATAGATCTGGTGAGAGGAAGTGGAAATGAATACTCCGTATACTATATAATAATGAAGCCCGAGGAAGATCACAGCATTTACAGTGAAAGACAGATTGTTGATCGAGTTATTGATAAAACGGGCTATGGATGTTTCCATATCTTATTGTTGTTTGGTTAGTATGGGAAATTTACATCCTCTATCACTGATATTATTTTATTACACTAGTTGCTGGATGGGCCATTATATCTGATATGGTAGAGATTACTAGTATCTCCTTTGTAATTCCAGTCCTAGACAATAGCTCTGATCCTTCTTTACAACCTACTAAATTCCAATCTGGTGCTTTGAGCTCTGTCATATTTGTTGGGATGATGGTACACAGACAAATTGTTACATAACAATATATAACACATCTGTTTTACTTGTTGTTAGATTGGTGCATATTTCTGGGGAGGTTTAGGTGATATTATTGGTCGTAAAGTTTGTCTAATGTTATGTTTAGCAGTTAATGGTGTTTTTGGATTTACTTCCTCTCTATCACCAAATTTTAGTACATTCATGTTTTTTCGTTTTATGAGTGGAATAGGGTTAGTAGTAAGTACATAGTTATGATAAAGAATATGTATGTAGTACTTGTTAGTTTTAATTCTACAAACTTGTCATTCTATTCTCATTATTTCAGAGTTGGAGGCTCTGTTCCATTAGTATACACATATTGTTTTGAGTTCTTTTCTCAAAAGTATGGCGATATGTTCATAGTTACTGTTGCAACATTTTGGGGAATTGGTCGTCTTTATACTTCCTTGTTGGCGTGGTTAGTGATACCTCGCAGTATTAGTTTTAATATTGGAACATTAAATATAACAAGTTGGCGTCTCTTTTTAATGTTATCTGCATTTCCTTCACTTTCATCCGTGGTAGCTCTGTTGTTTTTACCAGAAAGTCCTGGTTATTTATTTTCTGTAAGTTTATTGTAGCGTTCAACAATTACTGTTATGTTTCTCTCACTAAATCAGAAAAACAAGCAACAAAAAGCTCTTAATGTTCTTGAGAGAATTAGTTGGTGTAATCGTTGTAGGAAAAGATCTAATGATGAAGATGTATGTCACATGATTTTGTTCAATAAATGACTTATTAAATTTTATTTTTTAGACTGATCAGCTGTTATCATCATTAAAAAATGCATCTGCTAAGAACAGCTCTAGTACTGGTAGCATTAATGTTACCATTAAAAAAATGAAAATAGTTAGTGATATTTAAAGAATGCTTAGCTGGTATTATTACCAATTATATAGGTTTGTTTAAGAACTATTGACTTGTTTCGTATTTCACATCTTCGATCTACAATTGTCATGACTATTGTATTTTTTACACTCTCTTTTGGGTGAGTTTAAACTTACTGTGTGTCTTATCTTGAAACTTAACTTATTTTTAGTTCATTTGGTTTTACTCTTTGGCTACCAGAGTACTTTAAACTTATTGAACAACAGGCAAATAATGGAACATACATTAGTACATCATATACTGATAGCAAAATATATTTAGATAACATTTATGTCTCGTTAGTAGCAGTACCGTCATTTTTAGTGTCATTAGTACTTATAAAAATAATTGGAGCTAGGATATTGCTCAGTAAGAAAGCTATTTAATATGTTAGTTATTCTATTATTTATATTACAGCAATCTCAATGGTTGTGTCTGCTCTCAGTACATTTGCTATTTGGGGTGCTCCTAAGAAGATCAACCTCATTGTTGTATTGTCTTGTGTGTTTAATGGAGTATCTGGTAGTGGATGGACGGCATTAAATGTTGTTGTTCCTGACCTCTTTGAAGCATATTTGAGGTAAATAGTCTTATATTTAATAAGTTATTGTGGTTGTCGTAAATAGAACAACAGCCTTTGGTTTTCTTTCTGCTGTGGGTCGTCTTGGCTCTATTGCTGGGACACTTATATTTGGGAGACTAATTACAGTAAATCAGTATCTTCCTATTTTAATTTCTGCAACTCTCTTTGTGATTGGTGGACTAGCTATACTCGGAGCACCTTTTAACAAAAGAAAACCACGTATAATACGTTATATATCCTCAGCTCTTCACTGTTGCTATAAGAAAAAGTACTTCAACATAAATAGAAATGTTGAAAAAACTGTCATTTTTAATTCTGACAGTGATACAGTTAATTATTGAGGTATATGATTTAATATTTTTATTTACTCATAAAATATTCTTGTGATAATTTTTGCTAAAATCTGATAAAATTTATGCTAATAATATTTTATTTGTTAGCTTTATATTTGTAATACCAATTGCATATATTTTTGTATGCGTCATACAACTTCATGGAATGTTCTGTCTCACATGATCCTGTACATGTACCCATTGTAGCTAAATATATACATAGAACAGTATCATTATTAATTATCAACTTAGAAAGGAGAATGTCACATCAATTGGGAGTAGACTTGAGGTTTTGTCCTATGGAGACAAACATCAATACATTAATGAGTGGGAACAAAGATTGATTGGAACAAGAGGTAATGGTTTATGCAAAGAGGTATGGACAGTCTGAGACAAACTTAGTCTTGGATAAGAGGATTGTGTTAATACTTACAAGAAGAATATGTGATAATATATTTTAAAAAGTGGACATAGTTAAAGAAGTAGAAATATGAAAAGTTCAATCATTTAAAAAGTTATGTATCTTTGTTTTGTAAGTGGAATTGGTCAAAAAATAAATTGTTTTGATAAGGATATGTATTTGATACTTTTAATTTTACAGACTTGTCATTCCATTCTCATTATTTCAGAATTGGAGGCTATGTTTCATTGGTATACTTTGAGTCCTCTCAAAACTATGGTGATATGTTCATAGTTACTATTTCAACATTTTAGGAAATTGGTCGCTTTACACTTCCTTCTTGACGTGGTTAGTGATGACCTTGCAGTATTATTAGTTTTAATAGTGGATCATTAAATGTAACAAGTTGGCATCTCTTTTAATACTATGTACCTACTGTTTTTACCAGAAAGTCCTGGTTTTTTATTTGCTTTGAATTATATTTAGATAACATTTATGAAGATCAACTGATTGTTGTATTGTCTTATGTGTTTAATGGAGTATCTGGTAAAGCATTAAATGTTGTAGTTCCTGATCTCCTTGAAGCGTATCTGAAGTAAATGGTCTTACATTAATATGTTAATGTATTTGTCATAAATAGAGCAACAACCTTAACTTTTTTCTGCTGTGGATTATCTTGGCTCTATTGCTGGACACTTATATTTGGGAGACCAATTACAGTGAATCAGTGGACAAGCTATATTTTTAGCATGTAACATTATTATGAAGAATCCATTTCTTTTGCATTTTATATCTTCAGCTCTTCGATACTGTTTTAGGAAATGATACCACAGGTTGAACATCAATAAAAAAGAATATTAATTATATTATTTTTCAATCGTTGTAATGCACAAAAGGTAATATAATTGTGTCAGTGCTTATAGTATGTTGGAACTGATAAGTGACTATGTTGTCATGGAAGTAATTGTCAACAGCTAAACTATAATTATTATACAGGAACTATAACTATTTGATTACATTGATAAGATAATAAATTTTGTTTAGTGTAATTATAAAATATTGTAGTTAAGCAATCAACGCCCCCACCGTTGATTAGTTAAATATATAATTGCCGTCAAATCCACCTCTCATATCAGTGGTGGAAGAATTATCACTGACTGACTTGCTTTCTGTTTGTAATGGCTGAGTTGAAGACAGAACAAACTGGGCAGGAGGATGAACTACCTCCATTAAGTCCTGCTGCTGTTGCTGCTAGAGAGAAGGTTCGAGCTATGGTCAAAGAAATGGAAGAAGCTGAACGAACTCGTCGCATTTCTGAAGAGAAAGCAGAACCAGATAAGAACGCATTGGAAAAGTTAATAACTGTCCAAGAAGATTTAATACGTTCTATAAACCTTCGTAAAGTAAGTATATATATATTTATCAATGCATAACTTTAAAATGATAGGGCTAAACCAAAAAAAAGACTTGTATTATTTTAGTATGTATAATATTATATCTATAAGTGTTAGTTATGTTCCTATTGTTTATAGAGCTATTGTATTTGTTGTAATGATCAATGCTATTGTCCAAATAAATATATCAGGGCCACCATTAATAACAGACGCCTGTAGAAGTAGGCCTGTAGGAACTTGATATATTTATATATTTATAGATGTATATAAGGGCTGGCTTTGTTTATCACAAGTTGATAAGGGTTGTGTCTAATATTATTAACATAATGACAACAGTATATATTGAGTTATATATCAGTGCGTGTGCATTGGTTTACAATAAAGTATAAAGTAGATATTGTAACGTAAGTTATTATATTATAGAAAAATTCTATTTATTTACTTATAAGGGATAAAGTCCAACTAGTCAACCATGTTGTTAACAATAATTCTTTGAATAATTGAACAAGGTCATATTATAAAATTGATTATTTACTTTCAATTACTTCATCCTGTTAACATGTATATATAAAGTATTATATTGTATTGACATAATGAAAGTATATAGTGTTTACTGTATGAAAGTTAACAGCAACTATTGATACCATTATTGTATTGACAAGAGAGTACAATCTGTACTTTAAATCTACTTGCTATTTGCAATTTAGTGTCCCTATAATAGCTCTACTTCCTTATATGGAAGTTTCAATGATCATACCAAGGACACATGGTTTACTACATTTAACATGTACATATTTGGATAATTGTAAGGACATGATCTACAAAGATTAAATCTTGATTTAATAACTGGTATAAACTATTTACACTGTTTGTATCAAGGATTATACCATATTTGGTTATAAACACAATATGCTCCTTGTGACAATGTTAGGTCAAAGAAGCTGAGGAATTAGAACGATGGCAGAGAATTACAGAAGACAAGAAACGTGATGTTCATGATGAACTGGTTAGAAAAGCAGCTCAGAAAGAAGTAAGAAAACTATTATCTATTAGAGATCTAATGGATTTCATCACTACTTTGATAGATTTTGAAGGAAGAAGAAAAAGAGAGACTGCGAAGAATTGAAGCAAATAACGATGCCAGTTCAGAGGAACAAAAAGAGCGCATGAAGACTTATGACCGTTTGGTTCATGTCCAAGAAGATCTCTTGCGCCATATTCAAAAATTGAAGGTTTGAAACTAAATGTGTGTTTTAAGTAACTAGTAAAAGTTTATCCAGCCAGGATGCCTAGCATTTTAACACATCTGCTATACTTAATTGTTTGTTTTATTATGACATTCCTTGTGGTTTAAACAGTAGTAATTGATTCATTATAATTTCGTTTCAACCATCTGGATTCTGGTATGGTAATTATAATGATACTCCTTTAGGCAGATGCAGCCCTGAAGGAAGGACAACAACAGAGGATTACAGAAATGAACAAGGCTGCTATGCAGGAGCAACTAATGAGTCAAGTTTGTATTAGCTATGTCTTTTAACATAATGTACTGTGATGAACATAGGCACATCGTCGTCAAGCTGCCGAAGCTTATCAAAAGGAGAAAGAACGACAAATAGATCAATTAGAGCATTTGACTGAAAACGAGATAGAAAATCGAGTCGCCATTGCTGCTAAGTTATTGCAAGTCCAGAAAGAATTATTGAGTACTCACAAACCTACTCAAGTATTAATGTAGTATGATAATAACATTATAGTGACATATTTGTAGGCTATTCCTGATCATCATGCTGACCAAATATTGGAAGATTTTAAGATATATATGCAGGAACAATTGATACGTAAAGCAAATCAAAAAGAAGCTATTGCAGTAAGAAAATATTTAAAAGAAGAGTACATGTGATTAACTTTTTTAACTTTAGGCTATGGAAGAAGAGAGGAAACGACGATTGGATGAAGGTGGAGATAAATCTCCAAAACACGTCATGTCTGATCAACAAGCTGCTGTATTAGAAGAAGTCTCTAGAAAGGTACAAAGATTTAACGTAACAATATTTTTACTACTTCTGTAGGCAAATCTTAAGGAGGCAAAAGCAATGTTTGATGAAACACAACAAGAATATATACGACAGCAACAGAAGATGCATGCTCAAGAAGAAGCTATGAGACAAGTCCATCAGAAACAAGCCGACAAGGCTATGGATGTGAGGATTGTAATTATAATAGAAAATTGTGACATTCTCCTCTTCTATAGAAAGAACAACGGGAACGTGTTGCTTCAATGGAGGGCAAGCCATCTCCAACCTTGAATGCTTCCTTAAAGAAGGAAATTGTAGAACATAAGTAGAGAGAAGTGTTAGAATGAACAGTTTATTAATTAGAGTGCCCCCATTTTTAAAGATATTATTAGTTCATTATTAGCTTTTGTGTTGATTGACAAATCCCAATCAATATAAATATTAAAAGCAAATCCCAATCAATATAAATATTAAAAATAAACTATAAAATAAACTAACTACATGTCCTAAAATATACTAACTGTATGTCCTTTATGAAAATACTAAAACTTTGATATGATAAAGTTAAGAGAACTTCCTTCTTAGTTTCCTAGCAACAGGGACATACTCAAAAACGAGTCGATCTATCCAAGTTATTTTATTTGGATATATAAAGCCACCTTCAAAGAAACCAAGATGTCCACCATGTTCAGTTTGAATCAACATTGCATTGCAATTATGTTCTAAAAATAAACTAGTAACATTACATCATATCAATAAGTGTCTTTAACCTTTTATATACTTTATTGGAAAGACTTGTAAATCTTCTGGTATAAGTGGATCATCTATTGCATTGACAAATACTATTGGTAATGAAGGTATTTTCTCTAGAAAGGGGACACAAGACGACCACTGATACATCTCCTCAACTGAATCAAAACCCATTACTCGTCTATATAAAAAATACTATATAATTTGATGTAAGACTACTCTGACTCTCTGAATAGAGGACGTTCCTGTTAATCAAGCTAATCAATGACATAGGATATAAGTATATAGATCAATGTTTAAATAGATACCAATACAATGTCATTTAGTTGCCAAGTAACAACTTAATATACCTGAAATAGTAGTCATCAAATTGTAGCATACAATTAGCAGACCATATTCTTGAATCGGGATTTAGTATCTTGTCACTTTTGGTAGCAAAGCCGTTACTATCTCTCTCTTGAGCTGGTTCTGATGTAGTTACTAAATGCATCATATTATTATTGGTTGCTTCATTGCTAGTGTTTTGAGGGGATTGGTTAAACAATTTTTCCTGATGTTTCTTAAGAACATTGATCATTCTTTTACAAATTGCAAAATTATAAAACCTTCTTAATTCAGTCCATGAATGCCAAAAACGAGTGGCCCTATCATTATCATTAGTAATATTTAATAAACATTAATTATATAATTAACTCACGTTACAGGACAGTAGCCTTGACAAAAAGAGAAAGCACACAAAAAGTGATTTTGACGTGTTTTATCTTCTCCAAGAAATCTTAAAAGAATGTTACCCCCTAAAGAATATCCAATACCAACAAATTGAACAGAGTCGCCATAACGGTTGATCAAATCATTATACATTAGAGCTGTGTCACCAGTCCCACCTGAAAAGAGAAGAAAGGAGAAAAGCTTGTACTATTAGTTCATTGTGTATTACCATATGTAAATATTCTTGATCCTTGAAGAGGTGTGTTCAAAACTCCTAAATGATTCAATGCTGCAACACGATATCCTCGCTCAAGTGAAAAAGAAACAAAAGCTCTAATATAATCAGATTCCGCAGAATTATTAATACCTAGAGTGTAGAAATAAATACAGTACCTGTATATGCTATAAATTGGATTAATTCTTCAGTTGTTTAATTTTTATGCTCACAAGTTGTAAAAATTAATGTACACAAATATTTATCAATACATTTTTAACATGGAGGACTCATAGCTTTCCCAAAAATGAACATCTATGTAAATTTAAAATGTGATAATTTTGTGCATGAAATAAAGCCAATGTACAGTATGTAATGTATATAATATAATATATACATTAATGCTACAATAAAAGGAACATACTAATTTGATAAAGGTAGTGATAAATCTATGATGTCTTTAAGTCTATACTGAAATACACCAACCTGGTATTACAAAAAACACAATATTTTCTTGTAAATTATCTCCAGATGGTTCAAATAAATCATACGATACTATAGAACCATCAGACTGAATATGAAATTGATGTCGTATACCATTCACTTTGTAATCTTTTAATCGACCAAATATAGAAAACATAAATGTTTGAATATGACCAACATAGCCCCATAATGGCGGAGAATATCTAAGAGAGACAATATAAACATAATATATAATACAGGAAGCAACACCTCTCTGTCAAAATGCTGCAAAGTTGAATTATATCTTTGCAGTAGTCGGACTGGCGCTGGTAGAACAATCGAGGAAGATTATCGCCCCACCATAACGTCAATAAAGGCTTGGCTATCGAGCGTGCAGTCACTGGAAATATAAGTAGAGCTAACAACAGTAAGGCGACAGTGACTGCTAAAGTTAACATAATTTGCTGTCACTGTATTTGGGTGTGGTCCACGCAGTGATATTCATTAGATCATGGCAACTAGTGAGGCGATGAATGATGCTGTTGAGAAAGATTTGAGCCGAGATCTCCGCTCGTTACGAGCTGCATTAGCGTCTGAAGCGGACGAAGACAATGACTATAGTGATGACGAAGATATCGAGGAAGAAACACTAGCGATATCTAACCAACGGACATCAAGTAAATTCAAATTATAATCAAATTCATATGTTGTGCATATGTACAGGATCTACTGAAGGAGTTGAAGAGAGTGGAGTGTATCAAACAGCAAGTGTATTATTATTAATAATGTGTATTTATTAATATTCTAGATATCTGTAGAGAGAGGCAGTGTTAGTCGTCTCCCCGTGTTACAAAAACTGAGGGTGTGTTTGTACCAAAATGTACAACTACAGGTAGAGTAGTAATCACATGATTGTCATGTGATTGATGTAATCGTCACATCATTGTTACATCTCTTACAGGAGAAATTAGAATTTTTGCTGTCTACAGTTACAGTAGCGTTGAAGGAAAATGCAGCAATTCAGGTTAGTATATCATAATAGTAAGTTCTGTCGTTTAAGTAGAATATGGCAGGAAAGAGTAACAATTCTAGCTAAAGATCAGGCGCGATATCCTCGCTCTTCAATCTGTTCTTATCTTAAACAAATCCGAACTAGGAAATCCTATTTTGTTGATTTCCAAATGGAGGTAATAACCTGATTATAAAACTAACCAGTTAATGTAACTAATTAATAGACTCCGCCCCCTAACAGTGACACTCAACAGAAAACAACAAGACCTTCGGACATTTATTTAACCCCTTCACCATGGGTTAGAAAAGACATACAACGATTAAAAGACGGAGTCAAACAGAAGAACTTAGAGCTATTATCACTTCCTATCCAACAAAAGTACTTTAACGTTGGTATAATCTGTAGTGTTTAGTGGATTATAGAATGATGAAGTCTGGTGTCAATATACAAGAATTAAAGAAGTTGCAGGAAGAGATTAGAATGCTAAGGTAAGTCATTTCAATAGAAGGGGAGCTCCTAGTAATAATACTTAATTATTCTTATCGTTAGAGAGAAAAGTGATTCTGAACTGTTGAAATATTCTGATGAGATAGATTGGGATCTTTTAGCTTATGAACAATTTGATTTAGATCACTCTGGAATGGATTGTCATCTACGATACAAGAACTACAATCAACCTGATATATCTCATAAACAATGGGGGCATGGTGAACAAGATAAGCTACTAGAATTAGCTAAGAAATATAACTATTCTAACTGGGATATCATATCACGTGAGCTAAATTCTCAACGCACTCCTTTACAAAGTTTACAATGTTATCAGAGAGCTCTGCATTCTCCATTGACAAACAGGTTGGACAAGATAACTAGATCATGTGACCCTTTTTAGTTATATCCATTTTGATGATATGTATCCATTTTGATGCTAGTATGTATCCATTATGAGGATTATGTATCCATTGTTAGAGACTGGTCAGTTGAAGAGGAAAGCAAAATGAAAAGGGCTCTGAGTATATATGGACTGAACTGGGGAATGGGTAAGTCCCTGTTATTAACATAAATTATCTCTCCTTTGTCTTTAGTATCCAGTTACATTGGTACAAGAACAAACCAACAATGTACAACTAGATATTATTCTGGAGCTACTTCAACATGTACTGTGGTAAAAGTGGCTAAAGGAAAATGGCAACCTGATGAAGTACAGGTAAAAGAGGAAAGAATGAAATGTTTAGTTTAGACAGTGTAACTATTTCAATATAATCATATTTACAAATAGTCATTCTTTATTTTCTATTTAGAGATTGGAGAAGGCTATAGAATTGTATGGTGATAGTGGTAATGTATGGAATAGAATAGCTGATATTGTAAAAACAAGGAACTCAACTCAGTGTCGTGAACGATATAGAAATGTCCTAGCCGGGAATCATTTAATACGAGCTTGGACTGATGAAGAGAGTTCTCGACTCTTTCAGTATTGTGAACAAAAAATACAACAAGGTTGTTATACAATACAATTTGTAACAAGTTATGTATTACAATGCAGGCAAATCTATACATTGGAGTGAGATTGGTAGAGAACTTGATAGAAGGGACGATGCATGTCGTCGTCATTGGATGTCTAAGGCAACCCCTGATCAATTGATTCAATTAAAGTCGTTATTTCTCATGAGTAGAGAAGGTCGAAAAAGAAAAAACGTTCAAAGGAACAGCTCAACAAGAGCGAGACAGCATGTAATATATATACTAATGATATTATTCATCATACACAAGTCATCGACTCTCTTTCCTATAGGAACCGTCATTTGAAGATGGTATGATGTCAGAAGCTGCTCGCAATGAACTTGAAACATACAAGGATCATCTTCAATCTAGACAAGAAACAGCAAGAAGGAGAGCACAAGATAGGTCAGCGGCAAGTAGGTCAGGGGCAAGTGAACAATATAAACGTAGACGACAGCCATCAGATAACAATGCTAAGAGAAGACGAGAACATAACGATAATGTAAACACTACATCTACAACAGTAACAGGTCCAACAAACTTAACTGGTTCTCCTATTATAATTCCACTTCATTTTCTACACCCTTCATTTCGTCAACTTGCTAATGTCATTCCTACAATTGCTACGTCACAATCTATACAAGGATCACTTGTGTCACAACCAGCACCACCCGTCTGTAGCACTCCACCCACATCGTCCACACTTGTCACATCGCCTCAGGAATTACACCATGAAGACGCAGAAAGTGAGAATATAGATATAGAGATGACTGAAGAATCTGACAGTGGGATTGTTGAAGGTTGTATTGTTACCTCTTCTCCTAATAAAACGCCAATATCAATTGCTTTAGCGAGTGCTCATTCAGTGTTAGAGTCGTCATTTGCTAGTATTCAACAAGACAGTCATTAAACTGGATCATTATTAATATAATTATATTTAAGATCTCGACAATGATTATAATCATTAATAATATAATTACAGTATACAATTATTATGCGAACGTTTACGGAGGTGCACGGAAAACCTCTGAAAATTATACGCAAAAGTGGATGGAGAAAAGAATGCTGTTCCGTATACTAAAGTAGGCGTAACATGTAATACACGTCATCTAGACAACGTAGCTAGCAAGAGATGGATGCTCTATTTGGACAGCGAAAGATATCTCTATCTGCCTTATCTGATTTCTCAAACTTGTAAGAAATACCTATATAATCACTTTAATGATCTCTTTATTATAGGAGCAAAGGCTCAAGACGTCACCTCAAAAATGTGTACACTGCCTTAGCATTATGTATGCTTTCAGCTGGGGGTGGTGCTCTACTTTATTTGATTTCATTATTTCAGGTAAGTTCCTGTGTATTAACGATAATATATAACAACGTTATGATAGGGTCTGTTTCTGGCTGTTATTGGATCACTAGTGACCTTGGTTGTTCTCGGTGTGACACCACACACACAAGAAAACCTGTTTAAGCGACTAGGTATGTTTAATACATTTAAATATGTTTCATTGTCTAATGTTATAGGATTGCTTTGTGGATTTGGGTTCTTTTCTGGTACTAGTCTTGGTCCTTTACTGAATGCTGTTATTGAAATAGAACCAAGGTTAGTACTATAATTATTGCCCTGAATTATATTTTATATATTATAGCATCGTTCCAATGGCCTTTCTGAGTACATGTGTCATATTTGTCTGTCTCACATTAGCTTCGTTGCTATCTGAAAAGAGATCTTTCCTTTTTCTTGCTGGTAAGATGTTTTTTTTTAACCCTTTCTCTACTCATTTTATTTTAGGTCCACTCATGTCAGGACTGAGTTTGTTGATAATGATAAGTTTGTTCTCTCTTTTCTTTGGTATGTCATTTGGATTCCAAGTAAGATAATTATTATTAAGAGTACTACTATCATATTAGAGTACTACTACTATTAGGTTCAGTTGTATCTTGGTCTAATTGTGTTTTGTGGATTTGTATTGTTTGACACACAACTTATTGTGGAGCGATACGAACAAGGTGACACTGACTATATTTGGCATTCAGTGGATCTCTTCATTGACTTTATGGCCATTTTCAAACGTTTGCTCATCATCCTTGCATCCAAGGTAAGAGATCATATTAAGAGGAAATGATTAATTGTCACTATAGGAAAAAAAGAATAAGAAGTAATAAAAAGAGTGTAAAAACATAACTAAACAAACACTTTTGTTGTAACAGTAATAAATGTTAGTATGATTATTATACCTTAAATTTATACTCTTTGCTGTGATATGGTGTATGACATATTGGACAGAGGTGGGGCACAGTGTCACCTGTGAACATCTCTAACGAATTTAAGCAAGGGGTGTGGTACAAGTGACTGCAGGAGAGGACAGTGAGGGGGCGTGGCAACGACAGTGAACAGAGGCAGATGGCACAATCTGTTGTCAGATATTGTTGAGCCTATTTTTACAGAACGAAGATAAATTGACGTACCACTTAATAACTTACTTTATGATTAATAACAACCCAATCATGTGATGTTAGTTCATTCTTGCAAGAAGAAAACAAACTAAAAGGAATAGAATGTATTATATTATCTTGTGTGTCTAACCTCATAGCTTTTCTGGATTCTGCTAACTCACTATCAATTGTATTCAGGAAGCTGTCAACACTGTCTGTAGTATTAGTACATGTCTGGACTAACTGGTTTGTAATACTGGATAGTTTATTTACATAGTATTGTTTCCTTAAAATTGGATGGACTGGTGGGTGTGTCTGTCGATAGTTAGCAAACCATTTTCGTACCACATGACCTCTCCATGTAGCCTGTATTCTAAACCAGTATGGCAACAAATAGACTAGATGATTGATAAACCTTGTTGCAGCTTTTTCTTTATGCAAATTTGCTGCTATATGTATTAGTCTAGTCTGATATGTAGGACATCGACACAATGGACATTGCTTCTTACCAGAATATCTCTCAAAAGCAAACAGACAAGACTATTTATTACTTAATTATTGTATTAATGAAAGGGGCTTACTTTATGAAAGGTATGTGTGCATGACAAAATCACTTGCTCTCTCATTCCAAATTCATCGTGACATATTGGACATGGGTGGGTGGAGTCACCACGCACACTACTTGTCTCCTTTACTTTTGACCATTGATTTAGAGTTAATTGTGGGGGTGAAGCTCCTACGAGTCCTAACCTTTGAGCTATTAAATGATAAACATTTATTTTATTAGTACTCAATAATTACTTACCTAATGTTAAAGGCGGTACCTCTGGATCCAACGTGTACTCCATGTCGACTGAGCTAGAATGAGCTGGTTTTACAGGTTTTGGTGGTTTTGTTCTACTTAGAAGACCGAATTCTCTTGCCATATGGTCTTGCAGTGCCACTGCAGTCAATGGAGAATGTATCGTACTCTGTATAACACAAGGGGCATTAATTGGATTCTCTTGTACTACATACAAGTCACTTAAAAATTCTGGTTATATAGTTGTCATAAATGGAAACTTTAACATACCTTCTGTTGCTTTCTTTTCATTATTATACTATTATTCTAAAAATACAGAAGAGTAATATCAATAAATGCTCCATACACTTACTTCTTCAGGTTGTGCTGTTACCATGACAACATTGTCGTATCACGTGATAAGATTCCTGCGGCTAATAATAGAGTGAAGTCAGCTTTACAGAAAGGAAAGTTCTAGGCGACGACGCCATCACCTTACTTAACTTCCCTAAGTCACAAGACTTGACGTGACATCAGCAAAGAGTACAAAAGACCACACTAGATCCACTCGAACAAAGAGACAAGAAGAGAACAGTTCGTGTGCGCGATTCAGTACCATCATTAATAATGGAAGATCAAACTCGTAATCTAGCTAATCAAAGTGAATGTCCATCGTTGTGTAGAGCTGGGTGTGGTTTCTTTGGTAGTCCAGCTTTTGAAGGACTTTGTTCAAAATGTTATCGAGACTATCAAGATCGTAAAGATGCACAAACTAGAATATCTACTGGTCAGCCACCACAACCAGTACAAGATAGAAGAGAAAGTAAGAGAGGACCTCTATCTTTAATAGTAGAATGTACACTGATTTCTGGATATTGATCTAGTAAGAATACTGTTACTATGTTAGATGTAGTGTCAGTATTGCCATTGGACTACTACTTACAATAGTCTAGTACAAACTTAGCTGTTAATTGTGTAGTTATTACTTTAGTCAAGGAGTCTAATAAAAACTAATAGAGTGTAATTTTGTAAATAGTGGGAATAAATACATTAATGATTTGTAAGCACTTTGCGTTAACACATTTGTTAACTAAGACTTGTCTATTAGTGTGCTAACTCTTTGTCACTAGTGTTATGACTAAAGTTGTTGATGTCATCTGTTTGATTCTTAGAATTTCTTGTGTTATGATATATCTAGTCATATTGAGAGATGAGACTGTCAATATCCTGAGACAAGCTGACATAGCATTGTCTGTATCCTGTGTGTGTGTAGTTCAAAGGTACATAGTTTACTATTACCAAAGAAAGAAGTTATCAATGGAGGTTGTGTATACTAGACTTAACATGGTCAACTAACCAGTTTGTCTACATAGTATAGCTATTATGACTATTTGCTTTGCATCATTCTGTTGTCTCCTTATTTGAACTATATTTATGAGCATAGTATGGCTTACGTTTTCGTTAGACATTTAAATACCACTCTATCATCATATTACAGCTTGTTATTATCATATTGCATACTAGGTATAGACAATGGTGCCGTTGGTCCTGTTGTAAGTGCAACTCCTCCAAGTGAGCTGACAGCATCATCGCCACCTCCTAAAAGAAATAGATGTTTTATGTGTCGGAAAAAAGTTGGACTAACAGGTAAAGCACCATTTCTTTAAGTAACATTGTATTGGGTCACAATACTATTGTATCAGATGAATATTTAATATTTTATATGAAAGGAATTATCAGTATTGATATGTGAGAATGGAGACTGCATACTATATATAGCGTCATGTTTACTCACTTTTATAAGTTGCACCTGTTGTTGACAAAGCTTGTTGATATAACCATATGGTCATAGAGAATCACTAACAGTCTGTTACTATAGCAATCACAAATGGTGGCCACATGGAAATACACTATTATGAGATCATTGTACTACATTATGAAGTGTTTTATATGATACTTGCTCTCTTTTTTTTCTGTAGGTTTTGAATGTCGTTGTGGACACGTATATTGTGGAATACATCGATATGCTGATAAACATGAATGTCCTTTTGATTATAGAGCTTTGGGAAGAGAACAAATTGAAAAACATAATCCCAAAGTTGTTGCTGCGAAAATTCAAAAGATTTGATGTTTTATTTTTGAGTTTATTCTTTGATCTTTAATTGCGGCTAATATTCTTTGAGAGTTGACGTTATAATCCACCTCATCTTTAGAGTAATGATCTTAGTCACATACATTATACTTTCATTGTTAGTCAATTATGTAATATTGCTCTATTCCTGCTTATTCTCAATCCATTGAAAGGTACTTATAAATTATCATCACGTCGTATGTGTTAATGTCACTGAGTATGTGTGTAAACCATTAAGCCACGCCTATTTCAATACGCTGTTACGCGACCGAAAGGATAAGGAGTGAAGTATGTATAGTGTAAAAATATGAAGTCTATTAAACCTTTTTAAAGGCTTTTAGGTTGTTAGTGATGAAAGAGTGAGTTCCTGCTATTAACACTTCATTTCCAATGTCACAATCTTTAACGTTTCACTTCACAAATGATGTTGAGCCCCCTTGGTTGTTACAAGAGGGGACTACCTCAAGTAATGAGGCTGAGTGTACACCACACCATCAAACAAGAGGAGATTTACCATCCTGTGTACTGAGTACCAGTCATTTAGGTAGCTTCCTTCGTCAAACTAGTTCTGACCAAACCAGTCAGGCAAACAAGATAGACGTGTTATGTGAAGCCTTACATATGATGATGATAGATAGTGGCTTTGTTGAACAAAAGGTGGGTGTGGTCACAGAGCCATTTCTGACTACTTACTTTGTTATCAATGTTCTTTTTTCTATAGTGTACTATGACACAGTCATCAATTTGTCGATATAACTACATTGCTCCTATTGGACCTATGGTACATGTTAACTTTGCATGTACAAACCTTGGTCCTCAAATAGTTGCTCATGGTACAATAATTCATTTACCAGCTAATACTGACTTGTTTTATAGCTAGCATTGCCCTACCTTCTAATTCTACAGAAGTAGCTTCATGTATGCTGCCTATTAAAGAGTACTGCTCCCAAGACAAAGGTTATATTAACTCTAATATGGTCACAATCCTCATTGCTTATTTAGATTCATCTGTTATATTACAAAACACATCTCAGTTAGCTCAACAATTTAAAGATTGCGTACCTCATAAACTTATAACAGATTTAAGAAGAGGTAAGTCACATTTTTATTGCATAATATTACCTCACCATTTCTCAGATCTTGATCTTCCTGAAACTGGAACAGTTCTCTGTCTATCTCATGAAATTAAAGTATGGATATAACATGATATTCTTAGAGCATTTCTTTTGTCTAGCTCTTAATAATGAGTATGCTAGACTTGTCAAGTTTGCTACAATTGACTGCAGTCAATCGCGAGTTTTATATGTTAGGACAAGACTCTCAACTTTGGAGACATTTTTTTATTAAAGAGTTTGGTAAAGGTTTGTTCAATATTACTCTAAACAGGTTACATGATCTGGTTTGACAGGTCTGTTAGAGCTACCAAAAAGCAGTGAAATAGACTCGTGGAAAGTGGTTAGTCAATTTTTTTTAGTATTGCTTTAAAGTGAATATTTGCTTTTCATCAGTTGTATATAGAAAATCATCACATAAGGAAAGAGAAAAGGCAAGTACTTATTCGTGAAATGGAGATTTTTCCTCCTCGTCCACCACTAATATATCCTCCATATCATGGAGGATTACTACCACCAGTCTTGTATCCTCCCTTCGGGAGATTAAGACCACATGCTGATCACAGACAAAGACACTTTTTCCCATACTTACATCACCCAATCACACATCATCCTGAAGGAGACTTACACTTACCTCACCTGTTTAATCATCCTGATTATTATTACTGATCTCTGATATAACAATCATAATATTCCCTTCAATGTATATATATATATATATCTATCTTCATTCACTGTAGATATAAACGTAAACATAGAATATTGGGAAAAACAGAAGAAATCTCATTTCGAACTTAAGTTCTTTTATGAGTGTTGTTTTTGACGTTTCCAAAAATGTCTTATTTCATCATGACGACTTGGATCAATGACCATTAGTCGACGAGTGGAGTTACTCCACAAAAGTACACCTAAATCCTGTTATATGATAGTTACTATGATAACTTAATACTAGGAGAATTGTCATATGATATAATATAGGTATTGGCATAATGATGTACTGACCTCAGCGTATTTTTTTACTTTTTCAAAGTCAGTCATTGATAAAAAGTCAGAATACAAAATACCTATAGAATAAAACAGGACATGTACCACTACTAATATGAGTAGTTATTATTGGCAGATACTATGTATAGTACAATTAGTGATTATAACTAAGTTAAGATAATTTAGAATGTGATAATGATGACCTTCCTGAAACTGAAGACGATCTCTTTCAATTTCCCATAATCTTATTTGATCAGAGACTGTGGGTGGGATAATGTTCTTCTATTAAATCAAATGTATTGGCAAGAGTGTTGATACACAATTAGTTCACATACCTTTCTTAACATATCAGGATGTGCATGTTGTATAAGGAAGGAAAGAATCTATAAAAAGTAGTGAGTAAGAATGCATGAAACACCTGACTACAATATGTCATGAAAGTCAAGCAGGGCCCATAGCTTCACAAAGGATGAATAAGCATGCAACTATGTACTGCAGCTTTTATGAATGACCATATAAGGAATGTGTAATTATATTTCCTCACTATGGGCTCCAAAGTAGAGTCAAATCCAGGGATATGATAATATTATTAACTTAATTATATTCATAGCTTACCTGATTGGCTGTAATACCATGCATCAATGCCTAAACAAAAGTGATATGGGTCATAAATGTTACTATAAATAGAATGAAGCTATTAATAGTAAATGTTGACTTTGCACAAGGAGTCACATATACGTTCAGCATGTGTAGATCAACATTACCGTATTAAGATAAGCAGTAATAACAGTGAATCATAAAATGCCAGAAAAGCTGTGTATGTTATGTAACTAATCATGTGAATTGGATTGATAGACAAATGACCATATAAATAAGATAAAATGACAGGTACAAACACAATACCTGATGAACACTTTCTCTAGTGATTGTACCAACGACCATATTAGGAAATCTAAATCAAATTATCAGATTAAATTCTAATTAAAAAATGTACCTATATTGCATTTGACAAAAGAGTCCTAATGTTGCAATGTGTAATTTAGAATCTGTTAGAAGACAACTGTTTAAATATTGTAAAATGATACCTCTAACCTGTGTAAGCAATGACACGATAATTAGTCTCAATAATGATAAACCCAGTTGTTTTGGTGGTCACATGACTGGTCATATGACTAGCTTTACCTAGAATGGAGACACAATAATCAACATACTCCAGTCAATCCTGCTATCCCATTAAGACATTGTTACCAGTACTGAAAGGTACAGGACTTCAGTCTGGTTAACAGACTAAATGTCTGTCAGTTGATACCAATTCAGTTGGTTCTACCACATCAAAAACAAAGGAATGTACACAATCTATTAATCAAACTATCCTATAGTTAAAATGTCATACCATAATACATATTATGATGAGAAATTACCATCCTGTGTTGGTATTGTAGTATATACATTACAATATTTAACCTGTTTGTATAACTATAGCTTTAATACAGTCAATATTAGGGTTATACCCACAATATAAGTAACACCTCCAGTTTCAGTATTTCAAATAAAAGACAACAACTTTGGAAATTCCCAATGTTTGTGACAGCGTTGTTGTTGACAAATAATGATTTATATTTATAATATAGTTAACTACATTGAAACTATTAATTTAGAATAACAAGAGCATAACCAAATCGTGAAAACACCAACTGTCTATCTTGTAAAATTTGTGCGACTCAAAATTAACAGTTGTATTAATGCAAACATGACATTCCACTTCAGCAATAACTCCATTGTATGTATATCATGTATACCTACACATGTCATACCACTACATAGTGGTCCTTGTTCTTCAATAAGTATAATAACATATGACATAGCAGTCCCCAAACCTCCCACTACCATAAACTGGCTTATTTGGTAGGTAAAGGCAGGCCTATTACGAAGTCAGCTTAGCAATGACGTCACTGCTGCATTGCTTATAAGGTCAGTGACAAAGTTGCAGTGTCAGAACTTGATCTTTTTGTTAGTGGAGGTGTAGAGTGAATCGGACTAGCGAGACAACTTCTCGAGACATTGTAGGTCGGGCCTGGGGGGCAGGAGACAACAAGCCTAAGAGGTAAGCACAGCTCATTTCTCTTGGTCTGCAAATGTGTGCTATTTAATCCTCTCTTTGTGGCTATCTCCTGCCAAACAAGTCCGATCTACAAAGTCTTAGGGACAGTTATTTTCACGACACACTTCTCAATTAACTAGTGAGAGTTATAAAACAGCAAATTGTCTCAAAAGTGAGAGTTCTAAGTTATAAAGCCATACCTACTATACCTTTGTCTTCTTCTGGTACTGACAAGAAAGTAAGTTTAATTACTTATGGTATTTGTTATTTTATAACTATTCTACTTAAGAGGTAGTATTGTTGCAATGTGTAATGTTCAATAGCTTTTATTTGCGTATTAACTTTTATACGTTACAAATAAAACTCTACCTGATGTCATTTCAACCACCAGCTTTGTTGGGTAATATCTTTTAGAATGTGACTATAAAAGGAACAAAGTAAACAAAGAACAAAACTATTCATATAACATATAACTCCTTTGCTAGTTCTTGATGAATAAAGGAAATATATTCATTATTTAACAATTGTGTGGAAATGCTTACAGGGACAATTCCAAAGAAAGAGTTGTACCAGGAAGTTGCAGCATTAGTTGGCCACCAAATATGGGTAATCATTTTTAAACTCTACTAATATAGTTGTGGAGGTCATGTGACCTTCCAATGAATGCTAACAGTGTCACATTTATGAGGAGCTATGATAATTATGCAACTTGATATACATCATTATAGCATTAATTTATAGGATATCTATTAGTATAAGAAGAGTACAACACACTATAATTAATGTACTATTTTTGGCAATTTACACATTCTAGGAAAATAAACCTTTGTACTGTCTTAGTAAAATGTACTGTCTTCAACTGATGTACCCTCTATTAATAATACAGCTGTTTAATATCTACTATTGTTACTACTATATAAGTGATATTGTCTTGTTTCTTTAAGTCATATACTTACTCTCCTTTGATAAACAAGACCAAACTGACAAAGATGCTGCATAAACATCGTTTGAGTAGGGGTCAATCCCTTTGTAGAATAGTCCTAATGAAAACAACTTTGACCTTGTCTTTGATCATCTCTGTTGATCCATAGCTATGTTATACTAACCTTGCCAAGTACAGAGAAACTAAGTTGAAAAATGAAGTTCAAACAATCGATTAAATCCAGTCCTCTTTCCTGAATATTATCACAGTTCTAAAAGGGTCATTGTGCCTTTTAATCACCTAACCTGAGCTGTATTGAGGTACTGTAGTATAAAATACCAAACTTGTGATTTAGTATCCATTAATAAGAATTGAAAACCCAATGTTGTAATAAAAGACGGTTGTCTGGGTGTGGCTACACTCATAAGTCTAGAATGTTGTAAGATTGTTGATATTTCAGAGTCTATTTCAGAATGTAAAGAACTTCCAACCATAAAATTAAGAATACTCTAAGAATAAATTGATCAGTACAACAAGTAAATCAATGCAGTTGTTACCTCCCATCGTTTATCAGCATAATTATTAAGATATTCAATATCCCTACTGTGCTTATCTTCACCATAGTGACCCCTAGACGCCCACACACTACCACTATGATATCACTCAACTTAACATGACAAATGACAAACTCTACACTTATACCACATGTATACTAACATTATAAATGACCTTTTCTTTATATTTACTACATGTGTACATGTATCTAGTATGTATCCATAGTATAATACTTGAAGTGTATAAATACAACTTATTACCCTCCACACATGAGGACTTTCATATTTGATTGGTATGCAGAGCAGATTACAACTCCTTGTTGCTGACCACTTAAAAGTGGCAATGACTCTAAAATGTGTAACCTTTCAAGCAATGTAAGAGAATCGTGGTGACCACTTTAGAAGAGAAAGCCTGGAAATATAAGTAAGTAGCTTACAGAACTCACGTTGTTCCTGGCAAAGCCCAACTAGTGATATCTGATAATGGAAGAGGTTTGTCTAAGAACAACAATCTCATTATATAGAGCTGCGCTAGATCTGGTAGGGTTCTAAGGACAAGCATACAAGCTGGGAGTATAAATCATTTTACCTGTAGACAGCTAAACATGCTGGAGGATGCTGGTAAAGACGAGACAGGAGAGCAGGAGGGAGAGTCTGTAGGTAAGAAAGAAGGTCAAGACTCACAATTTTTGACGTTGCCATGCTGATATGGGACGACCCTATAATGAAAAAGGCAAATTAAGTTGAGCCGACGCCCAATTTTTGTCTGCGCGTAGCACGCCCATATTTTATTTGAGAAGAAAGGCGTGGCAGAGTTTGCAAAACTTTTACTGTAGTTACTTCTTCTCTTTGTTTTTATTTGTCCAGTTATATAGCAGGGCAAAGAGATGACTCGTAGAGTTGATGAAAATTGGCGTGCTGTGCAGGAAGAAACTCTGCGAAATTGGTTAAACAGCGTGCTGAAAGGACCTCTTTCTACCTCCACACTACAAGTAGAAAATCTCTCTGAAGATCTCAAAGATGCCCGGTTCATCACACTTTTGCTAAATAACCTGACCACATCAGGAAGACAAGTCAAAATAAGAAATAAAAATCCCAGACTACCTGTGCAGATGAGAGAAAATCTAGCATCATGCTTTGAGTTCTTTGAGAAAGAAAACATAAAGCTAGTGAATATTGGTAAGCTTGTATTATAGTATACATAATTATTTTTGTAAATTAAAGGCTACAACTATGATGTATGAATTTCTTATTTATGTGATCTACAGGTCCAGGTGACATTATGGATGGCAATGTAAAGCTGATACTGGGGCTTCTGTGGACTCTTATACGTCATTATCAGATTCGTAGCACAGGTAAGGGTCTATCTACTAAACAAGCTATGTTGAATTGGCTTAACACATTGATACCAGAGCTAAAAGTGGCAAATTTCTCAACTGACTGGAATAATGGTTTAGCGCTGTGTGCTCTAGTTGACCGCATCAAGCCAGGTTTATGCCCGCATCATGCCACACTTAAACCTTCTAATGGTGTTGAAAATTGTAAGCTTGGTATGGAACTAGCTAAAGAAGGTCTTGATATTCCAATGATCATTAAGCCCATGCATTTAAATCATCCAGATGTTGATGAAATGAGTGTAATGACTTACATCTCATACTTTTGTAACCCAGCAATTAAACAACTACTGGAATGGATTAAGTCCAAGATTCCGTACCAAAATGTTAGCAATTTCAAAACAGATTGGAACAACGGTATTAATCTGGCTGCTCTTATTGAAGCAGTCAGTCCTGGGCTCTTCCCTGACTGGAGCACCCTTGACCCCCATGATGCACTTAACAACCTCACTAGAGCTATGGACTTAGCTGAACAACAGCTTGGCGTGGAGCCTGTGCTTAAACCAGATGAAATGGCTGATCCTAGTGTAGATGAGCTCAATGTTGTCACGTATTTATCACGTTTCAAAAATGCTAAAGCTGTTCCATTGCCAAGCAAATGCACAGCATCTGGGCTAGGGTTAACAAAGGCTTTTGTAGGTAAAGAAGCAACATTTCAAGTTGACAGTACATGTGGCGGTATTGGCAGTCTTGATGTGCAAATCAACTCAGTTTCTGGTTCTCATATTAATGCTCTAGTGTCTGAAGTACAAAAAGGTATTTTCAAAGTGAATTTTACACCTAACGAAGCTGGCAAGGCAACCATTGTGATTTATTGGAGTGATGTTGAAATACCTGGCAGCCCCTTCACTTCAAGTATATTTGACACAGGTTCCTTCAGTTTTACCGGACCTGAAATTACTGATGGTCAAAGTGGCAAAGTTAATGAACCTGTTGTCATGGTAGCAAAAGGCATTCCAGATATCTCCGACTTGGAAGTTGTAATTGAGCATGATTCAGGGCAGACAGTGCGAGCTAAAATAATTCCTAAAGGGAATGGGGAGGCAGAGTGTTCGTACACACCAACAAAAATTGGGAAAGATAAAGTAGTTGTAAAAATTGCTAATGAAGGAATACCAGGTAGTCCATTTCATGTCCATATTGTTGACCCGTTGCACTGCAAAGTCACAGCAGTTGATCCTCCAGCTGGCAAGCCAGCTTGTATTGGAAAGCCAGCAACCTTCAAAATTGTATTTGCTGAAGCCAACCTCTTTGGTATAGCTGTAGAAGCTAAAGGACAAAGTGAACTCATTTCATTGCCTACTACTAAAAATCCTGATGGTTCACTTTTAGCTACATACACTCCTCTTGATGTTGGTAGTCATTCGATTATAGTAACTTGTGGAGGAGACAATATCCATGGCAGCCCTGTGACATTGTCTGTCATAGATCCAAGTAAAGTTGTTATTCTTGATGCTATACCAAGTCATCTTCAGCTAAACAAGCAAGCAGCTCTGAATATAAGTGTCAAAGAAGCTGGTCCAGGTCACTTAGAGGTGACAAGTTCCAACCAGAGTGTCATTGTATCTTCTTTAGAAAAAGTTGCTAAAGATATGTTTTTGCTGAAATTGAAACCTCAAAAGTTAGGGTCTTCTAATATCACTGTAACATGGTCAAAGTATGACGTACAACTGTCACCATTCACTACTGAAATATGTGATGCCCGTGAGTGCAGTGCATATGGAAAAAACCTTGCTTCAGGCATAGGAAAAGTTGAAGAGTTGTTTAATTTTACAGTACAGGCTAAGAATGCCGGCTCAGGAGAGCTGGAAGTTAAACCATCTAGTCCAAATAGCACATACGCAGCAGATATAAAAGATAATGGCAATGGCACGTTTGGCATTAGTTTCATTTCATATGAGCCAGGTCCACATAGCATTGATGTTACATGGGGAGGTGAACCTATTCCTAACAGCCCTTTTGCTGTTAAATTTGTGCGGACAGATGCTGGCCAGTTTGCTGCTCGTGGAGAAGGTTTAACTAAATGTATTGCAAAAGAAAGCACACAGTTTGTTCTTCTTGGACCAGAAGCAGGACTGGCACAAACTGGAGTATTAGAGGTTGTTATCAAAGGATTTGACTTGCCTTGTCATACTGTTCCAAACATCCCTCCTGTTAGCTTTGATCCTGAAATTTTAGTGAGTATCAAGGATCAAGGCAGTGGTAACTATCTTGTAAACTATGCTGTACCTAAATCTGGTGATTACAATATTCACATATCATGTTCTGGGGAAGCTATTACTGGAAGTCCTTTTGAGTTGTATGCGCTTCCTGCACCAGAAGCTGACAAGTGTAGAGTGTTTGGTCATGCTATTGATCAGCCAGATAACTTAGTTGTTGGAATGCCTCTTGAATTTAAAGTAGACACTACTGATGCTGGTACAGGTAACCTGTCCACAATTGCTTATGATCCGATGATGAAAGTCGTTCCATTATTTCTTGCGGAAGAGAAAGGCAATCATAATGAATGCATCCATGTCATTAAGATAGATCCTCAGTACCAAGGCAGACACACATTTGAAGTCAAATGGAGCAATGAACAGGTTCCTGGCAGTCCATTCAAATTTGAAGTAGGAGATCCTTCCAAAGTAACCATTGTTAGCATACCAGACAAACAGTCATTTGTAGCAAAAGTTGGTGAGCCAATTCAAGTTGTAGTAGACTGCACTCATGCTGGACCTGGGAAACTTCAAGCTCTTGCTAAATTCTCAAATGGAACACAGGAGCCCTTTGCAATGAAAAAGTCTAAAGCTGGACAAATAACATGTTCATATGCTCCTAAAGAATCTGGTCATGTTGAATTGCTTCTCACATACAGCAATGTTAGCATCCTTCCAAGTCCATGGGATGTTGATATAGTCAATCCTAACCAGTTGGAAGTTATTCCTCCGGAAGGCTATGGGAAAAAAGGAGAATACATAAGGTTTTTTATCACAGGCATGAAGAAGAACATGGCTAAGAAGGTCACTATTTCTGCAAAACATGAGAATCATGATGCAACAACCAAAGCTGAAGGACAAAAAGAAGGTACAACTACTGTAAGATTCACTGCAAAAATGGTTGGCACATACACAGTAGAAGTGATTTGTGCAAGACAACATATCCCAGGCAGTCCCTTCACTGTATTTATTGCCGACCCAGATGCATGTAAATTGATTGGAGATATACCATCTGAAGTTGCAATAGGCAAACCAGTGATTGTGGAACTAGACACATCTAAATGTGGTCCTGGTGGATTATCTGTAACACCAATTCAAGAAAGTAAATGTCTCCAATGTGAAATTGATGAAGCCTCTCTCAATCCTCAAAAAATCACTTTGAAGCCTACTCAAGTTGGTTCTTGTAAAATTGACATGAAATGGGCTAATTATCCAGTGCTAACTACACCCTTTACCATCAATGTTAATGATCCATCATTATGTACCTTCCGATCTCCACAGTTCGAAGGTAAGTCAACAATCAAGCAAAATGAAGAAGTTCAAGTTATAATTGACACTGCTCGTTGTGGCCCTTGCTCACCTGAAGTTGTAGTTAAAGGACCCCAAGCAGTATACTCAGTGTCACTTGTGAACAATGAAAACAGTACATACACAGCAATGTTCATTCCTTGGCAGACAGGTAAACACGAGATTAATATCAGGTTGGCTGGTGTGACAGTGCCAAACTGTCCTTTCATGTTTCAAGTACTGAAATTGATCAGTCCAGATCAGATCATAGCTACGGGTGATGGACTCTCACAAGCTATGACTAATCGCATTGTTCCTATTACGGTTAAAGCGATAGATGAAGGGATGCTTGAACGAGGTCAGCTAACCTATCACATGACCTGTGAAGAAGGAAAGTCTATTAAGCCACCAAACATAGAATGTATTGACAAGGGCAAAGGCACATATGTACTTAACTACACTGCCTATGATATTGGAAAGTATAGTCTGAGCATTCTTTATGAAGAAAACCATATTTTTGGCAGTCCTTTTGCAATCACTATCAAACCTGAACCATGTGCTGATAAATGCATAGCATCAGGTCATGCCATTCAACCAGGAGTGTTTCTTAACCTAAAAGAACAAGCAGAAATTTCTGTCGACACCACACAGGCTGGTAGTGGCAGCCTCTCTGTTTCTGGTAAACAACCTGATGGTCGTAATTTACGAATCTTTGTCAGTGAGGAAAGTGCTGATGCTGGGAGAAAGGTGCATCACCTCATCTTTGAAGCTTCCCGAGTTGGTGTATACATAGTCAATGCTAATTGGGAGGGTGTTCCTATTCCAGGTAGTCCCTTCCAAGTTCATGTTGTTGATCCCACTCGCTGTCTCATAGAAAGTGATATTCCAGATACAATACAAATTGGTCAGTCAAAAGGTATTAATATTGACTGTACTGGAGCTGGTGCAGGTTTAATGACTGTACTCTTGAATGGAAGCACAACTGATTCATCATTGACCATAGATATTAATGAGCTAGCTGAAATAGATGGGACAATTGTTGACAAGTATTGTGTTAATTTTACGGGTTTAGCTCTTGGTGAAGTAAAGATTGACATAAAATGGGGTGGTTTTAAAGTGCAAAAGACTCCATTTACACTTAATGTGTGTGACACTCGAGCATGTGTCATTGATGCTGATACAATGTTCCAATCAACACTCCAAGTTGGTATACCTTTTCAATTTAAGGTGCTTACAAACAGTGCTGGGAAATCAAAGTTGCATGTTCGACCAGAAGTGTGCTCCAAAGCCCAATACACTATTGATGTTCAAACAGAAGATGAATGTCATACTGTTACTTGCACACCATGGACAGTTGGAGTACAAAGCTTAGCAGTGATATGGGGGGATGAACCTGTCCCAAACACCCCTCTTAGCTTCTCTGTCTGTGATCCCAAAAAGTGCCGAATAAGTGGTCTTCCAGACTCTACTAATTACATAGCTGTTCTAGGAGAACAAATGACCTTTTCAGTTGACTGTTCTGATGCTGGACCAGGAGAACTTAAAACTGTTGCCCACCAATCTGATGGCTCAGAAAAGACACTTGAAGGTCATGAAGATGGCGGACACACAGAATTCTCTTATTTGCCACAGATACCAGGATCACTTGAATTGACACTTACATACAATGGCATCAATCTATTACCACAGCCATGGGTCTGTGACATCCCAGATCCCACTCAGTTTAGAGCTACACCTCCGAAAGGAATGGGAAAATTATCTGAGCCAGTCAAATTCCTTATTACTGGAGTAACCACGCAAACTCAGAACTTTTCTATAACTGCTATGCATTCAGATCACACAGCTTCCATTACAACTGAGCATGGAAAAGATGAAAATACATTCATTGCCTACTTCATTCCTGAAGTCACAGGTGAATACTTCATTCAAGTTAAACATTCTGACCACAATATTGATGGTAGCCCTTTCTCTGTAATGGTAGCCAATCCAGCTGGAATAGAGATCACAAGTGCACCTAATAGTGTTGTCAGAGTTGGTGAGGAAAGTTCTATCATTGTTGACTCTTCAGATGCTGGTCCTGGAGATCTCAGTTGTCATGTGGTTAGCCTCTCAGGAGACTTAGTGATTGAGCCCCAAATTCTTACATCACCTGATGATGAAGGAAAGCAAATAGTAACGTTTATGTCAGAGTCAGTGGGTACATGTCAAATGGAACTTAGATGGGCAGACTATCCTATTGAGCCTAGCCCATACATTATAATGTTTGTTGACCCTTCAAAAGTGCTTGTGAAGTGTTGCGAACTAGAGTCTGATGATATTATTAATCAAGGTGATTCTCTACACATTGACATCAGTTGTTGTGAGGCTGGTCATGGAATACCTGAAGTAAAAGTAACTCCAGACACAGCTGTTGCCATTAATTTACAAGACAACAAGGATGGAACATTTGTTGCAAAAGTTACTCCATGGCAGATAGGTTATTATCAAATCAAAATAAACTGGAATGGTCTTCCTGTCTCTGATACTCCTTTGGAGTTTGAGATTCACAAAGTGATTGATCCACGTGGTATTACAGCACATGGTGATGGATTGAAGTTTGCTATAGCAGGCCAAACTACTACAGTTGTTATAAATGCATCAGAGCCAAATCTTGTTGACGATGGGCTTTTAACAGTTAAATGTTTTGATCCTGAGCAAAAGGATGATGAAGAAAAGAGTCAGTCAGAAGTTAGTAAAGATTCTGAACAAGAAAGTGACGAGGTCAACAGTGAAGGTGAAGAACCCAAGCATCAAACTGAAACATTGTTGGGTGCCACACCTACTGTTAAAAAACCACTCACTCAATGGAAGGACAATAGCGATGGTACATATGACCTCTCTGTAACATATCCTTCAGAAGGTCAATATATTCTTAGCATTGACTACCAAGAACAGCCAATTTATCAAAGTCCATTCACAGTTTATGTGAAGGGAGCACCCAGTGCTGACAAATGCATTGTTTCAGGGCCTAGCATAGAAAGATTACATAAAGGTTTAGCCACTATACTAAACCAGCAAATTGAAATAAGAGTTGACTCGACTGATGCTGGGAGTGGTAACCTGCGTTGTGTTGCTACTGATCCAACAGGTGATCTTGTAAGAGTCTATACTCATGAAGAAGAAGTGGAACAACGACAGCTTCACTTCCTCAGATTTGGACCCTATGATGTTGGTTCTTATACTGTGAGGTTATATTGGACTGATGAACCCATTCCAGAAACACCACTAATATTTAGTGTTGTTGATCCTACTCGTTGTCTTGTTCAAGGACTACCTCTACCAAACAAGGGAGCAGTACTATTAGGAGAAACAATCAAATTTAATATCGTGCCTGGAAATTGTGGTAATGAATTGCCTCAAGCCAAAATAACAAGCTGTGATACAGACAAGCAAGATGATGAAGCTGTTATGATCGAACCAACTGTGTTTGAGACTGGTTTGTGCTCTTATCACTATGATACTACAGAACCAGATAACTACAATATTAATGTGACAGTTGGTGGTGCACATATTCCTGGGAGTCCTTTTAAATGTGATGTTGTAGACCCAAACCAGTTTGCTATATGTGGTCTCAGTATCACTGGAAAATATGCTTATGTTGGTGATTCTATTAGCTTCAAGATTCTAGGTCAGCCCCCAGAAGGGGAAGCATTCTCAGTTATTGCTCATGGTCCACATAATGATCAGGTTTGTTCAGTACAAAGGAGTGAAGATGGGTTTCATGAATGTTCATTCATTGTTATTGATCCTGGATCATATGAAGTGTATGTAGAGTGTGCTAGAAAACATGTGCCTGGTAGTCCCTTTCAAGTAAACGTTTCAGATCCATCCAAATGTCAAATGCTGGAAGTACCTGCTCTACTACAAGTAGGTATGAAAGAAGTTATTATTGTCAAGACCTCTGATGCAGGATTAGGAGAAGTAAATGTGCTTGTTAATGATGAAAAAGAACACTCAGCTCTGGCAGTCTCTCTAGAACAACAAAACCATGTTACATATGCTGTTACACTAGAGCCACAACGTGTTGGAGACATCAAATTGGACCTTCTATGGGCAGACAAGTCCATACCTCAATGTCCTCTCTATCTTAACATTTGTGATGCCAATCAGTGTAAGGTATTTAGTCAGGCTCTTATGTCTAAGAAAGGTAAAGTTGGTGATCCCATTACATTCACAGTTGTCACTCACCGAGCAGGTGTAGGTAAGCTAGCTATTAAAGCAACTGGTCCATCAGCTCAATACACTATCACTCCCAAAGACATCGGAGATAACAAATATGAAGCACAGTTCACTCCCTGGCAGATGGGACCACATTCAGTTGAAGTCCTGTGGGGCAAAGCTCAGGTGCCAAGGAGCCCATTTGATTTAAACATTGAGAAAAGTGCAGGCAGTGATCTTACTTGCCATGCAACAGGTGATGGCCTAAAAAAAGCAGTAGCAAGCAAACCAACTTCTTTTAATTTGTTTACTAGTGAAGTTGGTTTAGTGGAGAAAGGAGCACTTCGTGTATCTGTCCAGAGTGCTGTACACGGTCAGGAAGTGAATGTGAAAATCAAGGATCAAAATGATGGAAGCTATCAAGTCTTCTATGTGCCTCCAGTTCGAGGAGCTTATTTTGCAACTGTAACATTCTATGAAAAACCTATTCCAGGCAGTCCATTCAAAATTAATTGCGTTTCTGGTCCAGATGCATCAAAGTGTCATGTCAGTGGCCTTCATCAAAATACTTTGTACATAGCTGGCAAACCAATAGAGTTTACAGTTGATTCAAGTGAAGCTGGATTTGGATCTCTCCGAGTTTATATCCAAGGGCCTAATGACCATCATCCTAAAGTGTATTTAGCAGACAATGGTCGAGGTGTTCATTCTGTAAAGTTTGATGCAGTGGTAGCAGGTCGGTATTTCATTGTTGTGGCTTGGTCAGACCAACATGTTCCGGGTAGTCCATTCAAGATCAGAGTGCATCCAGGTCCTGATGCTTCAAAAGTTAAGGTCACAGGACCTGGCATTAAGGATGGTTTTCTAGGAGATGAAGGTCAGATATATATTGATACCAAAGAAGCTGGTATTGGAACTCTCTTAATTCGAGTTCATGGAATCAAAGATGCATTCAAGATACAAGCTGATCCAGTCAATGAAACTGAACCACGAGTTCTTCTTGCTTCCTATTCTCCAAAAGTTGCAGGAAATTATGATATATTCATTCGTTGGTCTGGAACCCATGTACCAGGCTCTCCCTTTAAAGTATCCATTAAGAAAACACCTGGTGACAAGGATTCTGGCAATGAAGAAGACACTGATTTACTAAAGGACAAACCACCTGTTAGGAAAATAAGCCATCAACAAGAGCAACAACGACGCAAGGTCTCTCAACTAAAGAAAAGTCTTGCTGGAAAACGAGATACAAGTACAGATGAAGAGAGCAGTGCACTGGAAGAACCACGTCGCAAGCCCGGGAAACGTAAGAAAACAAGTAGTGTTGGTGCTACTGAATTCCAATTCCAACCAGGACAAAGACCTATGCCTAGATCACAGTCCGGAAGTGCTTTACTAGTGGGTCCTATTAAACCAAAAATGAAAATGAAGAAAAACCCTTCATTTGGTCAAATCCCAACAGGTAGGGTCTTATTACTACTTTAATTCACTTGTCATTCCCTTCTAACATAGGAGGTCCAATGATGATGCATAGGCAACCACTCCATCATGGGCAACCACTCCATCCTGCAGGTAGGAATGTGTGGACAATTGTGATTTTTAATCTTAACTTGATACAGGTATGATGATGATGGCTTCCCAGCCTGTTGTCCATAAAAAGGTTATTGTTGAAAAGAAAATCATTAGAAAACATGGTAGATACGAAGAGAAAGTGGCTGCTGATAAGCAGACAACTGGCAAAGGTGAATAATATGTCTCATGCATCCTAGTATTACAAGTCTTGGAAATATAGGAGGAAAGGAAAGTGTTGTTGAGAAAAAAGATGTACAAAAGGAAGATGTAGATACTCCAGCAATTGAAGCACCAAAGCCACAGAAGAAGAAAAAGAAGCGTTTTGAACTTGGTTAACACTATTGTCAATTACATAAAACACTTATACATTAAAAGTATATATTGTGTATTTCCTGTAGTTATCCTAGTACAAAACATTATTGTTATTACCTTTATAGATATTCCTTTCATTCTGTTTATTTTTATTATATTATAATATTTTATAAACATTTGCAGTAATTATTATAAGTTATAAGTGATATAAAATAATTACTTACTGCTTATTGATGCTTTAATTCTTCCCTTGTATTTATGTAATTATGGTAGCTGTAGACTTATAGGTGCCAGTTGATCCGTTCACATTCGGTTACCTCCGAAAATACACGTTCACTTCCGTTCATGTCCGTTTTTTAAAATTGAGGTTATTGTAGAAACAAAGATTATGCATTCTAGAAATGACTAACTCAAACTTCAAATCACTCTGAAAAAAACATTTTTATTGTTCTAATGATAGAGGTATCTTTGTTTCAAATTAATTTCACATGAGGAAAGACTTAAAAACATTCCTGTTTGTAGATCAGTCATTCAATGATTTAAGAAAATAAAATTTTAGAAATGTGACATTGAGTCAGAAGTTTATTGTTTTGAGGTTCTCTCAATATTCTCATGTGCTGTGCTAGTAAACTCACTAATTCTGAGCAGTGAAATAATGCTTCATATCTACATTTGTTCATAAAATAATGACACATACATTGATCGTATAATAGAGAATATGTACATAAAATAACCAAATAAGGTAAAAGATGGACACATAGTATAGTGTGTGAACATGAATTGTATGACATATAGAGACAAAGGAATACAAACACTCTACATATAATACTTCTAATGAAGGATATGACAGACAGTGATAACATTGACAGGCACTACTGATGTGTAGTAACACATTTGACGATACCAATTTAGGTACAATACAAGAAGAACTTGTGGATGTCTACTTGTTCGTAAGAGACAATACTGTTGTGAAGAAGGTCTCCACTTTTTATTCTTTGCCTGTTTAATTCTAATAGCATTTCTTGCGCAACTGGTTTAGCTCTCTCAACACATTCCATAAACAAAAGTGTTAAACGATATGGTAGGCACAGTACTAAACGTTGATGAAGAGGCAAAGTATGAATGACAGGAGTATTTTCAACACTTTCTTGAGCTTCCTGAATGCACTCATGATCGAGAGCTAAGTGTACTGTTAGTCTTGATAGTTGGTGACGGCTGGACCATGACAGGACTTCTTGGGATTGCAGCGATCTCAATTCAGTATAAATACCAATGACAAGATCAGGATTTTGACTGAAATGGAGCCCATTCCAGGTGTCAACAATGGTTATTTGTATGACATCATTATTGGAAAATTTGAGGTGTATTGGTTGAAACATCATCAGTGAATTTAATTTGATTGGTATACCAAGAATTCCAGATAGTATTTGTGAACATGAGTTAAGAGTCTCACCATATGTAAGAGCTTTTCCAGCCACAACCATCAAAATCTTCATCGAGAACTGCCTTGAACCAAGTCTACTTGGACGTGCCAACAAGTTCCGTATGACAGAGGCCTGTGGGACCTAGAAAATGAACAATTACTTTGTATATAGCAGATATTAGCAGAGGGCAACTATACATGCTCATAAAGTTGACATATACCTGTACTAATGGCTTCATTATCTCAGGAACACACATTTGTGTGCAGTGTTTTATTTGAGTTAAAATATGCTTCATTTCTTCATTTTCTCTCACTAAAAGCCTATTCATGTCTTTTAACTGCGTCATCTGTGTCTGCACTTGTTGACAGCTAGAAATGGCTGCTGATAAAGATTGTGAAAGCGTTAGGCAGTGATCACCTTTAGGATTGCCAGTTGACCGGGGAGAGTCCACTTCCACTGATAAATCTAAGGCACCATCTAGTATACCTGAATCTGTTGAAAGATTTGCTAATTCCTCTTCTTCTGAAGGTTTTGAAGTTGGTAGCAGAACTGGTTGTCTCCTTGGAGAGAGTTTGCTTGTTTCAAGATTGGCGCCGGCTAAAGATGAAGTAAGTAGATCAATAGCATCTCCTTTAGAAATTCTTGGAAGTATCTCCAGTAAATCTACATGCCCTAAATGACTGCATTCTTCATTAGTTGAGCGTTCCAATGCACGACGAAATAACTGATACATACTTTTGCCTTTGGTCTGTAATACAGACACCAATAAACTAATTTGTTCCTCCCTGGACCCACATCTTTTCAGCCTCTCCAAATCTGGGAAGGTCAACAAACCTTCTGATAACAAAAAAGGAGAGAGATTGCTGAAATCAATAAACTGGATAAGCTCTGGAAGATACAATCTAAGAGGATCCATAGCTGTAAACGTATTGTATTATGCGCTACCAACACACATTTATAAATAGCAAAATAAGAGCTTTTAAGTACAACAAAAGAAGTAACAGTAATTAATGATGTAGTACATAGAGTGAACATAAACCACATTCAAAAAAGAGAGCAGTTAATGTGTTATCCTGTTCATTAGTGTCTTAAATTGGTTTTATCTTAAAGTGTAAACCAATTAAACTGAAGACTAAACACTTCAAATCTTGTACCAAATAATAGAAAATTCTCAGTCCTTCTTCATCTCTGTAGATAGAAAGATGTTAGTCAATTGTTAATGTGATAAGTTACTATAGAGTAGGTGTGGCTAAGAAAATTGATATTGTTAAACTTAGTAGAGCAATGGGCTTAATACTTGCAATTGAATAGAGACAAACCTGCTGTTTTTACAATCCAAAAGAGATCCAATTTTTGTTGTTGTAAATGAAATGTGTTGATCACCACAAACAATCTCTAATTCCTATACCAATAGAGTCATTTTGAAGGGAACATTAACTTTACTTACTTGACGTCCAATTCTATCAGGTACTGGCCATAATTTGTCATCTTCCTGCATTATCTAATAAAATGACAAAACAATTTTATTAATCACTGATTAATTTTCCATTTACCTCAGAGTCCTCTACTATACGTCTCAACTCATCCAACACTATTGTATTGACAGTCACCTAAAATTTAAATGACATCATGTTGACATGGTAACCAAATTACCTCTTTTCGAATCATTTGGTCCTTTTTGTAGTTGCTGTTGTTAGCATAACGTAGTCTGCCTAATTACAGGGACAATTACATAATTGATGAATTAACTAGATACTTACCATCTGGTCTAAATTCAAACTCCAGGAACTCGTGTCCAAATTTTCCTTTATGACCAGTGTAATATCTAAGATAAAAATCATCTGCCATTTTGATTACACCCTGTACTACTAGCACATGCTAAAGATTAGATAGGTGTGGTTATGGGGCTTTATTTAGGATATGATTTGAAAGTAACATCTTTGTTATGTAAATTAATTTTATTAATTTTTATTTAACTAACTTATCACTATCATTAGAACTAATTTTCACTCTGTCATGTTGAATGAAGACTTTCGTTTTTCTCAAGATTCATTGGTAAGATTGTATTTTATTCATGTTCCCATAGTAACAGATATACAGGCCAGTTTACTACTTGAGGAGACAGAATACCCTTCATTAATACAACCTCCGGAGACTCCAAAACCTACAGTTAGGGACAGTAGACCTAGAAGAGCATCTTCTATTGGTAAATCATTTTAGTTTATTATACTACTACATATTTGTATGTAGTAAGATCACCTTACTTGGCATCAGTACCCAAAGTACAATACTCTGGAAGTGGCCGTTCTCATAAGAAAAGTAATGTAGTGTTATTAATCATTATATTGAATTGATATTGTGTAGCTACACAACCACAAGAACCAAGAAAGAGAAGAAGGACTTTAAGTAGTACTGGTAATGATGACAGGAATTAATAGATGATGTCATTATTACTTATTAATAGTCACTAAGAATGCTTGGACTAATGATTTGTCTGAAGATTTCTCTGGTAAATCAGCTCTGGATCTTCGTGATGAACTGACAGCAACACAACGAACTCTTTCTGTCACACGACAAGAAAGAGACAGTTTAAAAGGAGAATTACAAAAATTAAAACAGTTACTTGAGAAGAAGGACAAAGAAGTTGAGGACTTAATTATTGGTGGACATGTTAGTCATCAAGACAAAACAAGAATTATAAGTGGAAATAAAACAGATACATTATTAGTGAGTATATTATATATATATTAGTTAGTATATTATTATATATACTAGTTATATACTAGGAATTCAGGACTTGTGATCAAATATATAATGATTTGCCTTACACTTATAGACTATCACTTCTCTTAAACATCGAATCCATACTTTTGAGAGATCACTTAGAGATAAAGAGACAGAACTGTCTTCTCTTAAAACTGATATCAAAGCAATGCGATTGAAAGAGCTTGAAGCTGAGAAAGAAACTTACTATCAAGAAATATTACGATTACAAATGATAGTTGAGCGACTAAAAAGAGAACTAAATGTCCAAGTTCCTCAATCAAAGAAACAATTACATCACAAATTAACTGAAATGGAGACCACACTAGAGGGACTGACTTCAAGAAACAAAATGCTTAAACTAGAGAAAGATAAGTTGTGTAAGCAATTAGGTCATTGGCAAGATAATGATGTAAATACTTATCCAATGAATGGTAAGTTTTACTAAAGATCAAACAAACTAGTTAAACTTGTTTTCATGACCAGATGAACGTGCTAGTAAGTATCTAACCCTCACTCAAGGAGCTGCAGTGACAGCTTTAGTTCAATTAGAATTGGTTAGTTAGTAAAAGAGAATTAATATTGATTAATTGTCTTAGACATTACAAGAGAGAAATGATAGAATTGTAGTAAGTGAAGAAAGATTGAAAGAACAAACTGAAGATTATGAAGCTAAATTTTTAGGTAAATAAAACCTAAAGATTTATTTAAAGGACTATATTATAATAGAGTTATCTTCACAAATTACTTTAAAAGATGAAGAAATTAGTCATTTAAAAGACCAAGTAAAGCAATTAGAAAAGCAATGTCTAGATTGTCAAGCAGACCTTACCAAATTAAAGTAAATATGACTCTTCTCACAACATGTACCTTTATTTTTGTACTTGTATATATTTAATCAGAGAAGACTTGTCAAACATTCAAGAGAAATTAAAGACAGAAATGAGTAATAAAGAAGAAGTAATAAGTTCATTAAAAGTATTACAAGATGAACAAGAAAAAGAGAAAATAGCTCGTGAACATTCTCAAAAACTAACAAACAGTCGTCATCAAATGATAATACAAACTGAATATCATAGAAAACAATCAGCAATTATTATACAAAAGAGATGGAGACTTTTTTATGCTAAAGTGAGTAGTTTTATAAAGAATTTGTTATTAATTTATTTTGTAGAAAAAGCAAGCAAAATTTCAGGAAGAAGAAAATAAAGTAATTTTCTATTATTACAGTCTGTAATGATAATTATTTACAATCATTTATTTATAGCTAATTACTATTCTACAAAATATAATGAGGGGACATCAAATAAGACAGTCGTTTATTATCAGATGTACAGATCTAGATGATTATGATCAATCATTACTTGACGATAGACTTATAAAAACAGTCCAGGGTATTGTTAGTGGTCATCATACAAGACAAAAATTTCTACAGGATAATAATGTAGTACATTAATTATTTGTTTTTATAACTTTATTATAATAAAAAATTAAGAATTAAGAAAACACTTATGGGTTAATAATTGATTAATGAATATTCATGAAAAGATGAAGGTCTGGATTATTTTGTTTAAATAATATAGTCTTTCTTTCTCTCTTTTTAGATTGCAGTTGAAGGATGTTGTCATGGCCACCTAGACTCTATATATACCACATTACAAAGAATACAGGAAAAAGATGGCATTACTGTTGATTTACTTTTGTGTTGTGGCGATTTTCAGGTACATCATGTGACAGTCATATGACTTTATAATAATGTAAATAGGCTGTAAGAAATTGTGAAGACTTAAATTGTATGGCGGTACCTAATAAGTACAAAACAATGGGAACATTTTATAAGGTTAGTATAATTTTATAAGCAGTTTAACATTTAATGACATAATGACATTTAATGGACACTGAATGTGACATCAAGAAATTTTAATTGTATAATTTTATAGGTGTGGTCAATACAATTCGTAATAAATTAATTCATGTATCACAGTTAGGACACACATTATATAATATAATGTTATTATAGGAGAGCACAATTTGATTTCTTTTTCTTTTGTGATTCGGTGGGAGTCAATACGGTACGACATGCTTCTTCAAATATTTCTTTAAGGCCTGTTTGATTGAGGGCTGAACACTCAAAATAACGAACAGCATTGATTTTCTTTTGAAGATCTAAGCCATCAGCATAAGAGACTGTATTATTAGCATGTTCTGGACTGTTCCTTAAATCTAGTTTAGTCCCAACTAGAAAAATAGGGGTATTTGGTGAGTGATGATTAATCTCTGGATACCATTTGACCTTTAGGAAGAGAAAGATATTGTCTTTAAACTTTAAAATCTCTAAATATATGAAGATATATCTTTTTGACTTAATCTGATTACTATAACTAAACTTACTTGAAAACATGATCACATACATAATAGTTACAAAAGATTGTTTAGTACCTGTACATTTCTAAAGGATGGTCTATAAGATATCGAAAAACAAATGATGAAAATATTAGTGTCTGGATAGGAGAGTGGTCGCACTCTATCATAAGACTCTTGGCCTGCTGTATCCCATAGTGCTAAGTTGACAACTTTCCCATTAAGCATAAGATTAGCTGTGTAGTTATCAAACCTATTTAAAATGACCAGTTTCTAAAACAGGTTTCTTAACACATTTTGTTGATGACTTACACAGTGGGAACATATTCTCCTGGAAATGAATTTGTGGTGAAGCTTATTAACATAGAGGTTTTACCTACGGCTCCATCTCCTACCACCACACATTTAACACTATCCATCTATGTGGAAATAACACATAATATTTTATTTAAATTGTATATGTTTTGACAGTACCTAATAACAAATTATTTGATGTTATATCTTACCTTGTGGGATTGGGTTGTTTAATGAGACTTGTCTTTTTGTCCTTACACAAACTAGCTCTGTCACTCTATTTTGCTGTGCTAAGAATGTAAAGTGTATGAATGTATGGAATATTGAGTGTGTGAGTATGAGTATGGATAAATGAACATTACACATCAGTATTAATGATGTGTAGAATTTGCTTTAATAACATTTGAGTGATTTATCACAACTGAACCGGGTAGATCAGGTCTGGAATATCTAAACTACCACTGTATATTAGCATTGTGACAGAATTCAATATAATACATATATAGTACTTTAACATAGAACTTGGTTACATTTATTCACTTTTATAGTATTATTCTGGTGAGAAGACAGCACCTATATTAACTATATTCATTGGTGGTAATCATGAGGCAAGCAATCACCTGAGGGAATTGTTAGTTGAGTGTTATGACATCATCATTTTGTCATTATCTGTCATAGAGGGTATGGTGGGTGGGTGGCCCCTAATATTTATTACATTGGTTATGCTGGTGTAGTGCGATGTGGTGGTTTAAGAATCGGAGGGATATCAGGAATTTATAAGAAATATGATTATCAAAAAGGCAAGCTGCATTTGTAGTTAATTTAGTTCATTTAATTCCATTTATTGTTAGGTCATTTTGAAGCACCACCTTATAGTCAGGACACGCTACGTTCTACCTATCACATCAGATCATGTGATGTTTTCCGACTGAAACAAGTGCGTCATGAACTTTCTCACATACACACTTTTATTCTTTCTGTAGTTAACTGGTGACATAGATATCATGATGTCACATGATTGGCCACTAGGTATTCATCGTTATGGTAATTATCAACAACTATTTCGGATAAAACCTTTCTTTGAAGAAGAGGTATGTAAACAGTTTTTTATACCTGTTATTTATATTCCAAAAGGCTGATACTGAGTTGGGTTCTCCCCCAACTATGGAACTCTTGCAATATATTCATCCTTCTTACTGGTTTTCTGGACATTTGCACTGCAAGTTTTCAGCAGTATATAGACATAATGACTCATTGACTAAATTCTTGGCCCTTGACAAATGTCTCCCTAGAGGACAATTTCTACAGGTCTAACTATTTCAGTATTTAAATTACAATAATCCTTTTCTGTAGGTTTTAGACGTGCCTTCATCTCCTGGTCCTCCAGTATTGGAGTATGATCCAGAGTGGTTGTCTATATTGCAAAATACAGAGCCGCTAATGCTATACAAACCAGGAACTTGGTACCCTCCTACATCAGTGTATGTTATATCTTCTTGTTTACATCTACCATCATCAAAAACATATACTATACTGTCAAAACTTAAAAGTGGTCCAAGATCATGTGTAACTAAATCACTTGAAAGTTTTTATTTTAATAGGTATTTGTTAAACAGCTGTTTAAAAGCATATTATAAAAAGACAATGGACTGTGTATATAGTTCATGGTTTGAATTAAACAATGGTCTAGGTAATGAAATCACTTGAATTTTTTATGAAGTTATCTATATAGGTCCTTATTAAGCAGAGTAATTGTTTGTGTTCATAAATTTTGTAAAAGTCTGTAAAAAATAAAATATTCATTAATTTACATGTACATGTACTAGTAGGATTAATATATTTTTCCAAAAATTAATGCAACGTGTAAGAACAGATCTCAAGTTAAAAAAAACAACAACATGGACTATAGTCCATGTTTGAGTCAAAAAATGCCCCAAAGTGATAATTAACTAAATCACTTTACTAAGACAATTACATATATATCTACTAGTAGAACAAAGGACAAAACATAATTCAAGGTTTAAGTCAAAAAATGGCCCAATATAATATGTAACAAAATTGCTTCAAATTTTTTATGAACATAGATATATAGCTTCTTGTTAATTAGAATAATTTGTTCTGCTCGGAAATCTTGTTTAAGTGTGTACAAAAAAACATTTATGAATTTACTAGGACATTTACATATACATGTACTAGTAGAACAACGGAGATTATCATGGTATTTAGAGTTAACACAACATTTAAGACCTAATGTCAATTAACAAGGACCTATAACTCTAACTTATGGCAATCATTGTAACATACATTATAATATTTTAAAATTCAAATCAATATTCAAGATGAGTAATAACAATGTCACTCTACAAGGATCAGTGACTAGAATTGTTCCAAAATTTCTAGTTTGTCCAGCCAATTTAACTATTACATTTTTTGGTCATGTAAAATATGTCAGACATGTGACTGCAGGCATTGCCAAATAACATCTAATAGTCACTCGCATTTATGTTATTGTGTCTTCATTATGTCAGAGTTTGTTGTGATTACTTTAGTGATAGATAACTTTACAAATTATAGTTTGAATCCCTAATTCTTATTTTTAATAGGCCACCATCTGACATAAAAAGGTTAGAGGGAAAATTCAATCATGACTTTACAGTAAGTATTGTTTTATTACTTAAGAATTTAAATGTTTTGTAATCAGATTCCTTTAAACTTTGAGATTACTACCACTCCTCACTCTGATACTACACCAGTTGACTTCAACACAGGTAATTTAAATATATGCCCCTCAAATTATCTCACACTATGCACTTGTAGTTGCCTGTGATAAAGAGAACCATCAAACTAAAGAGCTCTGTGGTAAACTAGGTATACATAATCCTTGGGCTCCTCCTGTTGTGAAAAACCCTGATGAAATTGACCTCAGTGATGATGATGACATAGACATTGAGAGAGAAATAACAGGTTGTTATTTGTTTGATAATTATTAAAACTATGTTATACATGTAGGTCAGGAAGAACAATACCCTTGGTTAGTGAATAGCTCATCTGATAATGAACAAGATAAAAGTTGTCATGAACTAGAAAAGAAACTATTACCCAATATTGTTATGTCTGATGACAATGAAGGCAAAGAAAATCCAGATGAAATCAATCTTGACAATAATAGTGATAATGAAACAACGTAAGACTTAATCATAAATTATTTAGTTTAAATCAGTCATCATCAGAAACAAGCATTAACATAAAATACTATTATTACAAATAAAATATGATATTCATGGACCATATTTTTATTATACTACAATGTTAGGGTTATAGCAACACCACTGGCTCCTATTAATCCACTTATTTTACTAGCTGTGGTTGTACTTATCTCTTGTAGTATGCCCAGCACATTTGGAGCTATTACATGAGACACTGAAGAAACAGAGTTACTCAAACCAATAATGGCACCTCTGTCTTCATCTTTTTCTCGAGATAACATCATTTTTGTAATAGCAATATTTAGATTTGATGTCGCTATACCTAAAGTTACTAAACATAATATTGTTAAACTCAATGACTGAGACCATGATGCTACTGTTAGAGATGAGCTTAAAAGGAGAGTTGAATGTATTAAAAATGTTTTTTGACTTGAGTATATTTGAAACAGATATCCTGCAAAAGCTGAACTTGTAGAACTAACTACACCTCTAAATGACATTATAAAGCCTAGAGATTTATACTTTATGCCATAGACATCTTGTACAAATAGAGGAAAATTTTGGATAAACATCATGACAGAGAGAGACAAGACAAATCGTAACATTATCAAGTCAAACTGACGTTTCCAGTTAACTTTAGAGAAGAAATTAAAAGACGATCGAATATTTTCAAAGGAGATCTGCTCTGAGAAAGAATGCATTGTTGTCAACCTGGTAGGGATCACCATTGTTACAAAAACTGCATTCAATACAAATGTGCTACCAGCAGCAATGTAACATAATCTTAAAGTAGGGTCCCATTCTGCTAAATGACCACCTATTATTGGTCCAATTATAAAACCAACATTGCCACATGCACTAAATAATCCAAGCGCTGAAGATTGTTCATCTTGTGGTGTGATATCCAATAAATATGCTTTAGAAATTGATTGACCATGTTTAAAAATACCTAAAGAAGAAGTGGGAAGGAATCCATACTTTTAAGTCAGCTTACCAGAAATCAGTCTACTGACAATTAAAGCAGCAAGTGATGATGAAAAAGCAATAAGATAATATGAAAAACCTGGTGCAATAAAAGACAAAATTAGTATCGGCCATCTTCCATAGACATCACTGATGCTACCCTATAATACAGCAATAATAAAAACGAATTGGTTGAACCACTCACCATTACAGGACCTGAGAAAATTTGAAGTGCACCATATGAAGAACCTAACAATGGAAGAGGTAACACTGTACTAATCTATACTAGAAGTTTTTACCTATTATCCCAGCTAAGATAGGGCTGGCTCCACGGTTAATAATTACTTCTGTTGAAAAATATATAATGATGCTAACACCAAATGAATCCTAATATGGAAAGTGAGTAAATAAGTAGGTGAAGTTAAAAACGTTATAAGAACTTACAAGAAATCCAATAAAATAGACAAACCATACAGTAAATCTTTCCCTCTGTGCTATATGAGGCATCTTTATCCATAGAGTTAAACCCTTTTATTATCACGTAATTAAAATGGAGCATGAAGGAAGTGGTGATAGAGACAAGAAAGTGGTAGTGATATTTGAAGGCATACAAGAGTCTTTTAGAAAGGAACATCAAACCAGAGAGGTATAACTGGAAGGAAATATTAAACAAACAATACTTAACTGTTGTACAAATTTTGTGCTTTCAAGTTTATGATTTATTTTCAATATACACCTACATTACAATATTACTCCTCTGTTGTATAATAAAATTTTTGTTGCTAGCTGTTTGCAAGTTGATCACATGACTATGACATACTTTGCACATACTAGGAGGTTAATGATTGTTTCGTTTTTTGTCTGTAGGCTATAAGGAATGTTGTAAATGACTTAGAACAAACTGCACGAGAGTTAATGACACAAATATTACTAATCCATCAAACTCCTTCTACACAAAGTAACATTTTACTTGTATACTTGTATAATGCCATATGGCCTTTCATGGTATATACATATACAATATCCTTGTGACTGGCTCTAATATATGGAATGTGATCACTTTAAGCCGGGGGAGAGTTCTGTTATGTCTCTGACACAATGTGATAATTATGGTTGGCATCTTGACTCTCTCAAGTATGATGTCAAAAAGATTGAAGAAGTTGTATATGATATTACAATAAGGAGATTAAATACTAAATAACAAAATCGACTATTTTTTAATTTAAAAAATGTGCTTTTTAATAATTATTGTTAATTTGGCCGGGGTTCACCACCATCGATGTGCATTGTGGGCTGACAGAGCATAATCGTAACATAGCCATGGCGAGCAGATTTCCCTTTTTGTCACAGTCTATTGTATAAGTATTGTTTTATTACTTAAGAATTTAAATTTTTTGTAATCAGATTCCTTTAAACTTTGAGATTACTACCACTCCTCACTCTGATACTACACCAGTTGACTTCAACACAGGTAATTTAAATATATGCCCCTCAAATTATCCCACACAATGCACTTGTAGTTGCCTGTGATAAAGAGAACCATCAAACTAAAGAGCTCTGTGGTAAACTAGGTATACATAATCCTTGGGCTCCTCCTGTTGTGAAAAACCCTGATGAAATTGATCTCAGTGATGATGATGACATAGACATTGAGAGAGAAATAATAGGTTATTTGTTTGACAATTATTAAAACTATGTTATACATGTAGGTCAGGAAGAACAATACCCTTGGTTAGTGAATAGCTCATCCGATAAGGAACAAGATAAAAGTTGTCATGATATTGGAGAAGAAACTATTACCCAATATTGTTATGTCTGATAACAACGAAGGCAAAGATGAAATCAATCTTGACAATAATAGTGACAATGAAACAACGTAAGACTTAATCATAAATTTAGTTTAAATCAGTCATCATCAGAAACAAGCATTAACATAAAATACTATTATTACAAATAAAATATGATATTCATGGACCATACTTTTATTATACTATAATGTTAGGGTTATAGCAACACCACTGGCTCCTATTAATCCACTTGTTTTACTAGCTGTGGTTGTACTTATCTCTTGTAGTATGCCCAGCACATTTGGAGCTATTACACGAGACACCGAAGAAACAGAGTTATTCAAACCTATAATGACACCTCTGTCTTCATCTTTTTCTCGAGATAACATCATTTTCATAATAGCAACCTTTAGATTTGATGTCGCTATACTTAAAGTTACTAAACATAATATTGTTAAACTCAATGACTGAGACCATGATGCTAGCATTAGAGATGAGCTTAAAAGGAGAGTTGCATGTATTAAAAATGTTTTTTGACTTGAGTATATTTGAAACAGATGTCCTGCAAAAGCTGAACTTGTAGAACTAACTACAGCTCTGAATGACAATATAAAGCCTAAAGATTTATACTTTATGCCATAGACATCTTGTACAAAGAGAGGAAAATTTTGGATAAACATCATGACAGAGAGAGACAAGACAAATCGTAACATTATCAAGTCAAACTGACGTTTCCAGTTAACTTTAGAGAAGAAATTAAAAGACGATCGAATATTTTCAAAGGAGATCTGCTCTGAGAAAGAATGCATTGTTGTCAACCTGGTAGGGATCACCATTGTTACAAAAACTGCATTCAATACAAATGTGCTACCAGCAGCAATGTAACATAATCTTAAAGTAGGGTCCCATTCTGCTAAATGACCACCTATTATTGGTCCAATTATAAAACCAACACTGCCACATGCACTAAACAATCCAAGCGCTGAAGATTGTTCATCTTGAGGTGTGATATCCATTAAATATGCTTTAGAAATTGATTGACCATGTTTAAAAATACCTAAAGAAGAAGTGGAAAGGAATCCATACTTTTAAGTGAGCTCACCAGAAATCAGTCTACTGACAATTAAAGCAGCAAGTGATGATGAAAAAGCAATAAGATAATATGAAAAAGCTGGTGCAATAAAAGACAAAATTAGTATTGGCCATCTTCCATAGACATCACTGATGCTACCCTATAATACAGCAATAATAAAACGAATTGGTTGAACCACTCACCATTACAGGACCTGAGAAAATTTGAAGTGCACCATATAAAGAACCTAACAATGGAAGAAGTAACATTGTACTAATCTATACTAGAAGTTTTTACCTATTATCCCAGCTAAGATAGGGCTGGCTCCACGGTTAATAATTACTTTTATTGAATAAGATATAATAATGCTAACACCAAATAAATCCTTATATGGAAAGTGAGTAAATAAGTAGGTGAAGTTAAAAACGTTATAAGAACTTACAAGAAATCCAATAAAATAGACAAACCACACAGTAAATCTTTCCCTCTGTACTATATGAGGCATCTTTATCCATAGAGTTAAACCCTTTTATTATCACGTAATTAAAATGGAGCATGAAGGAAGTGGTGATAGAGACAAGAAAGTGGTAGTGATATTTGAAGGCATACAAGAGTCTTTTAGAAAGGAACATCAAACCAGAGAGGTATAACTGGAAGGAAATATTAAACAAACAATACTTAACTGTTGTACAAATTTTGTGCTTTCAAGTTTATGATTTATTTTCAATATACACCTACATTACAATATTACTCCTCTGTTGTATAATAAAATTTTTGTTGTCTAGCTGTTTGCAAGTTGATCACATGACTATGACATACTTTGCACATACTAGGAGGTTAATGATTGTTTCATTTTTGTCTGTAGGCTATAAGGAATGTTGTACACGACTTAGAACAAACTGCACGAGAGTTAATGACACAAATATTACTAATCCATCAAACTCCTTCTACACAAAGTAAACATTTTACTTGTATACTTGTATAATGCCATATGGCCTTTCATGGTATATACATATACAATGTCCTTGTCACTGGCTTTAATATATGGAATGTGATCACTTTAAGCCGGGGGAGAGTTCTGTTATGTCTCTGACACAATGTGATAATTATGGTTGGCATCTGGTGACATGTATGTTTATTTTCTTTAGTTGATGACTTATGTAGCTCATGTCAACCATTTTTTGATAGCGCTAAAGTAAAAATAAGACATTTACAACAAGTACTACCACCCAATTCCTACTATAGGTGAGCGGTTGTTATAGTAACAACTATTTTTATGCCCTATTCCTAACATGCATAATAACCATCCATCCATTCCGTAAGTACTCAACCACTCCTTACATTCATTCGGTGTCATGCCATTTTGTCTAATCCCATTTTGTCTAACAAAATGGACTTTTGTCCCGTTTTGTCTAATAGTGTAAAAGGTCTAAGATAAGTGGATTAAGGCCAGTAAAGGTGATGGAATTCTAAAAAGGCTTTGATGTCTTTAAAGATATAGTACTTAATGGAGCCATTTCATACATACAACATATTGAATCAATGGAGTTCAAGTTGTACATGAAATGATACAACTGTACATTTTGTTAGACGAAATGGCTATAAACCATTCATTAATTCCACAATACTTGCATTCTACTTACATTCATGCAGGTATCATGACCACTGGAAATTTGTCATTCAGAGATTGTCATTTCTCTGTTCTTTTTATGTTTATATTCAAACAAAAAAATTAGCAACTCGATATGATGTAGCAACAATGTTAGGAGGTTTGTTTACTGAAATGTCATTTTTAATAGAATAAAATGTACTGGACTATATTTATATTTCGACATTTATTTTTGAATTGGATAGTTCACTTGGAACAAGTGTCAGGATTTCATCTTGATTTAGATGATTATCTCTTAGGAGTGTTGACGTTAGCCAATGAACTGGTGAGTAAGATCTTCTCATATTCACATATTACTGTTCTCTCTCTCTCTCTCTCTCTCTCTCTCTCTCTCTCTCTCTCCTCTAGTCAAGATTGGCAGTCAATTGTGTTATTTTAGGAGACTATCAGATGCCTTTTCAAATTGCATCTTTTGTGTCGGAACTAAATGCTGGTTTTCGTCTTTTAAATCTTAAAAATGATGCCTTGAGACGAAAATTTGACTCTCTCAAGTATGACGTCAAAAAGATTGAAGAAGTTGTATATGATATTACAATAAGGGGATTAAATACTAAATAACAAAATCGATTCTACTAAATAAAAAATAAAAATGCGCTTTTAATAATTATTGTTAATTTGACCGGGGTTTACCACCATCTATGTGCATTGTGGGCTGACAGAGCATAAGCGTAACATAGCCATGGCGAGCAGGTTTCCCTTTTTCTCACAGTCTATTGTAAGACGACTTTTATCATACAAAAAGTATCCTTCTGATCCTGAGGAAGAAGATAGTGAATGGAGCGACAAGGCCGTGAAAAGTCTTGTTAAGAAGTTGAAGACCAAAGGAGGACTTCAAGAATTGGAGAGAGCGCTGGAAACTGAAGGAAGAGAACCAACTGGATGTATAACTATTGAGCGCTCACTTGACGGTCGATTACAAGTGTCACAGAAGTAAGAACAGAATGTAATGATAAAAAGAATCTGTAATAATATACTTGAATTATGTATAATTATTATAAATATAATAGTAAATTTAAACTACTAATATCAATGGTATTATCAATGATATTATCAATGGTATTATTAATGGTAATTCAGGTATTAAAACATTGTAGCATTAGTTAATTTAATATTAATTTAATGACAATTTTTGTGCGAAGTTATTTAATATACATATATATAATTAATTATCAAAATTATGATGAATGATTTGTTTACTATGTCTTCATTTTTCTATAGAAAAGTTGTGCCACATCTAACATATTGCCGTATATGGCGATGGCCTGATCTTGAGAATCACTACGAACTCAAACCCATTCATACCTGTCAATTTCCATACCAAAGCAAAAAAGAGGAAGTATGTGTAAACCCCTATCATTATGAAGTGGTTAAGGCACCAGGTATGTATGATATACATAAATTCTAGAAGACATATTTTATTTTTTGAGACAGTATCATTTTAAATGATATTATTTTATAGATCTTCCTCCAGTATTAGTGCCTCCACTAACTCACTATGAAAATAACAACTATTCCTCAACTGAACCTCCTCCTCCCCATTACTCAGGTCAGGAACATGATATGGGATGGTCCTGACATGTTTTGGTTGTTTCTTCATGAATGGATGGGTTTGCCTAGTAATTGTGTAATAGATGTAGTGGGTTGGTGGCTACTAGTTAAAGTGTGTAGTAGTCACACTAACAGATTCCTTTCTCATTGATATTATTCTGTATACTTTGATGTGGTAACCTTTTTTACAGAGGAAACTCCACCCCCTGCTTACGGAGAAGAGTTTAATACTACTCTATCGAGCATCGACAGTCCTTCCTCTTCTAGTGGTATGACATCATACTGTATTATGATAAATATACATTTGTTTTGGTAGTTGGTTCACCAATATTATCACCTGATTCTTGTGGGTCATTGGTACCATCACCAGAACCTTCACTAGTACCACCACCAAGTAAGTCCCTGACAAATTATATTATAATTAATTATCATTTTATCATTTAGTAAGCTATCAACAAGTAGCGTATATAGAACCTGCTTTTTGGTGTTCAGTAAATTATTATGAACTAAAGGCTCATGTTGGTGAAGCATTTGATGCTACTAAAACAACATTTACTGTTGATGGCTTTACAGATCCAGGCTCAAAAGATCGTTTTTGTGTTGGTCGTTTGTGTAATGTTGATCGAGATGAAGTCACATTAAATACCAGACGACATATTGGAAAGGGTCTACGAGTGTTTAAAGTAGCTGGTAAAGTCTATGTGGAGTGTCTCAGTAATTACAGCATATTTGTTCAATCTCCTAACGGTAATTTACGTAATGGTTATTGTCCTATAACTGTCACCAAAGTTGTTCCTGGTGCTTATCTGGATTTATTTGATAGCAACGATTTTGCTAGACGTCTAGAACAAGCTGTCCAATATGGTTTTGAAGCAGTTTACCAACTACAAAGGTTATGTGCTATAAGAATAAGTTTTGTCAAAGGTTGGGGAGCTGAATATCGACGAGATTGTATTACCTCGACACCTTGCTGGATTGAAATCCAATTGAATGGTCCCTTACAGTGGATAGATCGAGTCTTGACACAGATGGGTGCGCCAATAGGAGATATCCGTTCTGATACATGAATTAGTTATGTTTGGTTCTCATGGAGATGCTAGGTATTTCTTAATTAATGTCGCTCATTAACTTTATATCATTTATCATTTACTTAATTTTTTGGTTGCTATGGTGACAATGATATACATGTATAGTGATTGTGTGTGTGTGTGTTGTTCAGTAGGGTACATTCATCATCAATTAGTTCAAGTCCTCAATCCGATCAATTCTTTTAATTGTTGCCTTGTTTCCTGTGTATATTAATAATAATTATTATTATTATAAGATTATAATTGATAAAAAGTCTTATAATTATTATTATTTTTAAAGATAATGACTTTACAATGAAATAGTGAATAAAGCTTAGAGAACTAGTAGTAGTGTCTGTGGAAGACTAGACTGCTATAAATATAGGGAGAGAACAAATCTAATGGGAGATCAAATATCGTACACCCATTTTATGGTTTGGGTTAATAATATTCATTGGTTCCCATAAACATCGTTACATATATGTATATACTGTTGTCCGAAACAATTATAGGACTGTCTGGCTTGTGTAACAAACATTACCTCGTCTTCAATTAAACTAAACATTTGAGGAAGATTTTGCTCAATAGCTGGTATACTTTGATCTACCCATATTGGTAGTGCAATGTCTCGGCACTGTTCTAGGATTTGACATAGTCCTCCAATGACTCTTTCCATAACTTGGTTATCGGTACTTGTACAAAGTAGATTTGTTAATGTAGCAGTCACATGACCACTGACCAATCGGAGCTTATCTGATGGAAGAGTCAAACAATAGTGCATCAATTACATTACTTACTGTGAGGTTCTGCGTATAAAGATTGTAAAAGAAAACAGGTTTTTATAACCAGTTTGGGCGAGTCTGATTGAAGACAACTTATCAAACAGGATATCCCTTCACTATGAACAAACAGTTCAATAGCTTCAGAATGACCACGAATGAGACCTACGAACAAACCAATGAACATCAGGTCACATGATGGTCACATGACATCGTAAGGTCATACTGGATATTGCAGAGAGTGCATTAATATGTAAACTGGCATTCTGTTGACGGGAATTTAAAATGATTAGTAACGGAGAAAGACAAACAGTTAAAAAAGCATCTTGACAATGACGGTAGTTTTGACAAGCACAGGTGATAACTTGGCAAGCTTTCTCCTGGAGTGAACTAAACATAAATTCAGTTATAAATACCAATTTCCTATCACTTTAATGCTACAACTTAAGTTTGCTTGACTATACTGTGATACAAGCTAGACCACCAATACCTACCTATCAGAACAATTAAGATATTTGTTAATAATTTCAACACCATTTAAAGGAACAAGATCTATAACAAAAATATTACACAAATTATAATATATTGTTAATATATTACAATACCTGAAGCATGGTCAAGATCTTCAACAAAGTATTCTACATGTTCAAAAGATTGCAATAATTTATCTTTTTCCTCATTACTGCAATGGAATATATATAATCAATTAATACAACATCTGATTTCCTATGCATTTATTCATACATTACTCATCTTTACCTCCATGTTTCTTTATCGCTATGTACTCTTAAAACAGTAAGTGCTGCTTTTAATAAGTCTGTTTCACTAGGTTGATTCATAATTGTATGTAGTGCTTCATCCAACCATCGACGTCTCTATAGGATCACATGATAAACTAAACAAATCACGTGATTTTTACCTCTGGGTCGATTGCTTGCTGAGGAGATGGGTCTTCTGTCTGTTGTTGTAGGGACCATTTCAGAATTGCTGGTAGATTTCTCTCCATGAGGTCAGCCACACCTTGCTCTAATTTGAAAATTTTAATATTTTTATTATTACGGTTTATTAGAAACTTCCAGGGCAGTAGTGTCAGTGTTTCACTGCCTCCAATGCAAATTTTATTCTTGAAGACAGTCATTAATAAACACACTATTTCATTCTAGGAGTTTGGAGTTCAATACGTTAGTATTCTTGTCCACAGAGGAGCACACTAGGAACTTACTGTTGTCATCATGGCTGTAGCCAGCGAGGTAATTCATGGTCCAAATGATGTTAAACTACTTTTTCTAATGTATAGACGAGTGTTTTTGAGAGAAGAGCAACAAAGCAAAAAGTTGGTCATCTACGTGTTGATGCGCAAGGAGAAATTACATATAAAAAGGTATGTAAGTGAAGAGCTGGTTTCTATGGTAACATAACTGCTTTTAGACTCCTTCAAGTACTCTCATGGCTTCGTTACAGCTGGGATTATCTCATTCGGTATGTGGGTGTGGCTTTATTTAATTGTTGTTTTTTTGTAGATTGGTAGTTTGGAGCCTAAACCAAGACGAGACATTTTAATGACTGACTTTGATGTTATTGAAACTGTAGAATTTCCAAAGTACGTTATAATATGATATGCAGCTGGTTTATTTTATGTCTATTTAGTGGTGGTAGTGATTTTACTCAAGCACACAAATATAAAGATTTTACATTTACTACTTATTCTCCTGTCGCATTTCGTTTCTTTCGAGAAGCATTTCAAATTAAAGCTGAAGATTATTTAGTAAATATGTCTGTTTGTTTTTTTAATATGTTGATTTTTTTTTTTAGATGGCACTTTGCCATCAACAGTTACGTGAACTGTCCAATCCAGGAGCAAGTGGTTCTTTATTTTATCTCTCAGCAGATGATGAGTTTATAATGAAGACAGTACAAAAAAAAGAAGCAAAATTTTTACAAAAGCTTTTACCAGGATACTATTTAGTAAGTATTATACAAGTCTTAATGTTTGATTGTGTTTATGTGTGTAGAATTTGACTCAAAATAAAAGAACTTTATTGCCTAAATTCTTTGGACTTTATCAATACAGAGTAAGCTCCTTTTATATCATGTAATTAAACTTTTTATATATTTATGTTGAATAGTGTGGTGGGATTAAAATTCGTATTGTTGTAATGAATAACCTTTTACCATCGGAACTGAAATATCATTGGAAATTTGATCTTAAAGGTTCTACTTACAAACGTCGTGCTTCTCCTGCTGAACTAAGTAAAAGCAGTCCAACTTATAAAGATCTTGACTTTGAGAAAATTCATCCAGAGGTACGTTTGACAGTTGAGAGGAGATATAGGTTTATTTTTGCAAATCAGATTATTGGTTTTAGGAATATGTCCTATAAATAAAAAACTCGGCTGCTGTTGTTTATAATATAATGTTTGTTTTGTATGTGCTAGCCTTCATGTTCTAAACCAAACACTTTACTTTTCTAATCTGATGTTTATTTTATTTTAATAACAAAGGGACTAACCCTTTCTCCGGAGAACCATGATATTCTCATAAGAACATTACAACGAGATTGTCAAGTTTTAGAGAGTTTTGGTATCATGGATTACAGCCTGTTGTTGGGTATCTTCAATGTAGATGAATCGCTTCGTGTAAGTTAATCCCCTTTAAAAAGTAACCACACCCATTTTTCCTTTCACATAGTCAGGGGATCCTCCTCCTACTCCCACGGAAGTACCAGATACCTCAGGTTTGCTTACATCAGGTGAGAAAGAAGGTGAAATTAATTCAAGTGTAAGAGATAGAGCACAAACTATGCCAGCACAACGACGAATAGATGCTCGTAAAAACTTTAGTATTATTAGTGCTGAGACCACACCACATGAGCAGGACTACCAAGAACTTGTTCCTTCAATTTATCCGTAAGTAGAGATAAATTATTGTAAAGGATAATGTATTATTTTATTGTCATACAGTGGAGGGTATATATTGGCTAGAACTGGACAAGGTGATCGGTTATTATTATATTTGGGTGTTATTGACATTCTGCAAAGCTATCGTGTAAAGAAGAGGTTGGAACATGGTTTGAAATCAATTTTTACTGATGGAGTATGTGTTACATTAAAATAAAGATTATTTATAATAATGGTTCATTTTTATAGGATACTGTATCTGTTCATAATCCTACCTTCTATTCACAAAGATTTCAAACATTTTTAAAAGGCATATTTAGAAGAGAGAGAGGTCTGTTTTTTGTGTTATTTAAATTACTCTATTAATTTGTTGTATTTACTAGTTAAAATACGACCAAGACGGAATTCTGCAGTTGCACAAAAAGGTTCCCGACGCTCTGGAATAATGGGACAAACCCCTGGACGACATTCTCCTCGTAATCAAGAGTCAGGTCCAAAAGATGGAATGCCTTCACATGATCCACTCAGTCCTATGTCATCAATCTTTTCTCCACCCATTGAAGAGGAAGACCCCATTCAGAAGGAACATAAATTAAGTATAGTTGAATCAGATACATCTTTTCCAGGAGAGACACAAATAACCACACCCCCTTCAATAGAACCACTAGATTTAACAGATGTGTCAGTATCTGTTAATGAAGGGGTGGAGTCAAGATTAGATTTAGATGATTTTAACACTGCAATGAACTCAAGTACACCATTAAATGAATCTCGTGTGGACCATGGCTTGGAGAACAAGGAACAAGAGACTGTTGAGACGTCAGTGAGTATAATTGTTCATGGTCGTCGTAGTAACACCCCTCAGTTGACCACACCCACTCTACTCACTACGGCAGTAGATAGTTAACATAAATATGAGATAAAATGAAATTTGTGTGTAATAGTTTTATTCAAGTGAACTATATTTTTATTTCTATCTGTCAAAAAATTGAGGAAATTATCGTAAAATTATCAGTGATTAATAATAAAAATTAAAACAGCCAGCTGCATGTCAGTCCATATCAGAAGGAGTTACAAAATTAATAAAAAGAAACAAGCAAATAATAATAAACACACAGTTTTTATTACTTTTAATACTACATAATTATAACTATTAAAATTATTATAATAAATATTACTTAATTTATATATCTTTATACGCGTAACTATATAACTAATTAATGTTTATTTAATTACATTATTATAATTACAGGAGACAAAGAACAATACATATATTTCTTACAAAAAGACATTACAGAGGAGGTAGATGATGTTGACCCAAAGAATGTAATCTGTTATTTAATTGAATAATTTCTTGTTTAAGTTGACGTTTTTCAAATTGTTGTCTTTTCTTTGCTCTTTCAAATGCTTCTACAAGCGCTCTGTTTGCTCGTAATAACTCTTTAACAAAGTCTACTAACTGTTCACTCATGTTCTGAGGAGAGAATGTAATTGTAATGATGTATAATATAATACCATATAAGGTAATAAACAAGGATTATTTTTTAATTGTTACATTGTAGCTTTATAAATGTAAATTAATGATACATATTTATTATTACCTGTGAATCTTGGATATGACGTTGCATGAACAGATAGAGTTCTTCAAAACGATGAAGAGCCTCCTTTTCACGATCCGATGCTAACTGTAGTTCCATTGATGACTCAGGTATATGATTTTCAGTCTAATTTAAAGATAAAAGTAAAATATGATCTATTTATAGCATTAAAATACATATCAAAATACTAAATTTAGTAGCACATACTATTTTTAGTATCAATAACTGTTTATAGTACCATAGAACTGACCTTGTAAGCTTTTAGCTTATCACGAAGCTTGCGACGTTTGTCTTTCTCACTTTTATAGAGTAGCTGGAGGTCAACATTAGCTTTCTCCAACATAGTTGAATGTAGTTGGATTCTACTGACTTGTAACTCCATACTACGTTTGCTTTGCTCCATCATATAAATCTGTGACTAAATGAGAGTGTTATATAAAATGATCCTTAAGTTATAACACTTACTCTTAATTCAGCTTTTTCTTCTCTGATCTTACATAACTCCTCAGCATCAGCATATTCTTCCATATCTCCCATTTTACTGTAATCAGTTGTCAAGGGACTATCTTTTGTGACTTTTGGATCTCTAACTGTATCCAAGTCTTTAAGACCATCAATTTCAGAAAGAGAACCAACAAGATGGCTAGCATACCACACCAAACCTTGATAGTACATTTTCAATTGCTGAACTTCAGTACTGTTTAATTCAAGCTCTCCACCTCCAACAGAGCTAGCAGAAGAACTCAGACCACTTGTAGTTCCAGTGTACTGTGACATTGAAAAATTCCAGGATGTAAGTGAGGATTTTCCGTCAGTTGATGGAGGTGGTAAGTAATTATGAAGATCTTTGTTTGATTCCAAGTGATGCAGCATAGAGCGTGCTCGTGTTAGTACATTCTTCCCACTCAAACTATGTTCTGTGCTTCTTGAAGAGAATTCACTGTCGCAAATAGGAGAAAAACCATCAGTTGCCGGAGACACCTTCATCTCATAAAGAAGTTCATGAACTTCACAAGCTTGTTGGCACAACTTAACAATGTTACGTAGTCTACAGTTGTTGCCTTCGACTTTTGCCAGTTTTTGATACATAACCTCTGTGTCTTGCTTGGCTATTTCAAATGATCCAGCTAATGTGTGATACTTAGCTTCAAGATGCTTTACACGACTTTTCAAGTGTTCATTTTCTACAAGTGTTCCTTGAGATTTTTCATCAGGTGCAGTCAGTCCGTATGAGACAAGACACCGTATTAATTCCTGTACACTGTGACAGTTTTGTAAAGCACAAATCATTTGTTGTTTCTGTTCTTGTGAGAGATTTTCTGGTAGCTGTGAATGGGGAATAAATAATATAGACACTTTAGAAGGAGGTAACATACCACACTAATGCTAACATCTTCATTCAGGATAAGAACTTGAGCAGATTCATTTGTTGTGGAAGAACCCAATGACATGTAGATAACATCTGACGCTTCTGACGGTGCTGACTTCTACAAAGACACAATAAACATAAGTTACTTAGAGAGAGACACTACATAGGAAAATTTTGCATACACTAATATTGTCTATAAATGCCTAGTTGATCAAAATATAGTTCCTTGTGTATTGTTTATCATTTAGCTTACCATTGATTTTGGCTTTGACATTTCTCGTACGGGTTTGTCAATATCTTGTTCTGCACTGAATGTTCTTGATATGGTCGGTAACTGAGCACCTAAGTAATGGAAAGAGATCTATGCTAAGATGACAACAATGTAGTATTGTACCAGAACTGTGAACTCTTGAAGGTTGACGACCGTCTGATCTTAATAGCGGGTCTTCTCTGATCAGTTGACAATGGAGACGATGATTTTCATCCTTCAAAGCCCATTTTTCTCTTTGTAAATCTTGAATCTAAAATGACAAAGAAAGCACTTGTAAAACACAACAGTTTGTAGTCAAAAATTATACTTGTTGTTTTAATTGTTCATTTTCTTGTTTAGTAGCGACGTAATGTTTCTTGTATTGTTTTAAATCAATTTCCAATTCTTCTTTTGTTCTCTTTAAGTCATCATAGTGACCTTTAAAGACAAACATTTAAAAAGTTTTAAATTATAACTCAAGTCACTTACGTTCAAAGTGACTTCGACCGCCATCAGAGTCAGTACCACTTTCCTTTATTCTCTTCAATTCTTTACTCATTTTATCTTTATCTCTCATAGCCTAGAAAGAGATAATACATGTTCTATAATAACATAAATTCCATTGACAAGGACGCTCACTTTCTGATAATATTGCGACGACTGGTGGAGATCTCTTTGGAGTTTTTCTGTGTACAACTGAAGTTCTATTTTTTCTTGTTTTGCTAAAGCCAAATGTCCTTCATAATCTTTTGCTTGTTTATGCCATGACTAAAATAATATGGTCATTATAATGTATATAACAAAGGAGTGTTGTACTTTTTGGTAATGGTCTTGATACTCTTTGTGTAGCTTATCCCTCTCACGTTTGACAGCCATTAAATCTCTCTCGAGCTCATGTAACTGCCTCTGTAAATACTACAAGAAAGAGAAGAGTAATCAGTCACTGTGGTAAGTACAAGGCATGGCCAATGTTTACTACCTACATGTAGATAACAATACTTACTTTACAAGATCCACAGTAAACAGGTCTTCCCTTATATAGTAACTCATTGCTATCATTTTGATGCCATTGATTAGGAACACCACTATTACTGCCTGGTATTGCTGCAGGACTAACTCGATCATGATGATGCCAGTGAGGTGGGTCGGAGGACTTAGATCGAAGGTTAGGATCATGTTCTTGATCTGGAGGAGAGATCTGGGGAGTAGAGGAGAATAATCTTACCACTCTGCTACACACACATACTCCTTAATCTCTCTCACTAATATTAACAAGAAACCTTACAATTTCTATTACTGCTAATACGGGACTTCCTGTTATTCCATCATAATATTTGAAAATGCAAACAGATGGGAGCAGGCCTAAACTAGTACTGTTGTGGTATCGGATACACTCAGCATTTTAAATTGAATATAATACAATATCAAACACAGGTACTCAATTTTTGAAACAAAAAAAGTTGATATTATAATATGAATGCCAGGCATAATCGTGTTGATTGTTTTTGTCTCATTTTAATGGTTAGTTATGACTTAATACCACACCTCATACTAATACACAAAATTGTCTTTAATATATCAACAACGTTGGCATACAAAGATAAGCTAAAAGAAGACAGCATTCAAAATTGGCCATACTACATTAAATAATACAATAAGTGTTTAGACAATTAAGCAGTGCTACCATGTTCTCTTGTGCAACTAATAGTGTTAAATACAGACAAATTGGCTGGCTTCCAAAAATATATACAACACCATTACCAAATGGCATGCACTGTTTAGAGACACATTAATATGTCGTACCTACAAGTTCATTAACTACCTATTAAAATCTTTCTCTCTCCCCCTCACCTTTACCTTGCCGATACATCTGTTAGTTAATATACACTCCTCTACACAAATAGGCTAGGAATTGCTCAAAAATGCAGTGATGGCTTATTAATAAAAAGGATTTATCTATCACTCTTATTATGTTACTTTCCTGACAAGAGGTAATCCGAGACTTAAATATAAGCCATGTTATAATCACTTACAGAGCTATTGTAACTGTCTGACAACACTATCAAGTGATAATGTTATGTTAACTCTAATTTCTAGCATTCTTAATTTTGTATAGTTGTTTTCAAGTAGATACAATGCTTTCCTAGCAGAGGGCAGTGGGAGTTGAACATACCGATCATTCCTCAATGAACATCATAGCACATTACATCATTATAGATTATACCACAAGTTGAACAAAACTTACATGAGAGTCCCGCGGATGACCTAAGTATTCATCCTCAGGAGGATACTCGGGAGTGAAACTATCATTAGTATATGAGGGATAGATTGGGGAGTAGTCGTGAGAGTGGACATTAGACGGACTTTGTATGCCATTGTGATATGGGTGAGAGTCACGTATTAAGCGTACAATCTCATTATAAGGGATTCGACCTTGGGGGTCATACTTTATGTAATCTTTACAGTCTCGATAATTGAGATTGAAATCATTGCAAAGTCGTTGTAATTCAGATCTAAAAATAAAGGAAATGACGTTATATATAAAAAAGCAATACTCTAAAACTGAACAAGAAGTAAAGCAGAATAGTAAACAACATGACAACCATTTCATATATGTATATATGTATTATATTTACAAAGGATTCAGTTGTCAATTTCCTCATAACTTATAATAAACTCACATATCAATGCATCTTGTCTTAGCATCATAAGTATTGCAGAACTTGGTGAGGTAATCATGAACTTTAATATCTAATCTGTCCATTTCTAGTGAGTTTACAGACGAGTATACAGAGACAGGGTGCGTTGTATTAACAAGATATACTAACAGGTAGATAGTGAGTAGAAAAGTTGTGTTTACGAAGTAGGTTCCATACGGTCACGTAACTTGGTGACTGGACTGCACGATGATTCGAACGGAAGCGATTCCTACAGGAGATATTAGCAGCTATAGCTACGAGTAGAGCAAGAAAGGAGTTCAGTACAGAGAGAAAAGGAGAGAGCAGTTGTTCATCGTAGGAGTAAATCGAGTCTCATTGTGTGGTACTGGCACTCCCACACGTCGCTAATGTCAATAGTCTGGTAGAGCCACACCCACAATCCAGCCACACCGACAAATAATTAAATTTTTATTTTAATAATTTCCATTTTCCATTAATTAGTTTTACATGATTATGAATCTTTAAGTTACGCCATTTGTCTTTTAAGTTTACATTACTAATATAAGGAGGAAAGTCATAATGAGCCAATATAGTATTCCAGAAACCTTCACCATAACGATTTACAGCACTGACAAGGTTTTCAATGTCTACAACCCTAAATTTAGTAGCTCGTTTCCGTTCCCCAATATAACGATTTCTTTTAATATTAGGAGATACCTTTGGTACAAGTACAAGTGATTCTTTGCACCGGAACTTTGTCGGTAAATGTTGGCGTGGTAATTTAGATGGAGGTGTGTCCTCTAGACTACTCTCCTCACTTGTCCAACTTTCTATTGTTGCAACACTAGGATTCATTAATTTATCATTTAAACTTTTCGAGAGAGCTCTGTAAGTTGACTGATTCTTTTTAACTATAGTACTGCTTGTCTGTGGTGAACTGGAGGAAGATGCGACAGGTTCTGAGGGTATATCCTTCATAGGCATGGTCTTTTCTCTTCTTGGAACAGATTTTTCATTATTTTTTGTGTGCTCAGCCTCTTCCTCTTCTTCAGAATCTAATGGAATAAAAAAGCGTGCTCTTCTAAGAGCTTCACTTTCTGACAACTGGATCTCAAGCGCCATCTTGATTTATTAGCTGTTACTGAGACCGCGCCCCTTTTATATCTGAACATGCGCAGTATACTATTGTCAATAAACAAAATTATCTTTGTTTACAAGAACCGCGAAAATAAAGTGTTACAAATTCTGCAAAGTCCGTAACAACGTTGCAAATGGCTGCTGAAAATGCAAGAGAATCGAGAGATCTTCAGAGATCAATTAGACAGTTGCTATCAGGTGTGACAGCTGCCGTAAGTGGATCACAAAGCAAAGTCCTCTCTTTAGAGGATGCCATTGCAAACTTGGAAACCAATGATGAGAATTTCCATAGGTTAATAAAGTGAAGGGTAATCATTTAAAATATCATATTAATTTATTATTTTAGCTATGATTTGGTACGTTATGTTCAGAGTCATATAGAAACAGCTATTGGACCATTGATCGATAAAGGATTAGAGAAATTTGATCAATCAAGTGGCTACGAACACAATTTAGTCGCGCAGATAACAGATGACATTCTAACATCATCTGAGTAATACTTTATTTTTACAAATATTTTTTTATCCATAATTATATTAGTTATAATGACTTTTGCCAGTCTATTCTAGCTGAAGTTAAAGATGTTGTAGACACACTGGTATGAATGAATTAGTCATTTGATGTTGTCCCCTGTCGCTTGTTCTTATATCTACCCTTCCTTCTCTTCTATTTTAGCTACATTCAGACACTATACAAAATGATATGAGTGATTCGAACATAACATTTGGTGGACATATTTCTCTCTCTGGGACAACTACCTCTTCTCCAATGACTCACTATTTCCCACTAGAAGATAGTGTCACATCAGAGCTATCTTCCATCAAAGACACCGGATTGCTCTTTATACCTCAAGATCAACTCATCAACATAACACAACAACTCTCCTCGTCACAACCACTGCAGGTACAACCAATAGTAAAATTATCATTTCAATTCTCATAGACTCGTTTACAAGCCATTCAACAGCTGCAACACTTTCCACCAGGCGATCTTCCACAGTGTGAGAATTGGTCATCTGTTAGATCAGCACTGTTGGAGTCCCTTATGGCAAACGATACAACTCTATCAGTATGTAAAGATTCTTATAACTTTTTCATTCTCCTTAACTTTTCAAGGACTCAGTGTTAAAGTTACTCTCAAGAATGTATGGAGTAATTTCTGCCACCACAGCAAAGGAGGTCTATAGTATACTAGTAGCACAACTCACGCTATATTTTCAAGACACTCATGATACCAATCTAGACTTGGATCCTACAACTGATTACAATATTATGTTACTACACAGAGTAAACAAAAGTTAATTGTAACAGGTGTGTATCTTTTTGTCTTTCAGTTTAGACTAGTCAATCATATTCAACTTGATTTACCTTCATATTGGATTCGATATAATGACAGGTATTACTTCTATGTGTATATGTACATGTGTGCGTGTGCGTGTGTGTGTGTGCAAGAGTTAAGTTTGAAGGAACAAATCATTTGCTATATACTGTAAATGTTCACTTCATTTTTTCTTTAGAGTTGTAGAGGAAGTGATGGACTTAACATTCTCATTACTTGAATTATCTTATAATAATGAGTTACATGTCCATCCTCTTCATTACTTTTGTATACTTGATCCTCAAGCACTTTGGTTTCAAAAATGGATGGTAATTTTAGTGTTATGCATTTACTTTGTATAATCATTATTGAACTGTGTATATATATTTTACATTTAGCACACACAATATGGAAGGAATAAAGTTGTTGAATGTTTAAAGGATAAACCAATTGTGGTAAGTAAGGAAGAGTATGTCTTCATTTCTCATAAATAAACCTAGTTGACTAGGTTGTTGAACCATATCATCAACTATAGCTTTAAATCTGAGAATAAACCTCAAAATCATGACAATGGTAAAGAGAGACACATGTGTACACACTTACATATTCTTCCTCTCTCTTCCAACCTTCATAGCAAGCACCTACAGCCTAACTGACCTACATTATCTACACTTTTTACATGCTATCAAGATTACAGAAAGATTATTACTTCATAAACATGGACAGCTGTTACTTGCCACAGCTTTAAAAAGTCAACCCAGTTAGCATTATTACTATTATTTCATTAGCTTCATGTTTGTCATTACACAGCAATTTGTTCCCTAGAGATGTTTATAGAACACTTAATGAGACTCCTATTACAACTTTTATCCACTCAAATGTACGATAATATTACTATCCTTGTCATAAATAACATCTTATAGTATTCAGCCATGTGATAGTCATGTGATTTATAGTCCAGTAGTCGCACTGAATCATTTGTTTAGTGAGTTAGCAGCAGCTGGTAACAAATGTCACTTGTTATGTCAGGTATGTTAATTAAAATAATTCATTAACCAATGTCATGTATTCCTTTAGGATAATGTAATGGAACTTATATTGTCATCTCTAAATTCTAAATCTAATGAACAAGTATTTTTGTACATGTACATGTATTGTACATTTGTACATTTATTTGTATATATATTTACATGTATTTTATTCGACAGTGTAATAATGAAGGTTTTATAAGCATCATTAACAATACATTAGCAGTTTTGGCATCGTCTATGATTGGAAGACAGTACCTTTTAAAACCCTCAAATATTAAAAGGTATATATAGTATATATGAAGCGATGATGGTATCTCTTTTATAAAGTAGACTTTCAACAGCTGATGTTATTGCTCAGTTTGTTGCTACATCTCTTGAAGAACATGTTGATACATGGCCGTCTGAAGTAGTATTTGCTAGTCTTTTTGTTTGTCGTCAACTATACAATACTGCCGAGGGTCTATTAGCTTTATTACCCTATGGTTTACACCACCAGATTGCAAAGACAGTACACACATTATCAGCAGCTGAAAGTGCAAGTAGCAAAAATTTTATGACAAAGAAGACACAATTGATTGATAATCTGTTAAACTTTGCTGGTACACCTAAAGTATGTATATATTGTGAAACCTCTGTAGGCCTAATGAAATTTTTCCACTTCAATGTTTGTTGATAAGCTCAATAGTAACTTGGCTACTAGAAATTTATATGTTTTTTCCTTCTATGTCAAATTAATGCTATTAGTGTATTTGTTCATATTTGTTTAGGGTGTGGAACTGTTAGAAGAGTCAGGTTTAATGGACGAGTGTATCAAATACATGCGTCACAGATATGAACTTAAACTACAAGTAAATATGACCTTGTTGACCTTTGTCACATATTTTACATAATGATTTCATAGGTCAGCCAATGTGAGAAATTTGGGTATGGGTTTATGGTAACACAGGTGGCTTCAAACAAAACTGGAATGGTCCATCTTATTAACAGTGGTACTACAGTTTAGATCCTTCATTATGACATATTATAATTACATATATATAATTATAGGATATGTGAGTGATCTCGTGAATGATCTTTGGTCATTACTCAATGGAGAAGAGGACAATAACATTATAAAGACACACCCACTTGATCCAGCTGACAGGGTGATGTACAAGGTACATCCTGTATATTTAAGTCATGTGATTGTCATGTGACTTATTTGTAGGCTATTATAAACATTCTAAATGTTATTTCATCATTTTCGGCTCTACATACTGCATTGACACTACAACCCTCCCACCAAACCACACCCACTGAATTAACATCAATACACGGTCTCTTGGATGCATTAATAATTAATTCATCTAATGAGACAATTGTTTTAATGAATAATGATGAAGTACACTTATGTGGATTGAGGTTTGTTATATAATTAATAAACATAATAATTACACAAGCAATATTAAGGAGTTTAATAGATTAATACTATATTATATTTGGTTTAATTTTCATTTAGAATATTGAGTGTTCTGCTGACAAGTTTGGACAGTTTTATAGTGTTAGAGAAGTTATATAATCTGATAGACACTTTGTTATCATTACAAAAGAATTGCCAACTGAATAATAAGTTAGACAAGTCACATATATGACCTTATTAACCTGACCTAATGTATGCAGACACTACATAGTAGATGCCTGCTCAATAGAGAGGAACCGCTTGCTACTAGCTACCAGCTGTTTGGGTGGTCCAACAGAACGGCAGCTGCCATCACACACTCTATTACAGGTGGTTATTTTAGATGTCTAGGAATTGTAGTGTCATACAACTTAATTGATCATCTTGCGTCATATCAAAATGTTTTTTTTTTGATATATTGGTGTAATCCTTTGATCGTTTTGTCTTATATAACTGTTATGATTTATCTCATCTTGCAGATATCTGATACTTACCAGTGGCCATTTCATGACGGTAGACAACTGTCTCCATGTTATCAACCTTCAGTCTCTTACAAACATACTCAACAAACTATAAATATTACAGGTGCTACTACTTTAAGGTCAGCAGTTACTTAATGCAACAAGAAATACAAAATTTACAATTTTCTAGTGAATTAAGATCAATTTATATTCACAATTTACAGCAGCATCATCACTTATCAACAGAAGGTCAGCCTTTCCCAATAGTAACCACTAACTATACCCTTATGTAGATATTAGAGTACTTCTGGAGAAGTCTATTAATCTCTCCGAATGTTGCTTTCCTGAAGTTGTAGTTGATATAAATGGTAACCTTGGTCACTGATTTGTAAATAATAATGGGTTTTGTTTCAGCTACTTTTGATGTTCTACCACGTCAACAAGAAATAATTCACTCCCTAGTTAAACGGTAAATAGAAGAAACTTTATAATCTTTATACCTGTCAATTAAACCTGTCATTAGAGGGTTGACTCCACCAATTATGCCCCCTAGATTGGGTTTTGTAATTATACTAGTATAACTTAAGTATAATATGAAGACATAATGATGTAGTTTATGTTCAGTACTTTTTCAAGCCTAATACAAGTATGATAAAAAGGCTTACAGCAACAATAATACTGACAATTCACAATATTTCACTTCCATGTTCAAAAAGCTGTCTCCTTGTAACTTAACCATTAAATTAACAGGCCAGACATTCTTGCGGGTAAATTTTTTATGAATACCCAAATGCTTGTTTTTTTACAAAAATCCAAATCAAATTGATTCCCAATTTATGACCAATAATCAAGTATTTCTTTATTAATTTCATGAATATAGGTATTCACTTCATATTGGACTTCAAATGCCAAAAGATACACACGCTTTATATGGAATCTTAGCAAAATTTAAACATCTACCTGTCTGTGGTTGTCAAGGTAACAATTTGTTGTAGTAACATAATAAACGGAGGGAGTTAAAGAAAGTAGGAATCTTGAATTACATTTGAACTTATTAATCAATTCTTTGACCATCTGTGCAACTGTGTAGTTCACAACTGGTTTACAATAAGTGATGTCTACATAATCGTTAAAGAATGCAAAACTAATCTCAACAAATTATGTCTTATTTAAAAACCCATTCATTCACACATGCAAAGGTAAATTAATTCCTTCATGATCTGCATGCTGAGTTGATCTGGGAGTTTACTGACTTTGACTTGTAATTTACTGAGTAGTATACTGACTTGGTAAGGAAGTTTACTGAGTAGTATACTGACTACACTTAATTTGTCAGTTTCATGTTAGGCTTCACATTATTACACTAAACTTATGACATAATTGTTATATCATTCCCATTGGGACTTAAGTTAGCAATAACTAGCTCTTTATTTTCATATATAGACGTTTGTTCTGACTGGTTTGTTATCACAACCTCACTCGTTATGTTCCAATCACATGACCAGTCAGGTGATGGTGTTTGTAAGTTCCTAAAGCAATTTAGTTGTCTGCTGGTATCATTATATGTTTGGATCTTACGACCATATATGGAGGTTAGGATTGATGCCCATTTCAGTACATGATGTCATCAACTCCATATTCTTTGAAGTTGAAGTTGTTGAATAATCTTTCTAAGTCTATGGTTCAGCTACCATTTCCTGGCAGCTGTTGTTTATTGTTGTATTATATTTACTCAGTGTTGTCATGACACTGACGTTTTTAATTGACCCCATAACGACCAACAATAGTTGTGAGTTAGTCAACAATCACTATGTCTTTCTCCTTCTCAGCCATCGTTAATCAAGTTACATCAGTCAGTGACAACCAGCTTACATTACATTGAGTTACTATTACAAGTTAGTAATAAACATTACCATCTCCTACAACTCAAGTTCTCCTAAAAATACATTTATATGTTATTAGATTTATTGAGTGTTCTGTGTACATTGTTACTTTTTTACACATTATTGTTAATATAATAACACTTACTTATTTTGTTATAGGCAGAGCTACCTTTGGTCTATTCTGCTTTTCGTTTATCTGGATATACCCCATCACAGGTAGAGTAGAGTATCCTACATATATATACTAATGTTGATTGTATGTAAAATTAAATGTCTAATTGTATTCTTCATTTATTTGATGTATTGTTGACTATTCAATGATTACTTTTAATTTATATCACATGTAGTGACTTATTATGTAATTATATACAGGTGTGTCAAGACTGGATTCGTCAGTGTTTCTGGAATTATCTTGACTGGCCAGAAATATGTCTCTATATTGTTAACTGTATTCTCCTTGGTGTAGATTACCAGGTATATTACAATAAAATAATATTCCTTGTTAATGTTATATAATGTATAATGATTTAGACCATGTTAAATAAGAAAAAGACTGCATAATGTGACCGTGTGTTTTCATTTTGAAATTGACCCATTTTCCACTTACTTGAACTTATGATAAATGTTTCCACACCTCATTGCTATCTTCCCACTAATGATCAATAAGAATGGAATTGCAAACTTATCTTTTGAGTAGACAAGTCACAAGGAAAAAGTCTGTTTCACTTTATCAAAATTGTTTGTGATTGTTTTAATATTTTTTTGCCATGGTTACTAATACATAACATTAGATTCAATATTAAGGCACACTGCTTAATGCAAAGAGTACATAAATTAATATGAGTACAATGATTAAGTGGAGGGAGAAAGTAATGTGTGTGGTCTTTTGGCAACTGTATACCTTCACAAAATGAACTGTTGTCTGCTGGGAGTTGTATGAACTAAATAATTAACATTTCCTACATCATATTCTCATACAGCTGTTGTTCTTTTCAAGGGAGGTGAATTCTTGGCAAAGAGGGAGTTTTAATTAGATTATCAATGGCATTTTAAAACAAGTCATTTTGTTTTATTAGCTTGTATGGCTCATCTCTGCATGTGATGTTTTGAGAGCCTCCCTTGGTATGGTGACAATGTGACAATGTTCATGACTGTGGGCTAGAGGTTATGAACTGTTTACATACTTGTCTATTATATTGTTGTTTGTTTTATTCTTTATTGGTGACAGGGATTGGTATCCCAGTGTGGTAATGTCTTAACCAATATACTTCTCCTGCATTGTCATTGTACAACAAATGTACCTCAGGCTAAACAGACATGACATGTTATAACTATGTTTTTTTTCTATAGGTTTATTTTTGTGTGGCTATTTTTAAGCATCTTCAGTCTGACATTTTAAAAGCATGTCAAGAACACAATTTATTAATCTTTTTAAAGGTATTGCTGAGAGTTTTGTATGTATCCAATTTTAAAACTGATAATGACTTTTTGTGGGTATCTCTTTTGTAGGAGGAACCACTAACTGGATTTTCTACATCAAGCTATCTTTCATACATGTTAGAATTACAGGAGAAGTATAGAAGTTGTGTGCTGAAAAATATGGAGGATTTAGTGCACAAACACTAACAATTACTTTTGTATGTAATAATATATATCGTTCTTTTTAAAGAAAACTTAAGTCACACCCAACAATAATGAATATCATTAACTACCTTATAAAAGGCCTACTTTCTTACCAAACAAGTTAAAGCACTCTAAAACGAAATGGAGAACACTCTGAAGAGAAAGTAAGTTATGCCATCGTCTATCAAGTCATATTTCACTTACTTTAATCTACAGGCTTTCTCGAAATAATACTAGCAATTTCAACAACAAGATAGTACCTCAAGATGCAGGGAAGAGTGGCTCTTTACTAAGAATTGCTGCAGAGAAAGGTAACTTAGAAGAAGTCAAAATGTTACTAAGTGTAGGAGCTATCATGGAGAAAGATCAGGTAAATAGTCAAAAGACTACTAGTATCACTGCCAAATGATCTCTGTCTACTGAACATACTATAGAATGGACTTACTGCTCTTCATAAAGCTGCACGTAAAGGTCACATGACTATAGTACATTGCTTGCTTTCATCAGGAAAATTTAAAGTCAATGCTGCAGATAAGGTATAAAATTGTATCAAATAACATAAGCATACACTTTATATTGTGGTGCCTTCCTTAGTATGGTTGGACTTCTCTTCATTGGGCTGCTTGGAATGGTCACACTGCTACTGTCCATGCTCTAGTTGAGGCCAAGCATTGCAATGTGAACAGTGTAGATAAGACTGGTTCAAATGCTCTCCACTGTGCAGCATTACAAGGCCATGTCAGTATTGTAAAAGCACTTGTACCAGTGCTCTGTGATGTTAACCTGCAAAGAAAAGTAAGTCTTGTTACTCGAATAAACAGACTCTTTGTTTCCGCATCATCCCTGGACATCAATCATGTTATTTTTCATTACTTTTTAGGATGGTTGGACACCCTTACATTTAGCTTCATGGAATGGTCATCAAGATGTTGTACATGAATTAATAGTTGGCAAAGCTAACATTAATGTCATTACTTCTGATGGAGTAGGTCCACTCCATCTTGCTGCAAGGAAAGGCTACAATGATATTGTTTTGGAATTATTGGATGCTGGTGCAGCTCCAGATATGCAAGATAAAGTACGTGTTGTATTATCCATAGAGCGTAATGACTAATTTCTTTCATCTATAGCTTGGCAATACAGCTCTTCATGATGCAGTATCTAATGGTCATACATCTATAGTGCAGATACTAATGAGTTGTGACTGTCGTGTTAACGTACATAACGAAGAGGGGCTGACTCCTATGGATATTGCACAACAAAACAACTTTACTGATATTATCACTCATTTGGTGGGACTTAAGGTACAAAATATTGTACATACACAGAGTTGCCAGTCAGTAAACTATTAGTATACTGAGTTACATGTAGTATACCCCACTGATAATAATGTACATACTTGTATTGTCACTGTAGCCCTCTCCTACTGGTTCACCCACATTCCAACTACCTACATTGACATGTCATGGTTGTGATGACATGAAGAAGCTCCTCCATAGAGTAGATGCTAACTGCACAATGAGAAATGTAGAACTAAAAAGACTAAAATGGGTCAGTAAAGATGGTGAGAGGCTCGCTCAGCAAATTGATCATCTAACTCGTTCAGCTCACTGTCACCAACAGAGATTGGAGAAGACCTGGCAAGAGAGAGTGAAGGTGGCACGTGCTGAAGTGCTGGCTCATTGTGAGTCAAGAATTGCTGAAGTTGAGAGACAATGTCAACAGAGAGTGTTAAAAGTGGAACAAGATTGTGCTGCCCGACTTCAGGCTGCAAAGATGTTTTTAAGTGACTCAGTTCGTGTACCCTCAGCTCCTCTTGCACGGAAAAATGATCATCGTAAATTAAGTGCTCTGTCTCTTTAAAGTATGTACTTTTAATATTCTCTATATCATAAATCATTTTATGTATTATATGCAGACAATCAACTTTTATACATGTTAAATCAACTCCAATCAATGTTTGGCATATTATGATTAATTCAACATATTTTAAATATTGTAATCATCTGGTTTGTTTTACCATTTAAGCAGTTCTTTCACTTGTCAACTACATCTTGTACTAAGAGCAATATCTTCTACACTAAAAATTGAATAGTTGGTTTAACCAATACATGGTTATATGGGTTGCAATGCAAAAAGTAATCTTAATACTATTTTGATTACTAATGTGTTATGAAATTATTGGTTATGTAGCTACATAAACAGTAGTACACTAGTAATGAAAACAGTTACATATTATGCTTACTTTTCTAACAAAAATAAGTTTGTAATTGCAACCTGTATAACCAAATAATGGTTAAATCAACCAATCAATTTTTACAGTGTATAAAAGTCATAATCATCTATACATAAAACATTAAACACACATACACTGCAACTAAAATAATACACACTATTAGTTACCACAATATACATATTGTTCAGACAAACTTAACTTAAAGTTGAATTGTGATTGTCCTGTTTGTTAGTACTTCGTTTCCTTTTTTTATCTCTGCTTTCACTTCATAATTACCGACTTTAGTAGTACAAAATGTTATTTCCCATTGTTTATTCTTTCTTGAAGTTAAGGTATTAATACTACCAGATCCTGCTAGTGTAACTTGGGCAGATATTGTGATTTCCGGAAAATCCAAGTAATTGGCTGTCACTAAAAATGTACCATTTCTTCGGAAAGCAAAATTTCTTTGAGATAGTTTAGAAGCTGAAGTTGATGAAAACTCTTGAACTAGAGGATAACCTTCATGTTGGAAAAGATAATAAGGATTTATTTGATGATGTGAATGTAGATCATCAAAAATTGGCATCGTCACAATTTGAGAATAGCCTTTAGCTGTCAATTGGAGGTCAAATGTACCTACATTGATCACATGACCTATAGTTTGAATAAACTGCAAGTCATCATTTAATGGAGAGTTTTTTTTCTCTCGTCTGAGGTAGACTAGAGGGCCTAATTCTTCAACAGCCTTGGAATCCCAAAAGACAGAATGAAGCTTCTTCATTGACTTGATTGCTTGTGTGCCAAGAACAGCAACTTCCAGATTATTAGAATCTTCTTTTAGTTGATCAGCAAATTTTATTCCAGCTTGTAGACTACATACCGTCATCTCTACTGTATTCTTTTCTGCCCATAGCACTTTTGAGAAAGAGTTGTATTTGGCATCAACTTCATTCAATAAAGTTTGTTTACGTTGGTGTAAAGCTTTGATAAGTTCATCAAATGTAGAGGTAATTGATGCTTTAAGCTGGTCAGGGTAAGTTGTGATGTGTTGTTCAACTTTAGCTATTGTCTCTGTATGACTTTGGAAGATTTTTGACTTTTCTTTTAAAGAGGCATGACTTGAGGACAACTTTTCTTTTATCTCAGCAGCAGCTTTTTCTGCTGGTTTAAATCGATGGTTTTGATGAGAATACAAAGCACAATCTCGACATACAACCACCTCACAGTTAAGACAATAAACCTGAAGGAGTTCCTTGGGATGTTCAGAACATTTGTACTCTTTCATATTTTGTTTCTTCTTTGCTTGACTAAGTGGCAACAGTGAGTTACGGTGCTCACTAAATACAGCCATTCTTTTATGAGCTTCTTGACATTGACAACACAAGAAGTCATTACATTGTGAACAAAATATCACAACATTTAATGAATTACACTGCCCACAACTCCTATATGAGCCTATATCAGATCTATTAGCCTCTTCTACTTTGCTAGCTAAATAGGTATTGGGTAAAAGGCCATCCACACCACTATGAGACAAAGAGTGTTCTTTACGACACGTTGGACATTTTATCTTATGACATGAATAAAAGGCACTCAAGTTAACTAGACAAGTTTTACAAAAGCTGTGAAGACATGGTAATAGATGGGGATCTTTATAGACATCATGACAGATAGCACATTTTATTTCTTCACCAATTGTATCTTGACTTCCAACTATATGACCTACTAGACCTTGTTGACTAGTAAATATCTGTTGTTGATGAACTGATTGATTAGGGACATTGGGAGAGGAGATATAAAGTCCAGTTTGATGGCTCTTGACATTACCATCATAGTAAGCCATGTCTTGCTAGGTAAGCAGTTGGGTGTGTTCAAAAATATGTAAACAACTATATAGTGAAACTAAGTTTTGTGCATAGTAATAGATTTCCAAATAAGTAAAAGATAGTGTATACATAAGCTATTAATGGTTTGTTGAGAACAATATAATCTCTTTTCTATGTAATATATATTTGTTTAGTCATTGTAATAATCATCATAGGGATCATACAAGCTATAGCGACACAAGTTATATGAGCTATAACAACAAAATCCAAAGAAACACGAGTCATGACAAAATTCATCATAGTCGTGATAATCAGGATAGTCATCATAGTCAACATAATCATTATAGTCATCATAGTCACTATAGTCAACATAGGTATAGCCATAATAGTCTTCATACTCTTCACTATTACCAAATTCATCATCGTCACTATATTCATCATAGTCGTGATAATCATCACAGTAACGATAGTCATCATATTGATCATCGTACTCATTGTAAGTGTGTACAGGTCGATGCTTCTGTTTTAGATCAATTGTGATCATCTTGTCTATTGTTTCCTTTCCCCTTTTAAGTTGTACTTTCACTTCATATTTACCAGCATTTGGAGTATGAAATGTTATCTCCCATTTATCATCATATTTTGAAATCTTACTAGGAATTATACCAGTACCAACTAGTGAAACTTTGGCTGACATTGTTACTGCTGGAAACACGATATCTAAATATTTTGCTGTCACAGAATACATACCATTTTTTTTAAAGCTTAAACACCTGGTTATCTTTGAGGAAGAGCTATGTTCAGACTGTGTATTGAGTGAAGCTGCTGAAGAATAGCCTTCTGCTCTCAATGTAAGGTCTGCATCCACATTTAGCACATGTCCTATGCTGTTAATGAGTTGCAAATTATCCTTTGGTGGAGGGTTTTTTTTCTCTTGTCTGAGGTAAACTAGTGGACCTAATCCATCAACAGCCTTGGAATCCCAAGAGACAGAATGAAGTTCCTTCATTGACTTGATTGCTTGTGTGCCAAGAACAGCAACTTCCAGATTAGTTTTATCTTCTTTTAGTTGATTAGCAAATTTTATTCCAGCTTGTAGACTACATAAAGTCATTTCTACTGTATTCTTCTCTGCCCGTAGCACTTTTGAAAAGGAGTTGTATTTGGCATCAACTTCATTCAATAAAGTTTGTTTACGTTGATGTAAAGCTTTGATAAGTTCATCAAATGTAGATGTAATTGATGCTTTAAGCTGGTTAGGGTAAGTGGTGACATGTTGCTCAACTTTAGCTATTGTTTCTGCGTGACATTGGAAGGTTTTCAACCTGGCCTCTAATTTTTTACGGCTTGAGGATAATTTTTTCTTTATCTCAGTTGCAGCTTTTTCTGCTGGTTTAAATCGATGGTTTTGATGAGAATACAAAGTACGACTATCTCACAATTAACACAATAAACTTCATTGAATTCTTTGGGATGTCGGAAACATTTATATTTCAGCTTCTTCTTCAGTTGACTAAGTGGCAATAGTGAGTCACGGTGCTCACTAAATACAGCCATTCTTTTATGAACTTCATGACATTGACCACACAAGATGTAATTACATTGTGAACAAAAGATCACAACATTTAATGAATTACACTGCCCACAACTCCTCGATGGACCTACCCCAAATCCACCAAACTCTTCCACTTTGTTAGATAAATAGGTATTGGGTAAAAGGCCATCCACACCACAATGAGACAAAGAGTGTTCTTTACGACAAGTTGGACATTTTATCTTACGATGTGAAGAGGCACTCAACTTAACTAGACAAGTCTTACAAAAGCTATGAAGACATGGTAACAGGTGAGGATCTTTATAGACTTCAAGACAGACAGCACATTTTATATCCTCTTTGTGAGAAAATTTGTGACTTACACTGAAGCCATCTGTTTCTCTGTGCAAACAAGTAGCCATATTTTTGATGGGAGTTCATATAATAAATTATAAAATGAATAAAATTGACTATTAATAACCTAGTTTATAAACTATTCCCTGTGTAGTAACACAGATACCCAGACAAAAAGGTAAACATGATACTGTTTGATTGATTGCTAAAGTACTATGGAAATGACTGTCATTTTGTAGCCATGATGTTAATAATTTCATTTTATTCTCACTAGTTAGTATCTTTTTCTCAAATTCTATGCATGGATACTACCTGAACAAATACTTTCCTGCCACTTGTGCACACTTTTAAACAACATTTAGCTTTAATTTGGAAAGAAATCTAAAGTTTTTTTTGAAAGAACTGGGCTATTACAGTATCATTGTACATGTGGTTGAAAACCAAAAGTATTTTTAATGATTAATAATTACTAAATAAAACAATAAGGCTATAATCAGTTTGTCTACATATATGCTTTACGAGAGCGAGGGTGTAGTTCAATTGTGAATATCTTTTCTTTTAGGATTCCCTTTCCAATTTTGAGTTCAGCTTTCACGTTATATTTCCCAGGTTTAGGAGTATGAAATGTTATCTTCCATTGCTCATTGTCATGTAACACAGTGCTAGGAATATCGTCAGCATTGTTTAATGTTATTTGAACAGATATTGTTACTGGGGGGCAGAGAAGATCAAAATAATATCTTGCCAGCACTGTGAACATACCATTCTCTTGATATGTATGTTTGTTGTACGTTAGAAAGTAGTGTTCAGCACAACGACTAGATGAAGAATAACCTTCTGGTATCAAGTCAAAGTCTCGATTAAGGTCCTGACTTGCATTTGCCATATGCCCAATACTATGAATAAATTGTAAACCATCTGATGGAGTTGACTGTTTTGGATCTTGCTTCAAGTAAACTATAGGACCCAGCTCTTTCACTGTCTTGGGATCCCATGAAGCACTTTTAAGATCATCCAAAAATGGGATTGCCTGTATACCTAGAAAAGCAACTTCTATCAAATTTTCATCTTCCTCAAGTTGATCAGCAAATCTAATTCCAGCTTGAAGGCTAGACATTGTCATCTCCAAAGATTTTTTCTCTGCCTGCAGCTTTTTTGAGAATGAATCATATTTGACATCAACTTCCTTCAATAAAACTTGCTTACGTTTTTCTAAAGCAGTCTTTAGTTCATCAAATGTGGAGACAATAGATGCTTTAAGCTGGTCAGGGTATGTGGTAATGTGTTCTTCAACTTTTGCTATTGTTTTAATATGACTATCAAAAGTTTTTTTTTCTATCATTTAAAGAGATTCTACAAGAGGACAATTCTTGTTTTATATCTACAGCAGCTTTTTCTGCTGGCTTTAAATCATGATTTCGATGAGAAAATAAAGCACAATCTCGACATATCACTTCATCGCAACGCTTGCAATAAACTCGGAGGATTTCCTTAGTATGTTCAGAACATTGGTACTCTCTCAGTTTAGTTTTTTTGGCTTGGGTAGGTGGCAACAGTGAGTTACGGTGCTCACGAAATACAGCCATTCTTTTGTGAGCATCAAGACATTTGCTACACAAGAAGTTGTCACATTGTGAACAAAAGATCACAACTTCTGATGAATTACATTGCTCACAGCTCTTAGATGGACCTGCATCAGCTCTGACAAGATCTTCTACTTTACTAGCTAGGAAGGCATTTTGTAAAAGACCCTTATCTGACAATGAGTGCTCTTTCTTACAAGTTGGGCATTTAATCACTACAGATGTACGGGTGTGAAAGGAATTGTGACCTAGCTTCTTTAACTTGTCTAAACAAGTTTTACAGAAGCTATGAAAACATGGCAAAAGATGAGGATCCTTGTAGATATCATGACAGACAGCACATTTTATGTCCTCGCTATTGGTTCTACTAGGGAAGCCATCTGGTTCTCTTTCCTTACCACTAGCCATCGGGTGTGATTATTAACTTTCAAAATGTTTAATGAATACAATTGACTATTAATAAACTAGTTAATAAACTATTCCCTGTGTAGTAACACAAAGATACCCAGACCACCAAGCAAAACATACTGTAAAGAAAAAAAGAAAATATTATAATTCAAGTAGTCATTATACCTTTAACATAGGGTAGTCATTCATTATGATGGTCACCATACCAACATAAGGTAGAAATCTATAATATTAAGGATAATTTAAATACAATTAAGAAAACAATACTTACCCTCTAGCTCTTCCGATCACTTCATCTCTACTGACCCAAAGTTGTCCTCTAGCATAAAGTCCTCTATCATCAACAGCATTGTTATCTCCTTTAGTTAACAGTTTGACGTTACCCTTTTCACTAAAGAGAGAAACACCATCATCAAAAAACAAACTAATTCTTAACTTACTCTTCATGTACTTTAATGACACGGTGGACAATGGGTATGTCTCTGTCTTTAACTTTAAATACGACTATCTCCCCAGTCCTAATAGGATCTTCTTGATTATTAGTAAGAAATAAAAGATCACCACGATAAAAGGCTGGTTCCATACTACCACTAAAAGGAGATACAATGAGAGTTAGTGATGTAATCAGTATGTACCTTAGCACAACCACAATAGGACTCTCGCTACCAGTGACAACCATCAATCCTTTCCAAATCATAAGAGCCGAGGAGACAATCATACCCAGACTGAGCCATTGGTAGAATTGCTAGGATATACAAAAGTAACAAAGATAAAAATATCAATGTTGTATTTTACTTCTTGTACAAGTCATACACTTATATTATCAAACCTGTCTCTTATCAGCTTTTGAGCTCTCACCAAACACTTGAACCCATAATTTATTAATGATATCCATTACTTAGTGTAAGCAACAAAAAAAAGGAAAGAGAAACCACGCTTGTTGGGTGTGGTTAAGGTGTGGTTAATGATTTTAAAATATTTATTGTAAATACTCATAGCAACATCATTGGTATTTTGAGTTCTCGTGTCAATTATTGGTATTGTCACCTTATCATCATCTTGTGGTTTGTAGTTTTGCCTAAATCTCTAATACAATACATATACAGAAGGACCATATTTGGAAGCTATGTATAGATGTGTAATTAATGAGGTAATTAAATCGTGAATATCATTAATTTTATCGACCCTTGTTATAAAAGTACAACGTGGTAATTGTTAGAAACCACATTTACAAGATATTAACTCCGAGCACTTATCTCGATAGAAGAGCGTCTCCGATACTTTACTATGGAAATGGTACGTTACTATAATGGTCGTATGTACTCTTAAAATTATAATATGTATGATTTTGTAATATTCAGATTTAGTATGTTTGTAATAAGGTAAAAAGGAGAAAATATTACTATTGCATTCAACAATTTTCTTGTAGTGGTTGACTAGTTCTAGATAATAACATTATTAAATAAATAATTACTTTTCTATTCTTTTTTCATTTAGACTGAACCAAAAAATATGGATGGCCATGTCTTCAAGCCATCGCTACAAGATATTTCCTTAAAAAGGTGAATATAGAGTAGTGTGTGTATTTTGCTAACAATAATGATATATTTGCTATTAGTCTGCAGTCATCAGTGCTAGACTCTGAATTAGCTGTTATTATAGACAGCATTTTGTTATGTTTGAGCTGGTCTGTAGACTAATTGTTAATGATCCATATTTAATTTGATGAGTAATAATAACTATAGCCTAACTGTTTAGATAGTTGTGTAGTATATGTTAATATGAATATATCTTTTTTGAGCAGTGTATCAAAAGAATTTGTTATTAGTATTAATTTTGCAATGTTTCTTGTTAACATTATTATAATAATTATTTTCACATATTAACACACTTTATAAACCTCTCTGCCTTTGTCAAACAAGTAATGAATTTTTTGCAAATGTATTATTAACAGCTACCATTAGCAATTGAAAAACAATTGTTATTATTAATGATATATAGTCACCTGGCAGTCTTACCTTGTTAAGTCATTATCATTACCATATTAAGCTACTTAATAGGAAATATTGTTATCCTGTTTCCATATATCAGCTCAAGATATGGAATTATATCTTTAGACACCACAGATCATTATAGTAAATATTGACTATGTTAAGTCCACCTGTAACAGTTGGTAAAGAAACCTTAGTTATTAGTCTGTGTGAGTACGCAATGGTCATCATCACCTGATGTCACATGCTTTCACATATCCTATTTGTAGTGTTATTGTCATACATTGTATGTTGTCTCAATACAAGTTGTTATTAACACTTAATGCTACTTACTAGTTCTGTACCAGGCTTGTCCTCCATTAGTGTCAGTATTAGAAGTGGGAAGCATTACATCAAGTTGATGTAATCATGTAAACAATTGTTTTATTTACTATCTGAACGCACTGTGCTCTAATATTAACACAGCAATGATATATCTTATATTTTCTAGGAATTCTCCCATAGCTATTTATTACTTCCTTTAGTGACATAAGCATGACAACACATATTTCCCTAGTGATAGGTGATTGAATGTTAGTCTCATCTTACAGCACACAAACAAGAATTTCCTTATGATCTAAGTTATAGAATGTATTTTTATCAATCACTCTCTCCATATCTCATGAACAGGGAGAAAATAATGCATTAAATTTGATTAGGTAGTAGGTATATGATTTGATGATCACATATTGTTAGTTCTCTATGAATCATAATAAACATCACTGTTAATCCCTATTACAGGATTTCCTAATATCCTTTAACCTTTGATTAATAATGTCTACAATTATTAATGATTTGATGGTGTATTTGTCTTTAGATTTCGACTGCGTTATTGTACATTTTCAAACTGTTACTATCTCCATTGGGACAACACTGTATGTCCCCAATTATCAAGAATTGATGGATTAGAGAATGGAGCATTTAGTATTACAAGCATCCAGCGAGTCATTGAGGATAACAATTTGGTAAGTTAGTCAACAATCCTAGTCATGTTAATAATGAATACCTCCTACACATCGACTATAGCTATATAACATATGTTATAAGAGTTAGTTGATTTGTGATGTGGTTTAGGTGTAGTATTCCCATAGCTTCTAATGATATCATGCATTTTAATTTGATATATTGTGTAAATGTAAACACTGACCGAAGTCTGATATGTTGTTACTAATGTTTTATTTTTTAGGCTTATCTCACTTATGAGGAAAATGGAAAAGAGAAAGAAGATATGGATGACAAAAAGAAATCACTAGTTGATGATGATGATGATGATGTCTTTGTAACGCCATCATCTATTAGCTGGCGACTAGACTTCAGTGACTCTGGATTGGCAATAAAGAGTGTTGTCATAAAAGCACGGCAGCCTACATATAGTATAGATGATGATGTTGATGATGAAGATCATGTCACATTCACTATTGAAGGTGATTGTGACTCTGGTATCAAGACAGACATCACTTTAGGAGGTATGTCTCTGGTTTATTTGTAATTAAATATTTGGGAGTGAGTATTTGTATAAGGTAACTGTTCATGTGTTTGTGGTTGTACCTCCTACTCAAAGACAAAATTCTGTTTTTTCTGCAAAAGGAAGACAGAAATCTGTTACTATCTGTTAAATTTTCCTGATGCTGTTACTTAGTGGATCCTATAGACTAGTTTATTCTTAGAAATATCCTTTAAGGATAAGGAAATACTCAGGAAATGACAGTGATGTCATTATGTTAATAAAATAAATTATTAAACTTTGTATGATGAGGTAAAGTAACAGCTACTCTTGCTATAAGTTACCATTGTCCTGATAAACTTACATAAACTTAGAAGGATAAGATGACTTTCGTTATTATGTTAGAGTTCTAGTTCACATGACAGACACTTACAAGTTCTGAACTCTCTTACAGATTACTTAAAGGAAATCCCCCTTTTGCGAGGAAGCAAGTCATTAACACTAACAGCTAATTTGCAACCTCCTAGAAATTCAACTGCACCCATTCCATTTTTGACTGGATATTCAGACTATGATGACTGTCCACTTGATATTATTGTTAACCTTATGGTAAGCTAATCTTTAGTTTGTTGTAATAGTTAGCAATTTATTTCTAATTTATATAGTGTTCACATTCAGATGGGTGGCCATTTGCTGGTGAAATATTACTAGGTCTGAAGTATAATACTACAGGAGCTAGTGAGAGTCTTAGAGAAAAATCAAATATTACAGTTGATTGCGGGATTATGGGAGGACAATTACAGGTATGTGGATGTGACATGAATGTGTAGTAAAGTCCTATATTTATTGAAAAACAAAGATGGCATTTCTATTCTTATAACAAGAATGTTTATTATATTGAAAAAGCCTTTGTATCATTCAATAACATAGTTAGTGCAATATTTGAGAATCTAATAATGCATACAACTGAGCCCTATGGAAGTCTTTATTAATGTAGACAACAATACTGATCACTTCTATTGAAGTAACAGGATGGTGTCTATCAGTATATCAACTGAAATCATACAGAATATAGTATAGTAAATAATGGTCACTGTCACCAAATTCTTATTAAGAGAGTACACCAGTACAAATATTTTTAATTCAGGATATGCGTAATGGTCTGTGTAATCTACTTGTTTATACAACCTATGTTTTGTTTGTGCAGGTCCATCTGGTTGAAGGAGCAGGTTTTGTTAAAGAAGGATCGAAGAAAGCACTTAATTCTTTTGTACAATGGTATGTTGTACAGATTATATTACAAATTACTAACATGATACATGCATCATTCCTAGATCACATGATCTATTATATAATACTAGAAATATATGATGGCTAATCACATGTTTTTAATGATAGTAGTGACCTTCAACTTTGTACATATCGTATTACAAAATTCCTTTGCCTGTTCATTCAACCATATGTTGTTGTCAACGACTTTATAAAAATGATATAGTAAATGTCAACGTAGGGAGGGAGGTGTATCCTTACAATACATACCTCATGCAGCTGTTTTATATCATGACATCACCCTCTATCATCCCACATGTTGTTCTCGGTCATGAATGCCAATTATCACATTTTATATAACTTCATTTAGCTACATGTTATGCTCAGTATTAACTGAGGCAGCCTATAACACATATGATCTAAAAGTATTTATGATATGCATGTAGGACATGAAAATATTTGTGTACTTTATAACATGTATGTATGAACTCCAATGATTTTACACAACATGTATTAGAAACGATTTCTGTTTGCTTTCTTTAGTGGACTCTTACCTGATCCAAATAAAACTACAACACAACATACTTCTCATAAGCAGAGTGCTTACCCAACATGGTCTCAAGAATTTATTTATGCTGGAGTTGATCTCTTTGATTTGATTCAAGGAGGACTAGAAGTCCTTCTCTATGACCATCATATGTTCAGTAATACATTAGTGGGTGGAGTCAGATTGTCTATACCACAGAAAGCTGCTTCGGCTGCTGAAACTCAACAGAAAAGACTGAATGGCCAAGCCCTACCCTTTTTATCAGCATCATCCCAACCCAATTCTCGAAGCTCCTCCCCTGGTTTAATTGATTCTCCTTATAATCAAGTGAGTCCAGAACATGATACAGCCGCTCCGATGCTCCAGTTTCATCTTGCAGAAGATGGTAAGTTAGTATGAATTCTAATTATATTATAGCCCACAGGACAAGTAACTATAATCCTTTTTCCTACTTTAGATTTTAGTGGTACTCGTTCAACAGTAGATATTATCACTTTTGATCATGACCTATTGAGGTCATCTCCAGTTTCATGTCACATCAGATCTGCCTCGTTTGGTGGCTGTGAACCATCTCCTGTTTCTTCCCCAGCTCTCTCTAGACGTTCTGTGCCGATTTTTACACTTCCTGGCTATAAAGAATCTAGTTTATCACCTGGGCTCTCTCCTGTTTTGAATCGAAAACAACGAAGCAAATCTGCAAAACCTTCACCAAAGCAACTACTACAGCGTAAAACCGATTGGTTACATGACTGGATGGATTCAACAGGCAATGAAATCACTCACTGGCAAAGAATTCTAGACAATCCAGGAGAATGGATTTATTGCTGGCATTTACTTAGACCAAAAATAATACCTGCCAACAAGATGTAATTAACTGAATGTCTTCCAGTCCCTGAAACTAAAAATTAAATGTATCCATTGTAATTGTGTGTTGTATATATCCAAGTATTTATATATTCAGTAAGTGTAATGACAATTGTTAATAATACACGTCTCTCTTATTTTTTTAATAACATTATCAAAATCAGTTTGTAAGTACATGTCATTTAGTGTTGGGTTTCTGAGCAACCAGCAATACTGATTGATAGTTCAGTTGGATCATGGAGTGAGGGTTCTGTACATATGCAGCAGGACAGTGTCTTTCTTCCTTCTAATAAAAAAGGAAACAAACTATTGACCTGATTGACATTAAGTTCTTACTAAAATCTTGAAACCTAGTTCACAAACGATTCGCCTGATATCTTCCCAACTAATTTCTAGTGACATTTCATCAGGCATGTCAGCAAAGTGATACAATAAAGGACCTAAAAAGACTCATAACTTTGAACTGCAACTAAAGGACTATATTATGCATACCGAAGTTAATCCATATTCCCCCAGGTTTTAATATTTCATATATTTTCTCAAGATAATCAATAATATTATGAGCTGTATCAATAAAGAAACAACAGGCAATGCAATCCCATTGATCTAGTGTATAGACACAGCAGAGATCAAACCACAACAAGTATCATAATATTGTACCCTTTTCTGAATATACTTCCAAGAAGTCTCCTGCTGCCATAGAGAACAAGCCATATTGAGGAAGATCTGCTGGGTCTACATCTGGTACTTTCACAGACATTAATTGATCCTCATATTTGTAATTATTGCTTGTCTTTAACACCCACGGATAAATCACATGATTTTTTATTCCTTTATTTCTATCGTAACACAACAGTTCAGTAAGCAATGCAATATGGCACAGCATTCCTTACTTGTTAAGGATGAAATGAGAGGCTAGTAACATGTACATGCTGAATTCATTGCCTTGGCAACAATAACCAAGGCGAGCTATGTCATAAGCTAGTCTGCCTAGACCAGCACCAGGTACCAGCACATTAACAAAGGAAGGATTGCTTAATTATATTAAAGTACAGACTGAATAATTAACGATATTATATTTTACCAATGATCTGTTGAGAAGTAATATGTTAATTCATTAATTATAGGGTCATAGCACATTTTCCTCTCACATTCTCCCTATATAAACTGATAATTAAATTTAAAAGTTTAAAATATTAATGCTGACCTCTTCACTCCAATCTCTGTAAAACTGCTTTATTGTACTACTCACTTTTTCCATATCAAAAAATGTGGCTTTTCGAACTTGACTTTCAGCTTGAGACCAATTCTGATAAAAAGAAACAAAACACCATTTTACTATGTCTTAATTATAACTATACTAACAATATCTGTTATATCTGAATTCTCAAAAAACCCCACTGCATTTCCAATAATGTTTTTAATGAGCTGGTAGTTGACATCAATTGCTTTAAAGCAATTCTCCACATGGGAGGGATAATCTGGTAGAAGTGCTTTGTGCTTTGCAGAGAGCTTTTTATAACAGAGATATCCTCTATCAATTTGTAGGCAAGCAAACACTCTTTGTAAATGGAAAATAGTGAACAATATGACATTCAATGTACATCATACTTGTAGTATAGAAATGCATTGACAATCTTTTTGAAATGTTCCTTCTCTAGTCTCAAGTCTTCCTCGTTCCATTTTGATTCATCAATAATTACAGCACTACTTACTTTGTCCTCCATTTCTGTTGCCATGCTTTTAAGATATACAGAGATATTCAAGTGTGTCCTGAAGAAGGTGTGGTTAATTTAAGATGGAGGGAAATACAAACTTGAAGCAGGCGCTACTGCAAAGACGTTTGCCAAATACTAGAATTATGAAAACAAGTAAAAAGAAAAAAATGAAACCAACTAAAGTTGATGACTTTTGTAAGATAAAGGATCTGTGTAACATTACTTAATTGCACAATTACTTCGTAGGTCCAAGTCAGATTACATTGTGCGACTTATGTCCCCAAGACAAGGCAAGAGTGAGACAATTAGTAGAAGATTTAGCTCGTCTTGGTACCGAGAAGGTATGGAATATATTATGTATTGAACTGAAATTTCCATTTATTGTAGGAGAAATTGGAAGTTATTCGTGAGAAGGAGAAATTAGCATATGAGGAACAGGTGTCTGTTCTTCGTAAGAGACATGCACTTATAATGAAAGAGAGAGCCAATATCCTTATTACATTAAATTACATGTACATTATTGTTAATGTAGTTATTTAAGGTTTTTTTCTTAACTATCTTCACATCTTGAGGAACAGCTAAAAGATTCACAAGAGAGTTTAAAATGCCTTCAGTCTTCTCATGAGGAGGAAGAGAATAAAAGACCCGACAAACCAGTCAATGAAACAGAACAAACCTGCTTAACCAGTCACCCAATACCTACTTATAACAATGTACCAAACCACTTATCAACTTTGAGTTATCCAAGTATGTGGCCACCTAATACTACGTATCCTCCTTTGCCTCCATTTTTCCTTCCCTCGTCTGTTTTTCCTCCAGTTCATTTTCCTACACTACCTTCTACAGGCAGAGCAAATGTCTTACAAAATCTTTTTCAATCTGACCTAAATCAGATGCCTTCTACATTAGCTACTGATAATATACCTCACTCACAATCACAAAACCATATTAATAAACCTATGACCTCTTCCCAAACATTTCCTGTAGCCCCGCCTCCTCAACATACGTTAACACCTACAACAGATACAGTACCGTTATTAGCTACTAATAATGAGTCAACCCCTTCACTTAAGATCTCATCAGAAACACCTCCACAAATAACAACTGAACCTAATTTGTTACAACCACATTTCCAGGTCCCTCGTTCATCACTTAGCCATCCTCTACCATTACCACATCCATCTAGCAATGTCTCCAATATTAGTAGTATTACCTGGTGTACTCTACCTGAGTCAACCAGTCCAAAACTAACTGAATCAACCAGAAAATCTAATGATAAAAGAGATTCAACTCCATTGTCCTCTCATATGACTGCTACTTCCAGGATAGATGATCCTATTAAGACTATTAAAAAGGAGATTGCTGTTCAAACTGAAGACTGCAAAGTCATTGCTGCTCAAACTGAGAGTACTACTCCTGTCGTTACACACTTAATGAAACGTAAAGTAAAAGAAATTCATAATTCTCCATTAGAAGTGAAGCAATGTGAGTTGTTTCAACAGCTAAAGGAACAAGAGGAAGAAGAAATGTTAAGTATTTTGTTAAATAATCAGAGCTCAAATAATGTATTAAATTCTTATAAAGGTGTTATCGTCGGGAATGAAAGATCTCTAGAACTCAATAATGATTCTTACAATGACTCATACAGTGAAAGTGATTCAGAACTAATAGAAGAATTGTTTTTTATTTAAAAACTTGTTACAGAAATATACAACATTACCCCTAATTTTGCAACATAACAAAAATAATATTGAAGTGGGTCATGAATATCGTTATAACCATTAAAGCATGGGTATCACAGCTTCTACCAGCTTAGAACAACTCTCAGAAAACAAAGTATTAGAAAAGTTTGTAGGACCTACAGCTGTAGCAGATACTGATGAATACTGGGATACTTTATTGACATTTTCCTTCAATCCACCAAGGAAGAGGTGAGTGTATTTCCAATTAATGCACATTTGCTAATTCTCTTTCTTTAGTGTTGATTTTAATGTATTTTATAAAGCTATCAGACCTTTATTAGAACAATTAGGTATCTTCGATAAATATTTGCTATAAATGTTAAAATATAAATTTATGTTGATTTTAATAGTTCAGAACAATTCTACGAGCAAAAATGTATTGTCTTTAATAAAAGTATGTATGAAAAAGGCAACACATTTACGAGATGAGTCAAAGTGTGAAAGGTATTAACATTATCTTGTATTATTTAATACTCTCTTTCTCTCTCACATGGACATGAACACATGCAGTAATCTAACTACACTTCGAGTTCGTAATTCTCTCTTTATGCTAAGATGTATTTCATATGATGTAATACAATTGCATTCAGAGAGAATGTTATTAGAAGTGATTGATCCCTCATCCTCTATACCATCAACAGGAGAGACACCTAACCCTGTAATATTTGGATCGAAACCTGATGATGATACTAATATAGGAAGTGGTATTAAAATATTACTACATGGCATAATAACATTATTGTGTGAAGTCCCTTTAGTGTAAGTAATATACATTGTGTGTATTATTTATTATATTGATTATATTTTTATTTTTACTGCACTTTTTATGCCTGTTTTTTCCTTAGTCCTTTTACATATGATGTCCATACAGAGGCTATTAATTTATTAATGTTACTGTTGTCAGGACAACTGTTTAGTGATGTACCATTTACTAGTGCTATTGTACAAAGTATGATGGAAGTACCAATGTAAGTTAAAAGGAATGAAGACTGTATATAAGTTAATGTTTGATCATTCATGATGATTGTATATAATAGTTAACAAGTTATATTATGTATAGGGAGATATCTGCTGGCCTAGTTCAAACTTTAGTTAATCACTTTATTGTACAACCTCCTTCCCCTCCGGAATATCTTAGATCTCAGCCTACAACTGGCATTGTGTCCTCAATTACATGTGAGTTTTACGTGTAATTATTATAGTAATGGCAGTTGTATTCTTTTATAGCTGGACTACTTTCACTTGTTCTTCCACAACGCAGTATCATTGATAATACATCACCTCTTGGTCTCTCTTCTCTTCTTTTGATATTAATACTTGTCCATCAGCACTCACGAGAACATAATCCATACAGAGATGCTCTTGCTCAATTTTGTGATGAAAAGGAAAACAAAGAAGGATCATCTTTTCAAACAAATTTGGAAAAATTGTATCTTACCTTGTGTGGGTATGTTATATTGGTTACTGTTTGGAGCACTCTATCTCTCTCTCACACACACACACACATACAGAGAACTTTCTAATGAACACACTACCTTATTCTTTTATCAACTCTTACATAGCAACTTAAATTTTGCCAGTTTTGTCTTTTCTAGATCAAATATTGATACATTAGTAAGTATATATATTATATTATTATAATATATCTTACTATTTGTTTTAGCTTGTACCATTATTGAAACAACTAAGTAATGATGGCAATCAACCATCTCATCAAAACTATATGCTCCTCATTGTTTTATTAATATTAAGTCAAGATGATTGCTTTAATAAATCTATCCATGAAATTGTAAGTACATTAAAATGATTCACTGACAAAGTAATGCTTTCTTTGTGTGTAGACTTTAAAGAATGTGACGTGGGCAGGGGAGAAAGCTATAACACAAACATCTCTTGGTAGTTTAATGGTTATTGTTTTAGTTAGAACTGTCCACAGAAATATTCAACATCTTCGAGTGAGAAAGCTGTGTTATTTAATGCAGTACATTTCCCTTGTTAAAATCTATTAAAATACTTTAGATAATGTTTTTATTTTTTTTTTTGATTTTAGGATAAATTTCTACACACTAACTGTCTTGCTACACTAGCTAATATGTCTTCACATTTTCATTCACTATCTCTAGAAGCATCTGAAAAAATTGTCAAGTAAGTTTGATAGTAACAATATTCATATACTGTGCTTTTTTAGTTTGTTTAGAGTTCTCAGTAAACGCTATTTGAAGTCTAAAGGAGAGATTACACCTATTACATCAACAGAGGTTGAAACAACGTCACCTCCTTTGACACCATCTACAGATCATGTAAGAGACAGTTAACTAAATGTAATAGTACATTAATGTCATCTACTAAACCTACATTGACTGTTAGTAATATATTAAGTGTTTGTGATGACACTTTATACTTGTAAGCAATTGCTCTATATACATATCTGTTATATTGAGGAAATTAAACCTTTATATTTCAGTATCCACTCTATTCAAGTACTTCATATAATGCACTGTATCATTTTTGTAGACAGATACACAGACACTTGAGGAGATATTGCAAATGATTCTAGAGATTATAAACTCTAGTTTAACTTACACACTTCATGTTAATCCACATCTTGTCTATTCTTTGCTTTATCAACGTGAAATCTTCACTCCTTTTCATTCTCGACCTGGTTTTATTGATCTAGTGCAGAATATAGAGTTGGTATGAATAGATTTATAGATATGTGATCATGAACTATTCTATTTTCATGTTAGGTGATTACTTATTTTGCTAGTAGTATTGAAAAAGATGGACATCCTCCTTACTCATCACAGTTTGTTTTACAAACTATTGAAAAGTGTTCAAAGTCATGGCCTCGTAACAGACTTAGGGTTAGTTATTATAACTCTACTAGAGTTTAATGTATGGGGTCTTATAATTCTGTATTTTCTTAGACTTTTTCAGAACTCAAATTCCGTTATGTCGAAGAATCTCAACCTGAAGAGTTCTTTGTTCCATATGTGTGGACATTAGTTCAAAAGTTGTCTCATTTGTACTTTGACCCTCAGAAAATCAGATTTTCAATCTTCTCACACTAATAATACAATAGTGTACTTTAATAATGGATTGGTTTTAATATTGTTTATGTCTAGGTCAACACTTTATAATAAAATGATTCATATGTAATGACCAAGTTTGTCAATAACTATGTTAACTAGAAATTGTAACTTAAAGAAAAAAGTTGGGAAATAAATTTCTTTATTGTTATTGAACAAACAAAGTACATGAACAAATAATGACACTTAAAAAGATTTATATATAATAATAATTGTATAACTGCAATACTTTAACATCAATTATTATTACTATAATTTAATATCACAATTGAAATAATTCATCTTCTACTTTATCTCTGTCTTTACCTGGAGTCCAGACTGTAGGTCGTTTAAATGTTCTTTTAATCTTATCACTAAAGGTGAAATAAAAATTTGATATAGTATTTAATAGTATTCACTAGTTTCAAGTTTAGTATATGATACTACTAAAGTGACATGTGAGGTGTACCAAACTTAATATTATTATAATATAAACTTTCTAGTTGACTAAAATGGTTTATAGTGATGTGAAATAGTAGGATGAATGCTTATATTGATAGAATGTATAACTATGTACGTATTGATGTATTACAACCACCTAAAGGAATCCTCCCATTCTTCTTCTTTTGTTTGTCTTTGTTCTTCTCTGTTAAATCTGTTATAAGCATCAGGTGCTCGTGTAATTTGGGCACTAAAAAAACTAAACATGAACTGTATGTTTAAACTAATAACAGCTAAGCATATTTCCTTCCTTACTATAGTATATGTTTTTATAAACTAGTGTGTGAACTATAGAAAACAAAAGCATACACTAATCACACACAGCATTATTCAGTATTAACTAACACATACGATCTTTCAATAAAATTTACTTTTTTGTTGCTAATTTATCAACAAAATCTTGTGACACTTTCAACTGTTCATCAACAGCATTTAACAAACTTAGAATGTTTTTCTCTCCTCCATCTTCTGGTTTGGGTTTTTGCTTCACTTCTTCCTCTAAACTTGATGAAATTTCTAGTTCTTTCACAGACTCACTGTTTGTTTCAGTTTTACGAAAAGTTAGAGGACTAGACTGTGGACTAGGAGAACAATAAGGGATTTTGAGTTCTTTATTTTTGTGGATTGATTCATTACTAAACAACCAATTTGCTCTTTGAATTTCTGATACCTTAAAATATTATAAAATAATGTGAGTAGATATGGATGAATGAATTGATTGATAGATGAATGAATTGATTGATAGATGAATGAATTGATTGATAGATGAATGGATTGATTGATATATGAATAGATGAATGAATTGACTGATAGATGAATGGATTGATTGATTGATGAATGAATTGATTGATGGATGAATAAATTGATTGATGGACAAATACAAAAAGATAATAGATAAACAGATCAAAGTGGATGGACAGTAAATGCTGATAAAAAACATACAGGCACTTTGTATTTTAAAGCTATTCCTTGCAGTGTGTCTGTTGATGTTATAGTATGCAAAATATAGCCATTAGCCTTCCACTGTCCTTTGTTGACGGTACCATAATGGCGTCCTTGATAACTGGATACCAGTGAAGTGTGAGCTGAGCCATTTCCATTAAGAGAGTCAGTTGGAGAGTCTATACTAATACCTACTTCGTGAGCATTGGCAGCCATTGAACGTCTAAGAGTGGGCGTGTCGTGTGCACGTGTTTGAGACGTAACAACCTAAGTATGGTAGTACGCCCATAAATTGCAAGCAGGATGTAAATACCTCATGTGAAAAAGTAAAGCATTTTTTTAGAAATAGCTGGACAAGAGCTCATGTATTTATCTCATCTTCTAAATTATTTTGTAGAAGTAATATAATTTTAAAAGTTGTGCTTTTTACATGTTATTATTAAAATTAATTAATTATGACACACCCGACAACTTGCTAAGCCTATCATTTCACATATATACTAAACCATCATAATGAAGACAAAGGCATCCTCTCCATATACATTAGACTCTAATATTTATATGGAACATTATAATGTATTTATATTTCAACAACAGCAAACAGTTCCCTATTTCTTATAATAGTATGTACATCTATTTATAAAGAGACATTCTTATATTTTATTTTAATATAGTTGCTGCTATGATCCAAGTACTAGCAGTTGTAATTATAATAATAATAATTTGTTTAATATTAATTATAATCAAGCACTTAAAGAAGACCTCAAATGGATGAATACAACAAGGTGAGTTCATGGTCTACTAGTTACAAAATGAACACATTTTAACAAAATGTGACATATACAGAAAATATATCAAATGAAAAGAGATCACAAGACATTGAACTTGAGGTTAATGAAGATGTAAGTTCTTTATTATACAGAAGTTTCTGTTTTAATTGTAGTATTATCATATTAATTATATTTTGACATGTAACAGATTTATAGTCCAAATGTTTAGTAAGATCAGTAATTGTGTGTCATGATTATTACAACAATAGTATAAATATGGCATGTTGTAAATCCTATCTTAAATATAGATATTACCAACTCAGATCAATTACATATATTCTGTAAGAAAGTGTAGACTGTCACCAAAAAATTGTCCCCAAAAAAATTTTGTCCTAGGATAAAATAATTCAAATATTCCATTTACTGTTTGTGTACAATTGTATTTCTTTAAAATTCATTGCAATGCTTAATTTTTATATTTCTTTTGCAAAAAGTAAACATCACGTTACTTTATAAATGATCTATGATTTGTCTATTTGTACTTGAAATAGTTTATATTGTAGCTGAACTAAAATCAATGGGTCCTACAGAGTTCATATATTCATAATCATCATCTGAATCATTAATGTCTTGCGGAGTTTGTCTTTCACTTCCTTCTAATGTTAGTTGTTTTTGAGTTTGCAATGGCTGTTCAATACCTTTTTTTGGTCGATCATGTCCTTTCCTTCCTCGATTATAGCGAACAGGAACTGGTGGTTTTTGGTGATGAGATTGAGGTGGAATGTTGTATTGGTTACCAGACTCATCAGCTGGTATTGGTTCATAAACAGGATCTGTTTCGGACAGCAATGAAGGTGGAATGTGACGAGGAGGTGTGTTGAGATAATATATATGGGAGTCACGTTGTTGAGTTTGGTGAGTTTTGCTATGGCCAGGTTTTTCCAACATGCTTGAATGACTGGCATGAGGTGACATATAATGAGGAGGTGGAGTTTGTGGAAAGCGGTTACTATGCTGCGTCTTGTGAGTAATGGGTGGTATGTAAACAGCTGACTTTTCAAAGTTAGGAACTGGAGAGGTAATAGCATAATTTGAAGTTGTCTGAGAGAGCTCATCTTTTGAGAACTCTTTCATATTTATATTGCCTGCATTATTCCTTTGGAAAAAACAACATTAGTAATAACAAAACAATTTTCTTTCAGAACAAGACAAATAATGAAATATCGCTACCAATTCATCATTTTGCTTACCTTTTTCTTTTCTTTTTTGTCTTCTGATGAACTAGACACACTATTATTACAATGCAGATACAAACTAATAAAACTCCCGAAACTGTTCCTATTATAAGGTATATTAATCCTTTTCCATTGTTAGTTGTGGGAGTTGTGACAAGTGTCAGGCACTCGGGTTCTGAAAAGCTGTTAATTTCGATATTGCATAATGGATCAATAGTCAACCTGATGCTGTTAACAACAATAGTTTGAACTCCCTGGGCAACCCAATTCTTTAAAAGTTGAACAAAATAAGAGGGGACATGGTCATTAGTACCATATAAGCGTGCACGGAATATCACTTCTTGTGGATTAGCAGTCGTACACATGTAATGACCATCTTGAATGTGGTCTATAGGAAGATGACAACCAGCATCACATTGTATTTCAATAGCATTGACAACTCCAACTATGACATCTGATTTCTTTTTAGCAATATCGGCAAACTTTAATTAAAAGAAATACAAGTGCATACGATTGTTAACAACTTACAATCCATTCTTTACATTCATGAATACCCTTAAGTTTGACTTGAAAAAGTTTGTTCTGGAAACCTAGGCACAATGAAGGAAACACAAAACAAAATTGCTATGAGATGACACTAGACTGTACTCTATACCTGCTACAAATTGTTGATGTTCACTAGTTATACTACCCTCAGAGTTTGTGGAAATAATGTCATAATAATAAATGTCTCCTACTTCCAGTTCCGTCAATGTCACTTTCATTGTCACATCTGAAAGCTGCAGATTTTGACTTCCTATTACTCTTTCACTAGCTGATTCTAAAACTCGTAGGTTTCTTCCATATTGGACTACATAGTGCTCGGGTGTGTATGATACTTTGCTTACAAGCCATGTAATAACAGCTGATGTAACTTGTTGTCCTCTTGTTGCTGTAATATTAGAAACACCATAAGGTAGCCTTGAACCTATATAAATGCAGAGATGCCATCTCTAACTGGTTCGCAAATATCATGTATACCTTTTACAATCAATTCTATTTCTCGTAATTTTGCTGGCTGGATGTCTTCAGCAATCGCCAGATTTACTTCACAAGTATAATGGTAAGTGCCAGGTACTTCTTCCGATCCAGAAACCACACTACTAAATGTCCCATTAGCAAAATCTCTTTCATCAAGATAAAATCCGTTGCTGTTGTTCCTTATTTGGGTTCCAAGATTTATGGAACCTAATTTCCAATACCTCCAATTGAAAGTCATTGTTGATATGATGATTGGTGGAATTTGAACTGAACATAGTAATGTAAAATTATTGTAAGGAGGAACATCAAGGATTGAAAGTAAAGGAGCTGTCACTTCAATACTCAAATCAGGACCTACAGTGCATATCACTTAAATTATTGGTTGATTCTCTGAAACTTACTTAGGACACTGACTTCAGTGTATATTGTAACTGACCTTGAAGGACCTACTACATCAGATGTTGGTACAGGTAGGACAAGTGTTAGACATTCGTAAGTACCATTGTCAATCAATTGACTGAGGGTTTTAAACTCTAAAACACTTACATAGATATGACTGTTATATTGCTCTGCATTGTATGCTATAATTCGAGTTGTATTTGGTAGAGAAAAATCTTCTTTTGTCCAACTAATAAATACCTTTATAGGTACATCAACATCTTTTGATATGTCCACTTTGCAGGTGATATTGAAAGGGCTACCAGCATAAAGAGAGGATGAGCTGTGTGTAACAGACACAATAGGTGATGGCACTATACAATGAAATAGATATCAATGGAGCTAATGTTATCTTTGTTACTCACAAAATACAACTAGCTTCCATTCTAAGTTAGTCTCCTTTATGAGGCCCACACTAGGGACCTGTGATATTGCTTGACATATGTAAGACCCAGCATTAGATGCTTTAAGTGATTTTATACCTAAAATTAGTGTAACTGTGGACCCTTCCTCATAGGGTCCAGTTAATATAAAATTGCTATCTTCTGTAATGAATTCTCCATTTGGATTAATCCATTTGACAGTTTGTAAATCAAACAACAAATCTGGTATTTTCACAACACATGATAACGAAAGGAACTGTCCTAGAGATGTATTACCATTGGTTGTTATAGTAATGTTGTGTTCTGGGAGTTCTAAAAATAAGACATGAAATGTTTCTTTCTTATGTTCACTGATCTGCCCTTTTGTTCATACCTTGAATATTTAGCTGAATTGTTGCAGTTGTTGAAACAGATAATACACTTTCAATATTACTTCTTGCAGTCACTTCACATTCATACAGACCCTCGTCATATTTATTAACTTCCAATAGTACAATACTACCTTCATACTTGTTTTCTCCTACTTGGTGGACAGGAAATAACTTTGTTCTGATTCCAGCGCTCATGTCTATGCTTTTGTTTCGCCATATTGTTGCTACAGAGATGTTAGTATCAAGGTGTACAGAAAATTCTACGTAGAATGTCAATGTGACATTATGACCTGAAAAAATGGCATGTGGATCATCTGGGTGAAATGACAGTGATATTGTTGGAATAGGAACTGTAAATGAAGGCATGAAGTTTTATTCCAAGATAATATGCATACTGACTTTTGACAATAAGATAATCTGTGATGTTTGCAAATTCTCCATTGTATAACATTACCTGACATGTATAAGGACCTGCATGTGATGTTTTCAGTACTGGAAAATGAATTGTTATGTTTGTAATTGTATCCAAAGAAGTCAGTGAGACATTCTTATCAGAGTTTCCTTGCTGTCCATTTGGTCTGATCCATGTTATATTTGTGGGTGGGAAAAGGGTGGAATTTTTGACATAAACAGTACATGTCAAAGACTGAGATAACCCTGCTGATGTGATCTTAATTGGTAAAATATCTAAGTTGAGAGCTAAGGAGAACAGAAATAAAAAAATAACTGATAATGTAAGGACACACTTACAAGATGAAGGAGTAGTAAAGGTTTGTACTTTAGTTGAAGTAGAGGTATATTTATTTCTAGCTAGTATTCTATAATAATAAATTGTGTTTTCATGGAGATTTGTAAGCTGGACACTGTAAATTTGATTTTTTAACTTAATATCTTTATTCCCATCAATACTGGATGTTGGTCGAAGTATTTCATGACTTGTGCCAATACTTACAATATATGTCTCTGGTGTGTATGTTACCATGGGCACAAGCCAGTACACAATGACTTCCTGTGAATGCTTACTAATAACAGACACCTGTGCTGGAGTTTCTGGTGGAACAGGACCTAAGTCAAAAACATTATAGAGGAGTTATTAAATACCATTAATATATGTTGATATACAACTTACCATAGATATTTACAGTAGATATAGAATAGAAGTCTCTCCTTTTATCACCTGGTAAATTTAAGAAAGCCCGACAATGGTATTGATGTGTTCCAATGGTCTCATTTTCAATGTCCAATATCAGTTCTTTTGTGATCTGATCCAGCTGGATCACATTGTCTTGATCTTCAGTTATAGGCAGTCCATTTAATTCCCACTGAATGAAGAGTGGAACAATGAGATATTCTGGCTCATGAATGATACATTTAAGAGAAAATGTGTTATAAGGTATTGCATTTGGTGCTGATAGATGTCCTGGCTCTGTCAACACTGTCACATTTGGATCTATAATTACACTGAATTAATAATAACATGTTCATCATAATATACCTAAGATTGTAACTGATACTTTTTCCTTCTCTTCCCAACTTTCTATGACATAGAGATATTTAGTTCTGTTGTGATTTACAGTCACGGCACACTCCAATGATTCTTTTAAAAATGATGAAGTGACAGGTGTAATTTTGAGAGTTGACTTGTATATGAAGTCAGATATCTGTGTAGAATTTGTAATAACAATTTGATTTGTATTAAAAACTGTTTCATTGCCATGGTACCAATTAAATATCATATAAATGGGTATGTCAATATGAGAATCGACTTCAGCTATGCAATGAAATGTAGCTGTGGTTCCAGCGTACAATGAAGTGCCATTCGATAGTGGTGTGGTTTCTATGGTAATATGAAGATGTGGTGGAGCAACTGTAAAGAAAAATGGAAAGCATTTGTCATGTAATTAAAAATGAAAATTGTGAAATTCTGCCATTTTTTATTAATTATGTTCATTCTCATGAAGTGAGCATGCTCAGTACTACTGAGCATGCTCACTAAATAAAATTATGAATAATGAATAATTTATACAATTGAAGAGACATTTTATGAATACATGTATAATAATATGTAGTTGTTATGGTAACATACTTTGTACTGCTAGTAACTGTTCCTCAGAAATGTACAGTGGAGTTGTTGTAATGGCCATTGTGTCTACAGAACCTACACATGTATAAAATCCAGCTAATGATACATTTAAAGCTGATATAAAAATCTGAGAAAAAGCACCACTATTGTTAATGGTAGTGTTAACATGAATGCCTTTGGTTCTTGTTGTGGGAAGGTAATAGGAACCTGAGGCTCCTAACCAGAACATGCTTGGGTGAGTTGTGAGTCCAGGTGTTATTGTGTAGATGTTGCATTGTAATTTGACTGGATCACCAGATCTGACTAACGCAGGCTCAGGAAAAGATATTGACAGAGATGGGTATGGAACTAAAAATAAAACATACAATAAAAAATTACTTGGACTGGTGTGTTAATGAATTAACGCACCTATACTGACAAATGTGAAATTAAAGTAAACGACATCGCCACATATCTTATTACCATGGCAACTGAATGTACGACCATGATCAATGTCCTTAATAGGTTGTAAATGAACAATTACATCAGACTCATTCACAGACATGTTTGGAATAAGACTCAGTCCATCCACCGTGACTCCTACACTTGTAATATTTGGGCCATTTATCGGACATGTGACAGAGTGGTCTTTACCCACATAGTCAGTTATAAAGTAGTGACTTACTATAAAAGACAATGATAAATTCTATTTTATGCATTTGTAAACAGTTATCTGTAAGAATAATGTGTATTAATTACAGATATACAACATACCACTTGTTGTGATTTCTTCATTGTGATATATCACATTGCTGTCAAATACACAACTGTATTCCCCTATCCACTTATTTGGGTCTGTGCTATTTATTGTCAGTATACTAATGTAAACCATTGAAGTGATGTTAGCTAAGTACACAGCAATGTCATAATGATCATTATTCGTTGTTATATAGGACCCATTCATGTACCACTGAAAATTCCCATGAGCTCCTTGAAATACACAGAAAAGCTGAAATGGAGTTTCTGATGAAGCACCCTCTTCCAACAACTGTGGTTGACCTATAAGTTAAATGGAAGAATCAACATGTATAATATATGTAAACTTTATATGTCTTACCATTGACTTTTTCCTTTAATACCCACAAATAAAGGGATTGATTGTCAATAATGCACTTATAAAGTCCTGTTGGAACTTTGGCTGTTTGTAATGATATTTCCAGATACAAAGGTACTGCTTCACCACCTCCTCTGAATAGATTAAATTCATTGGTATTTTCTGAAAGGATTGTCCCATTCGGCAATACCCAATGACCTGAAGCAACCATTCGATATCCAGAATGGCAAGTGAGTTTATCAAGAGTGCTGTTTCCATCAACAATGATCATGGTATTGTTTGATATAGGCTTGAGATTATATGTTAAACCAACACCTACAGAGTGAGACAAGTGACAGAAAACAGTCATATTAATTTAATTATATAGTCTTCAGTTTTGTGTTAACTCAATTGATCCTCATCTACCCACCCACTCTCTATTGCACTCATTCTCCCCACATAGCTAGGCTATCCATGCCTCCTTCAATCTCTTTTTTCCATACATTGATCTTTATTTATTTCACCTTGTATATTGCGAAAATAAGTAGATGCCATACCAGTGACATTGTTACTATCAGTAATGGTACAATTCATACCATCCCAACATGATATTGGAGTGGACAGAGCTTGGCCACTCCACCACAGGCTATCATTGATGGACTCAAGAAATGTGTAATTACTGTTGTAAGTACAGATCTTAAACCTATATAATAATAGCAGTTTCAAAGATGTTTTCATAGCAAATTATGATACCATTTATACATTATTGGTGGTTCCAATTGAATATTATCAGTGACAACACATTTGAATTTTATCCATGTAGCTGCCTTATAAATTGGACCAGGAGGATCTGTTACTATTGTTACATTGAACGCACCCAATACTTATAAAGAAAGGAGTAAAAGAAGTACACAACTTGTAACTTACTTGCAGGAAGGAGACAGAACATAAAGACATACTTCATTTCAAGTTAGTAATGATTTATATAAGAACCTAATACACTAAGCCACTTGACAGAAATGGACTAATCTCTGTGAAATCAGTTCTTTTGTTAGCTTGCTTTGTTGTAGTTGTTATGACTACAGCTACTTACCTATCTGGCAGTTGATATTTGTAATAATTAATATGTTGTGTATGAATATGATCTTTTGATGTAAATGCATACTCAAAAAGCAGTAACAACAAAGTACTCTCTGTTTAAGCAACAATTAAAATGAGTTTAATTATTTCATTTTGAGATTGTATAATGCTGTGTATGTTTGAAATAAAATTATCATAGATCAAAAGATAATGAGATATTAATGACTCTTATTCTCTGTTATATTTTCCTGAGCCCAGTAAGATATCAATATCATCCAATGTCAACATATCAGGTATACTGGCTGGAGTACTCTAACAGTTAATTAACATATATAAAAGACAGCTGTTAACTAAGGTTACCTTTAATTTATGAAACAAGGCATCACCAACCAGCAACTGTACCAGCTCATGTACTGTCGTAAAGTTATTCATTAAAACCTAACAAAATTGTTTGTGATTAACACTTTTGTCCATTAAATATTTACCTGTAGTGTTGCACAAGCCTGTCTCTGGCTCTCTGTATAACTCGTGTTGCCCATAGCGAACAACAGATGTGGAATAATATTAAGCTGCATCATTATATGTACAAGGTTACACTTGATGATAATATTACCTCTATCATTTTTTCACTTAGGAGTGCTGGATGAGTTTTCATTACTTCCCTATAATAAGTAAGTTTAAGTATTAAAACAAAATATTAAGGCTCATTACAAACCTCAAGATGCGTGCTGCATTAGCTTGCTGTAAATTGATGGAGATTTTGCCTACAGAAATCATAAAGAAAATTGAAGGACTAGTGGACTAATGAAAAGCTCACTTTTCTCATTGTTGCTTTTGGAACTACTAAGATTTTCTGGTTTTAATAGAGTGATTAATCCTATCAAGAGAGGTTGTTGAATCTCTTCATAACCTAAAACATCACTGATCAAAAGACCAGCTAACACATGAAAAAAACAAGAGAGGTGACATGATTTATTCCTAAAACACACTCACCTTCATGTTGAACGTCTGAATGTAAACTTTTTAACAGTTGTAGTAAAGGATCAACAATTGAGGCACCTACCATATCAATGGATGGCTATACAACAAAATATAGACAAATAAAAGTAACAAGATAGAACTATTATACTTGAATCTGTCGAAGTGTATAAGCTGCTAATCGTTGAGCTTCTGAAGAAGCTGCTGTAAGTAAAGTGATCAATGCTTTGTAAGCCTGGCTCTGATACCGAGGATTGCCCTATTAAGGATTACAATAGAATTGATTGATATAGTATTACATACTATAGAGAGCTGATGAAGGAGGTGTTGTGCACATTCTTGAGTTTCTGTTCTCTGTGCTAGTCCTAAACATTCAGCAACTACTTTGACACCTACGGATATACTCAGTGACCATTCTATCAGTGGTGAGTTTTACCATAACTTTCACATATTATTTCTTTATATTGTCTTCCTTTTTTTGCTACTAGTGTCAATAATCTTAATGCTTCCGCTTTGTGTCCTTCATCACATGATTTAAGACTAATAATTTCCAATAATGTCAATACTCCTCCTACTTCTAGAAACTCCATTAAGAAACTAAGAAATGGATTGACATTAACATTGCACTTCCATCCATCCATTAATTTATCCATTCATCCATCTAATTACCCAGTGGATGCTGATACAAATATTCCAATAGCTTGCAACTGTAATTTTAAACTTGTCCCAAACATGTATCTGTTGAAAAAAATGATATTGTCGTATCAAAATTGGACACAACTGACGTGATTCGTAGCCATGACGTAAATCTTGCAAGAACTAAACTTGAACAATCATAAAAGTGAGCTTCTAAATCTGGACTAGTCATTTGGTCACATTGCATTATAAAGTCCTGTAGAATTTGTTCTCGTATGCTGTTTGAACCCTTCAAAATAGTTTAGAATATAGCAGTAATATAAAAACTATAAACTATCTACCTTATCCCAACGTTGCAGAAAGTGCCTAATATCTTGAGAAGTGTTTGTTGCCATTCTATTGTATGTAGAATCTTTACATGTACCAGCCACACCCTCTTTGTTTTGTTGCTATGTAACTGTGCACGTGATTGCAGTTTAGTGCTAGTTATTTAACCACTAATAATTAACTCTCGACTGCTCATCAGCAAGAGGCAACCACTAAAGAGGGTGACTTGAAGTGAACAGAGCGGACTGTTAGATAGAAGAGTAGGATAGTTGATTGAATAAGGCATACTTAAGACGATTAGTAGGTGAGTCACTTACAGTTGAATTTGTTCTTAATATAGTCATCATTTTGTGGCTACTGTCTTACTAATTCTATAAATGGCTGTTTGTCATCATAACAATAGCATTAGTTAATAAACTGTATTATGATGTATTTGAGTTTAAGAAGTAATCAATCACTATCTTTATGGTCATTGAACTGGTCATTAATAGACGTTTTTAAATATATTGTTTAGTTCATCCACAATTGAGTAGTTAATTTGCTTATCTTGTTACACAAATGTTGTCTAATTATTACTTCCAAGTTCCTGTTCTGACCACACCCTCACTTCAAATTAACCACACCCTAATGTCCAGCAATTACCTAGAGCCACATTGATATTAGTTGTAACTTTCCTATCTAGCCACACCCTCATTTATGTTGTAGCCACACCCATTCTTTGTGTCTTCTATTTGGTATTTTCATTGTCAAGTTGTTACAGTTATATTGATGTCCTATGTATCTATTATGCTATTATAAGAATGCTTAGATGTGGTTTTTAAACTACCAGGTAGTGATATTATATATTACTATACTATGTAATATATTCTTGTCAAACTACTTTGATTATAGGTGACAGTCACTCTATCTTTATCTTTCTCTCTCAGTATTAAAATGGCAACAAAAGAAGAAGAATATGATTTTTTATTTAAAGTAGTTCTTATTGGAGATTCAGGTGTAGGCAAATCGAATCTGCTATCTCGTTTTACGCGAAATGAGTTCAATTTGGAAAGCAAATCAACTATTGGTGTTGAATTTGCAACCAGAAGTATTAAAGTTGATTCAAAAGTAGTAAAGGCTCAAATATGGGACACAGGTATAGAACTTGAGGGTATTTTGTATTAATCAATAATTAATAATATATTAATATGAACATCCTGTTTGGTCAGCACTGCCACATCATAAACAGTTTGTAATGATGACTCATGATAGATCATGTGACAAATATCTGATGATAAGATTTAAAATGATGTAATATCTTGATTTGCATTAAGTATGGTGGTATAACTTTTTATTCTTTGCAGCTGGTCAGGAAAGATACAGAGCCATCACTAGCGCGTGAGTTCATGTTCATTCGCAATTGCATTTATTCTTACCTCTCTCACCAGATATTATCGAGGAGCTGTAGGAGCATTGGTTGTGTATGATATTGCAAAGCATATGACATACGAGAATGTAGAACGATGGTTGAAAGAATTAAAAGATCATGCAGACACTAACATTGTTATTATGTTAGTTGGAAATAAGTGTGACTTGAGGCACCTTAGAGCTGTACCTACTGAAGAAGCTAAACAATTTGCTGGTCAGATTTTATAACATATCTAGTGATGAATGGATATAGTTATATGTATAAAAGATATTATATAGATATACTGTGATAGTTGTAAAAATCATATATGCACTTCATTATTCTTTGTTGCAGAACAACATAATCTTTCATTTATCGAAACATCAGCACTTGATTCCACTAATGTAGAAGCTGCCTTCCAGAATATTTTGACAGGTACATACACATACTCATATATATATATATATATATATATATATATATATGTATATCCTTCTAATTTATCTTGTCATCTACTAGAAATTTACAACATTGTCATTCAAAAGAGCACACCTAATGATCCTCAAGGAGGTGGATCAGTTAGTGAGACCAAAGTCATTAAAATTGATGAGCAAAAGGATGACAAACAAGGAGCTGGCAAAGTTAAATGTTGTCAGAAAGGCAACTAGGACTGTCAACTGTCCCCTTTCTTCAAATAAGAACTCTTGCCAACTTCTTTTTTCTCTTCTTATTACAATAGGAAAGAAGCAATTAATAGTAATATAGTTATTTAGTAGTAATGTTGAACAATCTGACAGTTTATACTTGCCATTTTGAATGAGATTTTTCAGTCTTAAAACATCTTTGTAGCTATGAGTGTGTTTTGTTTATTAATTAATTATGCCATGTCTACATGCTGTGTTATTGTTTGTGTAATGTTTGTGATAATATCATACAGTTGTGCCACTTCTAAAATATAAAATGTCAAAAGTAATAATATAATATGTTATTTATAATTATACTAAAACTAACGATACTAAAGTGAGTTAACAAAAAAGGTTTAAGTACTTTGTTTCTTTCCTTTCTTTTTCTTTGGCTTCTCATAATGTGAGTCGACATCAAGTGGACCAAAAAGAGGAGTATATGAAACTGGTTCTTCTATTGGAATATCCTCTTCATTAAATGTGTACTCAGCTGCTGTCGTTTTCTTTTTGGGAGATGTAGCAGCTTTTGCTGGTTTGACATCAAAGGAATCTTCTCCGACTCCCCACAATGTTTCACTTTGTAGACTACCAGCTTTTTGAACCATAACATCCTCAATACTTGAAGTACGTTTCTTCATTTTTTTAGTTGATGCCGGAAGACTTGACACAAGTTGAGCAGGTGCTGATGCTTTTCGAGAATGACTGCTGGATGCTGTCAATTCTAGCATTTTTTTAGTTGAAGTGGGAGCAGATTTTTTCCTAGATCGCTGTGTTGTAGATTCATCAGAAACTTCTATAGACTTGCTTCTGCTCTCTCCCTTTTGCTTTTGTAGAATTTTTTTTGTGGTGTGGCTAGTTACCCTATGAGATGTTGTAGCAGGAGTTGTCATCATCCCTAACATAGTAGGATTGCTAGTCATTCCTCTTAAGACTCCTCCATCAGCTGTGTACATGGGATTTATACCAGATTGAGCTTGCATTAAAGCTAATTGTTGCTGACGCAAGAGCTCTTGTTGTTTCTTACGTTTCTTCTCCTTTTTCTCCTTTTCTTTTTCTTTTGCTTTCGCCCGTCTCTCCTCTGCCTCCATCTCAGCTTCATGACGTTTATCTGTTACCTTTACTGGAAAAGGACTCCCTGGTATATCATTGCCTGACCATTTGATTGTCACAGCATAGTCACCTCCTTCTCGAGGATAATATAAGCCTTTGAGGGATCGTGGGTCTAGTGGATTTTCTGCTTTAACATCTGCTTCAAATGCATCCTTCACTCCATGGACAATCACTGTTAGAGTACCTATTCCTGCATTTTGTGTTAAAATGAAAAACTCAGCTGGTTTATGGACTTCAATCTGAGGTCCCAATCCAGGACCATATGCTCGTACCTTTGATGCATCTGGTGCTTGATGTACTTTTAAGTCAATGGGACTTTGAGGAACATGGACCTGTGCCCACCAAATATTAATACGATACCAACCTTTGTAGTCTGTGTCTACACGTAGGCTGAAGACTCGATTATCTTCAGCCATGTATATTTTTGGCGATGTTTTCTTAGGGCCTTGTACGATAGCCTGAAGTTCTCCAGGACCAGCATCCTTTGTATCAACGTAAAGCTCAAGCGGACGACCTGAGAGAAGCAGAGCATTAGGATGGATTGAAGGTCCATAAACTCGGCATTTAGAAGCATCAGGCTTTGGAAAGGCTGTGACATTGAAGTCACATCCAGGTATTGGTTTGTCATACAGTTTGATGGTAATAAGATAGTCACCTTCTGTAGGAACTGTGTACGACACACCATATGTCTTGTCCTGAAGATCTTCAATGGTTGGCTCAACTTTTATTGTTTTCTTGGCATTTATGATGTCAACCGTGAGTGCATCTTTCTTTGTTAGTAAGCCTTTTTCTGGAGTAATAATTACAAATTTAGCAGGTCTACTGGCAATGGCACGACTCAAACCTGGTCCACGTGCACTACATTGGTCTGCATCAGGAACATCCACGATTGACTTTTGAAAAGGACTTCTAGGTATCTGTTGTCCACCAAATGATATTGTTATTTTTATTGGGCCAACTTCGAAGGGAGTAAAAGCAAACAAGTAGGTACCATTACCGTCATCTTCTCCCTCAGGCATATACTGAGTTGATGGTCCTTGAATATTTACTATAGGTTTGTCATCACCGGCTCCATTGCATGCAACAGTGAAGGAGATTGGCTCACCAGTCTGTGAATTATCATCTGTAAGGCCATCCACGTGACATTTACTAGCATCCAGTATTTTTAGATCAAAAGGACTACCATTGATGTCAGTATGATGGAAGTTGACTCTTACCTGTGCATGTCCTATTTGGGTAGCTATCAAAGTAAGTGTCCAACGAAAGGGGTTCTCTACTTGTTTTGTCAGAGAAGCTTCTAATATGTCTCCATCAGGACTTTGGACTTGGCAATGTAGATTGTTTTCTTTTTCATCGCTCCCAGCAATTTCCATTTGAACCAGTTGTCCCACTTGAAGAACTCGAGGTATTTTGGACAAGAAATACCACGCATTAGGATCGACAACAGTCACTTGGAATGGACTACCCGGTACATCCTGGCCACCATAAGTGACTGCAATTGTGTGATTTCCTAACTCTTTAGGAGTGAAGGAGATGTCATATTTGTTGTTGCCTTCTTTCTCCATTACAGGGACATAAAGGACAGTGGGACCTTGTAGAGTTAACTTCGGTTCGTCATCACCAGCATCTGTTGTGTCGACTGTAAATGCAATGGGATCTCCTAGAATAATTTGAGCATTGTCTAAACCTGACACAATGCATTTTCCTGTGTCACATACTACAAGAGAGAATGGACTTTTTTTCACTTCTGTTTCTGCTACGGTGACATGACTTTCAATTGTACATGGAGCTGTACAGAGAAGACTCAATTCATATACTCCTGGGTCTTTTTTGTCAAGTGTTGTCTGAGCTAAATCACTCTTCTTATGGGTCGCTGTGTCAAGTACTGTAAATGAAACAAGAGGTTCCCCAACTTCCGGACCGCAGAGCTCCAGACATAACATGGTATTCACTTGTAAATACTGTGGTATTTCTGTGGTAATTCCCCATTGTTCTGGATCGAGTACTGGAACAGTGAAAGGACTTCCTGGGACATGTTCACCAGCTATAAGGACATCTACAGAATGCTGACCAACTTCAGTTGGAGTAAACGTAGCAACATGTAGACCCTCTTCTGTTTTTTCAAGATTTGGAGCATAGCGGATTGATGGACCAGTGGCTTTAACTGTTGGCTTGTCTTCTCCAGTGTCTTCAGTATCAATGTTAAATGACACAGGTTCTCCAACAAGGACAGTACTATCACCATTGAGGCCTGACACCACACATTTTGACGGGTCACAAACAGAGACCGAAAATGGTGATTTTCGGATGTTTCGTCCTGCCACTGTCACACCTACATCTGCTGGACCAACACCACTTGCACTAAGTGTTAGCAAGTATGTCCCTGACTCTTTTTCAGTCACAGAACCTTCCAGGTGAGTAGCAGGGAAACCGTGACTATTAAGAACATCAACTGCAACTACTGGTTGGCTACCATGGGTCTTTCCTCTTACCTCTAACTCCACTGGAACGTTTACATGTAAATAGGCCGGAGGCTCTCTCATAAGATTCCACTCTTGTGGATCAATAACAGGAACACTAAGAGGACTTCCTTTGATGTTATCCTCATTCATGCGGCACGATACTTCATGCATACCAGGCTCAAGCGGGATAAATTTAGCTTTTGTGTTGCAGGGATCAGACCTGTCTACAGAGACAGCCACATCTGCTGTGGGACCAGCTACTGCAAGAACGATGTGGCCTAGTGATAACTCTGGATTATCTCCTAGATCTAGTGGAACATGAACAGGCTCTTTAACAATGGCACAACCTTTATCAGAGAAATCTGGTGGAGTTAATGCCAGATCCTCAGCTTTATGAAGTAATTGAGCATACTTAAAACGACTCAGGTAAGTTGCAACAATAATTTCGTCTACTTTGGGATCAGATAATGTTGCCGGCCCCACGGGACATACAATATCCAATCTATCCTTTGAAAGCTTAATGCACTTTTCGAGATTCTCGTGAGCTTTGCATGGGTCCAACTTTTCCCAGTCTGGACACAAACCGTTGTGACAAGAGTCCATCAGAGCAGACAGATTAACTCCATTGTTCCAATCCGTAGACAGATTGGTAATATTGCATTGTGGAATCTTCTGTTGAATCCATTGTAACAGAGATCTTCTAGCAGGCTCAAAAAAGTAGGAGATGTAGGTCATTACACTCAGATCATCAACGTCTGGATTGTTTAAGTCCTCTGGATCTAAAATCATAGGGACTTCTAGATGCTCCTTCGCCAGCTCCATACCCATACGACAGTTCTCCAACCCTTTTGATGGACTCAAGGACATGTGGTTAGGACAGAGACCTGGTTGCAGTCGATCTACAAGACCGCAGAGTGGTCTACCATCATTCCAATCTGTGTTAAAATTTTGGATATTGTAATCAGGAATGAGTGTGTGTAGCCACTCTTTCATGGCTTGTTTGGTTGACAAACCACGTCCACTGCTGCGGATTTGATAATGGCCGATGAGGGTCCAGACAAGACCCAAAATGAGCTTAAGGTTACACCCATGAATATCCTCAGGACCTATTAACATTAAGGGATGACATTAACATTAAATGCAAGTTTTACTAACCTATATTGACAAGCTTAATGTTTTCAGATTTGATGAATTGCAAAGCAAATCCCAAATTTTCGATGCACCTCAGCTTGTTGTTTACAGTCTTGTTGTAACGACCTACTTTACGTGGTTTTGCGAGATTTTCCAACAAGGTAATCAGGAGAATTCCATCAGAGAGATCGGTCTCAAGGTCATTGACTTTGACTTTAGAAACCTTCAAGTTACCACGAAGACGATCATTGAACCAATTTGTGAAAGTTTTCTGTTGAATTTTCTTCCAATTTGAATCGACTTTATTTGCCATAGTTTGGAGCCCCACCTTTATTAAATAATAAAGCCCTTATTTACAACACCTTATAAAGGATACAAAAGGAGACAAAAACTCTTACTTTAAAAGTGCACTACTAGATTGAGCCCCACCCTTTGAGAATTTGTTACTAAATAAGGGCGAGTACAATACAAATTTCAAAAGGGTGGGGCTCAATCTCAATTGCGTCCTTGTTTTGTAAATACACCTTTATTATTTAATAAAGGTGGGGCTCCAAACTATGGCAAATAAAGTCGATTCAAATTGGAAGAAAATTCAACAGAAAACTTTCACAAATTGGTTCAATGATCGTCTTCGTGGTAACTTGAAGGTTTCTAAAGTCAAAGTCAATGACCTTGAGACCGATCTCTCTGATGGAATTCTCCTGATTACCTTGTTGGAAAATCTCGCAAAACCACGTAAAGTAGGTCGTTACAACAAGACTGTAAACAACAAGCTGAGGTGCATCGAAAATTTGGGATTTGCTTTGCAATTCATCAAATCTGAAAACATTAAGCTTGTCAATATAGGTTAGTAAAACTTGCATTTAATGTTAATGTCATCCCTTAATGTTAATAGGTCCTGAGGATATTCATGGGTGTAACCTTAAGCTCATTTTGGGTCTTGTCTGGACCCTCATCGGCCATTATCAAATCCGCAGCAGTGGACGTGGTTTGTCAACCAAACAAGCCATGAAAGAGTGGCTACACACACTCATTCCTGATTACAATATCCAAAATTTTAACACAGATTGGAATGATGGTAGACCACTCTGCGGTCTTGTAGATCGACTGCAACCAGGTCTCTGTCCTAACCACATGTCCTTGAGTCCATCAAAAGGGTTGGAGAACTGTCGTATGGGTATGGAGCTGGCGAAGGAGCATCTAGAAGTCCCTATGATTTTAGATCCAGAGGACTTAAACAATCCAGACGTTGATGATCTGAGTGTAATGACCTACATCTCCTACTTTTTTGAGCCTGCTAGAAGATCTCTGTTACAATGGATTCAACAGAAGATTCCACAATGCAATATTACCAATCTGTCTACGGATTGGAACAATGGAGTTAATCTGTCTGCTCTGATGGACTCCTGTCACAACGGTTTGTGTCCAGACTGGGAAAAGTTGGACCCATGCAAAGCTCACGAGAATCTCGAAAAGTGCATTAAGCTTTCAAAGGATAGATTGGATATTGTATGTCCCGTGGGGCCGGCAACATTATCTGATCCCAAAGTAGACGAAATTATTGTTGCAACTTACCTGAGTCGTTTTAAGTATGCTCAATTACTTCATAAAGCTGAGGATCTGGCATTAACTCCACCAGATTTCTCTGATAAAGGTTGTGCCATTGTTAAAGAGCCTGTTCATGTTCCACTAGATCTAGGTGATAATCCAGAGTTATCACTAGGCCACGTCGTTCTTGCAGTAGCTGGTCCCACAGCAGATGTGGCTGTCTCTGTAGACAGGTCTGATCCCTGCAACACAAAAGCCAAATTTATCCCGCTTGAGCCTGGTATGCATGAAGTATCGTGCCGCATGAATGAGGATAACATCAAAGGAAGTCCTCTTAGTGTTCCTGTTATTGATCCACAAGAGTGGAATCTTATGAGAGAGCCTCCGGCCTATTTACATGTAAACGTTCCAGTGGAGTTAGAGGTAAGAGGAAAGACCCATGGTAGCCAACCAGTAGTTGCAGTTGATGTTCTTAATAGTCACGGTTTCCCTGCTACTCACCTGGAAGGTTCTGTGACTGAAAAAGAGTCAGGGACATACTTGCTAACACTTAGTGCAAGTGGTGTTGGTCCAGCAGATGTAGGTGTGACAGTGGCAGGACGAAACATCCGAAAATCACCATTTTCGGTCTCTGTTTGTGACCCGTCAAAATGTGTGGTGTCAGGCCTCAATGGTGATAGTACTGTCCTTGTTGGAGAACCTGTGTCATTTAACATTGATACTGAAGACACTGGAGAAGACAAGCCAACAGTTAAAGCCACTGGTCCATCAATCCGCTATGCTCCAAATCTTGAAAAAACAGAAGAGGGTCTACATGTTGCTACGTTTACTCCAACTGAAGTTGGTCAGCATTCTGTAGATGTCCTTATAGCTGGTGAACATGTCCCAGGAAGTCCTTTCACTGTTCCAGTACTCGATCCAGAACAATGGGGAATTACCACAGAAATACCACAGTATTTACAAGTGAATACCATGTTATGTCTGGAGCTCTGCGGTCCGGAAGTTGGGGAACCTCTTGTTTCATTTACAGTACTTGACACAGCGACCCATAAGAAGAGTGATTTAGCTCAGACAACACTTGACAAAAAAGACCCAGGAGTATATGAATTGAGTCTTCTCTGTACAGCTCCATGTACAATTGAAAGTCATGTCACCGTAGCAGAAACAGAAGTGAAAAAAAGTCCATTCTCTCTTGTAGTATGTGACACAGGAAAATGCATTGTGTCAGGTTTAGACAATGCTCAAATTATTCTAGGAGATCCCATTGCATTTACAGTCAACACAACAGATGCTGGTGATGACGAACCGAAGTTAACTCTACAAGGTCCCACTGTCCTTTATGTCCCTGTAATGGAGAAAGAAGGCCACAACAAATATGACATCTCCTTCACTCCTAAAGAGTTAGGAAATCACACAATTGCAGTCACTTATGGTGGCCAGGATGTACCGGGTAGTCCATTCCAAGTGACTGTTGTCGATCCTAATGCATGGTATTTCTTGTCCAAAATACCTCGAGTTCTTCAAGTGGGACAACTGGTTCAAATGGACATCGCTGGGAGCGATGAAAAAGAAAACAATCTACATTGCCAAGTCCAAAGTCCTGATGGAGACATATTAGAAGCTTCTCTGACAAAACAAGTAGAGAACCCCTTTCGTTGGACACTTACTTTGATAGCTACCCAAATAGGACATGCACAGGTAAGAGTCAACTTCCATCATACTGACATCAATGATAGTCCTTTTGATCTAAAAATACTGGATGCTAGTAAATGTCACGTGGATGGCCTTACAGATGATAATGCACAGACTGGTGAGCCAATCTCCTTCACTGTTGCATGTAATGGAGCCGGTGATGACAAACCTATAGTAAATATTCAAGGACCATCAACTCAGTATATGCCTGAGGGAGAAGATGACGGTAATGGTACCTACTTGTTTGCTTTTACTCCCTTCGAAGTTGGCCCAATAAAAATAACAATATCATTTGGTGGACAACAGATACCTGGAAGTCCTTTTCAAAAGTCAATCGTGGATGTTCCTGATGCAGACCAATGTAGTGCACGTGGACCAGGTTTGAGTCGTGCCATTGCCAGTAGACCTGCTAAATTTGTAATTATTACTCCAGAAAAAGGCTTACTAACAAAGAAAGATGCACTCACGGTTGACATCATAAATGCCAAGAAAACAATAAAAGTTGAGCCAACCATTGAAGATCTTCAGGACAAGACATACGGTGTGTCGTACACAGTTCCTACAGAAGGTGACTATCTTATTAACATCAAACTGTATGACAAACCAATACCTGGATGTGACTTCAATGTCACAGCCTTTCCAAAGCCTGATGCTTCTAAATGCCGAGTTTATGGACCTTCAATCCATCCTAATGCTCTGCTTCTCTCAGGTCGTCCGCTTGAGCTTTACGTTGATACAAAGGATGCTGGTCCTGGAGAACTTCAGGCTATCGTACAAGGCCCTAAGAAAACATCGCCAAAAATATACATGGCTGAAGATAATCGAGTCTTCAGCCTACGTGTAGACACAGACTACAAAGGTTGGTATCGTATTAATATTTGGTGGGCACAGGTCCATGTTCCTCAAAGTCCCATTGACTTAAAAGTACATCAAGCACCAGATGCATCAAAGGTACGAGCATATGGTCCTGGATTGGGACCTCAGATTGAAGTCCATAAACCAGCTGAATTTTTCATTTTAACACAAAATGCAGGAATAGGTACTCTAACAGTAATTGTTCATGGAGTGAAGGATGCATTTGAAGTAGATATAAAAGCAGAGGACCCAACCAACCCTCAAATTCTTAATGCTGTGTATTATCCTCGAGAAGGAGGTGACTATGCTGTGACCATCAAATGGTCAGGTAATGATATACCAGGGAGTCCTTTCCAAGTAAAGGTGATTGATTCTCAACTTGAAGCCAAATTGCAGGCAGAGGATGAAGCAAAGAAAATGATGGAGAAAGTGGAAAAAAAGAAGAAAAAAAAGAAAAATAAAAAGCAAAGCTTACCAGCTTTAATACCAGTAGGAGTAAATCCAATGTATCCAGCTAGAGGAATCATGAAAGGGATGTCCACTAATCCTACAATGATAGCTATGATGAGTGCATCTGGTACACACTCTACTTCAACTAGTACTCAAAAAGTAATAAAACAATACCAACATGAAACAGATGTAATTTCAGACAAAAGAACAATGTCTCAATCGCTTGGTGATGATCGCTCACATCATTTTCCCATTCCAATAGGAACTGGGATGTTGAAGTCATCAAGTTCAAGTGGGTTGAAATCCTTAAAACCCAAGTTATTTCATAGAATATCAACTCCAGATATTAAGATATCAAGTAATTCAGCACCGGATAAAAGGGTTGCAAAACAGCGGTCATTTACCAGCATAGAAAAAGCCATGGCTCAAAAAGCAGGCATACTTAGAGATGAGATGCCAATAGGAAGTAGTGACATGACAGCTGGATGGACTATACCAAAATATCAAATAAAGTCAGAAAATGACTCTGAGCCTCCAAATGTGCTAAAACGAAAGGAATCATTTTCTGATGATGAACACACGGTAACAGGGAAGGATGTTTCCAAGAAACCACTAGTTTATGTAGCAACAGGAGAAATAGCACTTGATCAACTTGAGCCTTCCGATAAAAAACAGAAAAAGAAAAGAAAGTGAAGAAAAAGTGAAAGAGAATAGGTTCTACTATGTAATTCTAATTAATACTGTTATAATCATCTATAATAATATTGTGTTATCATGTTAATAAAAGTTTGACATCATAATTAACTATTTATTGTGACGTCACTCACACATCGCTAGACAGTGCAATCATTCAGTGGTCAGCTATGGAGACCAGATTTCAGCGTGTAACTCCTGTGCTGACTATATTCTTATGCCTCCTTCTTTCTTCATGTTCAGGTAAGGTGGTAGTGAGCTTGTGTGTATTTAAATCCCCCCAACTTTTGTTGTGGTTTGTACCATAGCGTACAATACTCCCACACTAGAACTTAAGTATATTTGAAACAAGGCGAAAGAGAACAATTTCAGTTCATAAATGTGTTATAATTATGTCGATCTAGTGTATTATTGTTAACGTTAGTTACCATATTAGTAGGGAACAGCTGCAATATTATTAAAAGTGCTTGATCTATAGGTGAAACTCAGCAACGACTAAATCGTTTCCTGAAACACTATGAACACCTTAGCTATGATCATGAAAAGGTCATGTATCATCATCATCGTGTTCGAAGATCATTAGAAGGACAGAGAGAGATAGAACTTCGATTTAATGCATTTAATAGGTATGTTCTTTCACAGACAAGATGATAGCCCTGTTGCTCACATGTAATGGGAGAGAAATAATTGCTAACATTTATTATAATCATTTTAGTAACACCTTACTGTACATAATGTACAGTAGTTGGACATGTGATTATCATGTGCCCTGTGTAAAATGTTATGTTATTTCTGTTACATGCCAAGTTATCTGCCAAGTCCATCCCACTGTTAATTTTTCATTTCTACCTGTCTGAATCTATGAAAAATGCAATATATAGAATATACAAGGTCACATGACTTCAAGACAGTATATTCACTTTCAATATGATACCATTGTCCAATTTCTTCTAGTGTAGTAGAAGTAATGAGCTAACAGTTATGTTATGATAAACCTCCATTTCCTTGTTCCTAACAAGAATGACACTCTTATAGACTACACGTTAAACAGACCTACCTATCTAACTTGGCTACAAGCATGTAATAGTATACAACTAAATATAGTAACTGTTATCTATTTATAGTAACAATAGTAACTTAAGACTATAGTGTATAGGCACCTTATTTACAAACTCTATTTTATAATAAAATAGCTCTACCCATTACACACTACACCATATATAGTATATGGTATGTGGTGTAATGAAACAGATCATTAAATATAATAAATATGCTAGTGTAAATATTATTGGTATGATATTAAATTACTGTGTCCTATCAATTTACAGACTTCATTGTATATACCTTTATCTCTAGGACATTTAATCTTCGTCTATATCCTGATAACTCTTTTCTACATAAAAATGTGAAATTTTATAAGGATGCTGAGCCATACTCTCGTACTGAAGTCAAGTCATATTTATATTCTGGATATGATCCAGGTACGTTGATATTAGCTACATCCTTTACAACTAAATATAGTATTGTTAAAGTAGAATCAGTTTAATACTTTTTTATTCTGAACATTTTCAAAGGTAGCTAATGCTCTCAATGTAACTATTATTGTCTTCTTTTTATATATAATAATAAATTCAATATATTTGTTTCTCTCTTGTTAGATGATTCCTCAGTTCATGTGACAGGTAATTTGGCATATGGTGTGTTTGATGGACATGTATATACTAAAGATGAGATATACTCTATTGAACCTAGTAGCAGGTGATTAAAAACTTACAACACTCATTACTTAGTTACCATTCCTCCCCCCTCTCTCTCTCTCTCTCTCTCTCTCTGATAGATACATGAGTAATGCACCTGGTCACTCTATTATATACCGTCATTCAGATCTTGACATATCTTTCTTACATTCACAAGATGTTACAACTTGTGGTGCTACAACTTTGTCTCAGCAGAGGCGACTTTCCTTACTACAGGTATTAAATATTTTAACTATCATATACAAGCAATCCTTTTATGATCTTAGCAACAATCTACTAATGAAGACTCATTACCTCATCTCTACAAACGTCAAACTAATACTCGTAATGCCAGTTTAACTCGTTGCACACTCAAAGTTATAGCTGACTATAAATTTGTCACCGCTGTCACTGAGAGTGGAGACTCAAATGCAGTGAAAATGAACAAGGCAATCGCTTTATTAAGAAATATTATATCAACAGTAAGTATCACCACGTGTATAATATATATAGTTCAATTGGACTCCATTGAATAGTTAACAGATATATGGTAAAGGATAGCAACTATAAATCATAAATTACTGAATTGCAACTCTATGTTTGTTGAAACAACTTGCTTTTCTTTTCCAGGCTAGTGGATTCTATGAAAGGACTGATTTTGATGGAGATGGAAGTGCTGATGGTATTGAATTTTCTGTTTTAGAATTTCAGATCAATACAACAGCTCCTCCTGCCTCTTCTCCTTATGCCAATGACTTCATTGGAGTTGAAGCCTTTCTGAATACTCACTCCGAAAATAACTGGAATGATTTTTGTCTCTCCTATCTGTTCACTTATCGAGATTTTGATGGAGGTGTATTAGGTCTGGCATTTGTGGCATCACTTACTGGAAGAGGTAAAAACAAATTCATTGATATACTCCTGTAAAGTGGTGGTTGTTTGCAGACATAGAGCAAGTATTTAGTGAAGTGCTTGAAGGACAATTCAAGTATTAGTAAAACAAGTTAAGCACAAGCACATGTGCTTTTATTTTAAAAAGTCTTTAAGCGTTATTTAAAGCTTTTAAAAACTGCTTGAAGTACAAATTTGAGCATTTTGTAGCAAAAATTTAAACTATTCAAAACAATTTTTTAAATATTATTACACCATAAAAAACATTACCTTTAAACACAAGTACTTGTCCCACATCTGGTTGTTTGTAACAATTGGAGTTGCTGAATTTGTTTTATTTTCTGAGATACTATTGTTTGTGAGACAGAGAGAACTCGAATATTACTAATTAATTATTAATAGGTGGTATTTGTGAAGAATTTGTTACATTTTCTGGTGGTGTTGGGAAGACCCTTAATACTGGCATCGTTACCTTACTTAATTATGGAGTTAGAGTTCCTACACTTACTAGCAGTTTGACATTTGCACATGAAGCTGGTCACAATTTTGGATCTAATGTGAGTATAAAGTTATGTTAACCTTTAATTATAGTATAATTATAGTGACTATCTTCATATATATATGAGCTGTTCTGTTACTCAATAAGAGTCATGTCTCTATCAGTGTTTCTTCTTTCTTTAGCACGATCCTCCGGAGTGTTCTCCTTCATCTTCAGCTGGAGGAAAGTACATTATGTACTTTAGTGCTAATGATGGCAGTCAAAGGAACAATCGTGACTTCTCCTCTTGTAGTATTACAGAAATGCGTCCAATAATATTTGCAAAAGGACAGGCTATTTCAGGTAATAACCACATGTATATGATATTTTAAAGACTTTAGAACATAGTGTAATATTAAGACAAACTATGTGGTATAGTGATATGCTACTGTTACTGTGAATTTTTATAAATGATAAGTTAGTTATTTAATTACCATGATGTCTTAATATGACCTACATGAACTATATATATCACAGTAGAGATAACCACTTCTTTTTGACAGTATTATTCATCATGCAAGATTGTGATAATATGTATATTTTTGATGTAGATGGTTGTTTTATATCACCAGGTGATAATTGTAGAAATTTGTTACTGGATAGTGGAGAGGATTGTGATTGTGGTAGGAATTATAATCAAATAACTGGTATATGTAATAATGATCCTTGTTGCAATGGTAGTATCTGTCGATTGGTCAATGGTACGCAGTGTAGGTTAGTAGAACTATAATATAGCTCTTGTCTTTACCTCTCTTTTTATAGTCCTCAACAGGGAACTTGTTGTAATTCTAGTTGTAATTTTATTTCGGAAATTGAAAATTTTGTATGTCAGGAGAATACAGAATGTGCTCTAAATCAGACCTGCAAATATCCTCTTTAACTACTTAACATATAATTAAATGTAATGTTTATTTCTTAACTCCCTCTTACTGGAACAACAGCAAGTTGCCCGACGGCAGAGCCCAGACAATCAGAAAATAATACAGCTATACCATGCAATGGTGGTAGTAACTTTTGTGTTGATGGAGTATGTGTTTTAACATTTTGCATTTCAAGACCTTCAAATATTTTCTTTCTGTAGCAATGCACTGGCTCTATTTGTGTGCCTCTTGGTCTTACTGACTGTGAGTGTGTTGAACCAAGCAAACAATGTGATGTCTGTTGTATCTACAACAACAATTGTACCTCTACATTTGATATAGCTAATTTAGATGCTAATAGTCGTGCCCTACTTCCCAACAATCAGGGCAAAAATTTGCCAGTTGGATTTCCATGTAGTAATTTCACAGGTTACTGTGATTTTCTCAATGTTTGTCGACCTGTTGACAGTGATAGTGCACTCAGACGTATTGCTGAGTTCTTTCAAAGCCAAGCAATTCAAAATCTTATTACTCTATTCCAGGAGTACTGGTGGGGAGTGATTGTTGGAGCTGTAGTTATTGTTATTATTTTGTTTGCTATTGTTTTTGTTTGTCATTGTTTACTACCACGTCCTGAACACATGCTCAAAAGGTCTGAGCGACGTAAATCGATTCGTCAGTCCTTTCGACATCGTCGTCCTGTCAATATTAGTGAAGATGCCGTTCAAATGACTGGTTTATAATATGGGGTATGTGTAATGAATAAATGGATGGTAGATAGTTGAATGGATGAAAGAATGGACAGATGGCTATAATTAGTGGTTCTTTTTTTCTTTCATGTAGGTATGGATACTAAAATCAGATTTTAAACTTATTAACTTATGTATAAGTGTTTAATTAACTATTATTTTAAATTGATATTATGATTATAAGTAAGTAGTTCTTATTACAGTGTATCAGTATTGACTATATATTTCTTGAAAATATTCCAATTTTTTGGACATAATATTGTGATAGTAACTTTAATGTTTATCTCATACATTAACTTGTATGCTTTTAAAGTTAGTTTAATACCAATATCTGACCCATTACATGATACACATATCAGAATACCATTGACAAGAGGTTGGTTGTCATGGCAACATGAGATGTGGACCAGGAATAATAACAAGGACAGCAGATGCACCTATTCTACCTCCTATATGGCTTATAATATGAGGCAAACTCCTCCCACCAGGCACTCCCTCCTTTTCCTCAGTTATATCCCAACCCATCCCATGTCCAGTTTGACCACACCTAGGTTGTTCAGGTTCCGTATATACGGCTATGTCATTTGTTTGTTTGACGGTAGATGGCAAAAGAAGAAAGTTAGAGCGACTAGACATTATGTCCTCATTTCTATTAACAAGTAAAACACTGAAATTTTTTATAGCCTACTTTAATATACCTGTTTTCTTCTTTAATTTTGTTTAAAATAATTGCTTATACACACTTTGTCTTTATTTTTATTCCACTTTTCATAATTATTATAAGATATTGACATTGGATTGCCAAATTTTACAAGATCTTTTCCATAATAGACATAACCCTCCTCCATTCCATTTGTAAAAGTTATCCACATAAGGTGTGTTCCGTAACTCACCTGTCTTAGTTCTTTCATAATGTCTATGATGTAAAGTCAGCATTAAAAAATGATCTTAGACTGATACTTTAATCTGTTTGTAATAAGTGGGAGATGTAACTCTGGCCAGGTTACATCCATGCCTAATGGTTCAAAGATGTTCTTTTTATGTAAGACAAAAACCTTTCACCAGAAATTGTCTCAGTTAATGCACTAAGTATAGTATATCCATGTTATGTAGTGTAGTAACATTTAGTACCTCTATTAAAAATGAGAACAATACTTACAATATCACAAAGATGATGTAATATGATAGTCAAATCTAAGTGATCTAACAAAAGTAATAATTATTTAATTAACTAGTGACAAAGTAATAGTCAACAATATTTAGTTACATTTACTTGGTTTTGCTATCAAATCATCCTCTGCAAACAATTTTAATGACGACAATATATTATTATAATACTCTTTAATATAATATTCTTTCAGATATTCCAGTCCACCCACTTCATGATAATGTTGTACACCAACCATATGTGGTAATAGCTGTCATGTTGTTATGGTAACAGGCTCTCCTTGGAACATTTTACTAGGATAATCAGGAAGGTAGTTCTGAATGGTAGCATCAAGATCAACTTTCTTTTTTCCCATAGTTGCATTAGTGCTGTTGTTGTAAGTTGTTTACTAATAATTGCTATACGCATGACACTCTGGTTACTACAAGAAACCAAGTTCTCCAAATCTGCAAATCCTACTCCATCGCTAAAGATAATATATCCATTAACACTTAATGTGACAGCTATAACTAGGATACCCTTTTTATTTGTGTTAAAATATTAGGTAAACTCTGTAGTCAATTTTAAGCTCAATCATTGTCTTTTTTCACTTCTGTTTGCATTGCTAATGTAATTATTTGTGATGGAAATGTTGCAACAGGTTTGAGATTATCAATTTTAGTGGAGTTTTCAGTTGTTGTTGCCGGAAACAATTCACCACTAGGCCTGCCACAATTACATGTGAAGACACCAACACAGCGAGCATTGTTTATCAGATCGTGGTGACAGCAACCATCCTGATGGTATTAGTCCCATTGCTCCTAACAACTTACCAATTAAATTTTTAACAATGTGATTATGAATATAGAATAATAAAAGGTCGACCCTTGTAATTAATAACCACGCCCTTTATTATAATCCGCGCGTCAAGACCACCCGCGCGCAGAATCTTAATATCGAAGCAAAGGTCGGGCTGCGCCTTCTTTCAGTGCAACTCGATCCCTAAGTGGCCTTTCTTTAGGCTTCTCTTCTATTTCAACTGTCTTCAAAACAATATCTCAACCTTGGAAGACAAAGAAAGTGAGCTGAACATTGATATAACGTTGTTGGAACTCTTACGCGTGTAGTCTACCTTTACTTTGTAGAAGTAAGGTTTTTTCTGTTTACAACATAAATATACAAGATTGTAGTGTACAAAGACAAGCTACTAGCTTACGTTGTAATGATTATTGTTAAATACAACTAGAAACTATCAATGATAAGGTCACAGTTTGTCACTAAAATAATACAATCTGTTCATTTGTACGTGATCTGACTGATATTGTAAGAGTACGACATCTTTATCGTTTAAGACTTATATTTTATGTTACCAGTTTTAGAACTGATAGAAATTTACATGTCAGAAACGTTAAACAGATATGTTTACTAGCAGTAACCCTTAATTTTTTTGAATTATTGAGTTTTCTGACTGTCATAGTTAATATTTAACAGTTGATAATATTGTTGTTTATTCTATTAGTAATACTTGCACACCTGGCCACTGTCTCTATCTGTCTGTTCTTTCATTTTGTGGTTTACCTCAGTCCGCCTTTTGTAGCTACTGAGGCAACCTCATAAATGATGTTAATAAGTTATTAATTCTATGTACAATATCCAAAGAGACATATCTATATATATATTATATATATATATGTATGTATAGATAGATAGATATACACACAAAGGTGTAGGTTTGTATTATTCACAAAACAATACTATTGGTTTACTTAGTATCCTTCCTTTTAATGACAAGTGATGAGTGATAGATAGCATGTACATATTTTGGTGGTAACATCATATTGATTTATTTACTCACTGAAGCTACCAAACTGTGTTGAGTGGTTTTTATATGTGTATAGTAATGTGTATGTACTAACTGTGGTAATAGTTCAGAAAGTATTAACACTTATTGATCTATGTATTTTTTTCTATCATTTTAAATCTGTTAAATTTTGTAGATTTAAAATGAGCAGTAGCTATTCTCCGTCTCTCTTGTCATCATTACAAACAATATTATGTGCTCCACCCCTTACTAAAGCTCCAAAGGTGGGTTGGGTTAATGACAAAGAGTATCATGATACCCTTCCAATTGATTCCCACCTTCCTCTCCACCACTCTCCAATCTTGAGTGATACTGTTGGAGATCGATCAGTCAGTGCTAGTTCTTGTAGTATGGAGGACCTGTCACTCTTGAGAAGAGAAGAGGAAGAAAGATGCTGCCAGGATCTAGATGATGTAAGTATATGAGAATTAGAATTGACTTATAAGGAACACCCACATGTGGTTGAGAAGACTTAATTGTTTCTGTTATTTTAATTACATTTTAGTAAACTTTTCAATATGGTATTGACATATGCATTTATAAATGTACTTGCATGTACATGTGTGTGTGTGCATGCCATTAATTTCACTCTTTGGTTACTCCAAATGTAGTAAATTCTTGTGACCACAACACTTCATGTGACTACTGTTATCATAGTGTGAATAAATTCACTTACTACACTAACTAAACAAGGGCTGTAGATTTCTCTGTTTTACAAATAAACTAAGTGTGATTCTGTTTTATCTGTACATTGTTTTAATTATACTATGTGTAATGGTATGCTCTGATGATTATTGTCAATGTTAGAACTACAGTTGTTCAACAAATCAATATTGTTTTTTTCTTGTTGATTTTTGGCTTATTGGTTTAGTAAATGGACTAAGTGTTGTCAATATACTCATAATAATTGCAACACTATGAATATATTCAGTTTAATATACTTATAATGCTACTTAATTGGATTCCTATATGGTGTATGTGCATACATGTAGCCTTGTAATACTGGTTTTGATAACCTGTTAGATGACCTCTAAGTGCAGTTAGATTGTACTACTGATACATATAAAATCATATTTGTTTGTGGTTAACACAGGAAATACATGAAGTGTTAATAAATATACAATACATTTATTGTATATATTAATTAATACAAGTGATCTTGATTATTGGATTATTAGATAACATTGTTGGCTGATGTTATGTCTTGGTGTCTTTTCATTAATTAATCTATCAGGTTTATGATTTATTATTTTTTGGTTGTTAGGAGGTTTTTACAGAAGAATTTGTTGTAGAAATTTTCCCAAGAAAGAGGAGACGTCTTCACGGTGACAGATATCCTCCAATACCTCTTAATGTAAGCCATTTGCTATTTTCTGTTTTTATTTTAATGCTTGTTCAGCTTTCTTGTTCTTCGGATTCTTCTCTCATCTCTTCTTCAACTGATACTTCATTTAAATGTATTTCAATTTGTGGGAACTATAATCTTAACAACAATACTGATATGACTGGATCAACAGGTTTCCATAGTGACAGTCACCATAGCAATGGAGATTGCTCACAAAATGTTGTTTGTGAAAGCCCGGAAAGGTTAGCAGACATATAGATTCAAGAAAGTGTGATCACTGTGGGTACATTTTTTAGAACTTCAGCGAGTATTTTTTCTCCTGCTACTTTTTCACTATTTGAAACAACTGAACAATCTAGTCTGGTAAGTGGACATTTCTCTCCATTAAACAAAGTATCTCTCTACCAATTCAGGCTGATGGTTCTGCTACTTTACCTAATGATCACGCTTTTCTTCCCAACGAATATCTATCCAACTTTGCTTCACAAAAGTCATGTGACTTAAGTTGCAAATCATGTGACCAACCTGGTGTGGAACAGGTGAAGATTACCAGTGAGGATGAAAGACAACAAACAGGTTATTTCTTATTTATTTAAAGTATTTCGATTTTCTTTGTTTTTACAGACTCCCAGTTACAGGTTGTAAATAGCACACAGGAGGCAACATCTGCTGTTTATCCTAATGTTCAAATGCCTCTTGATCAACTTGATCCGTTAGTTTTATCTTATTTCTGTTAGTTGTTTCAATCATACCTTGTTTAGATTTTTATTTATTAAACTTTTACCTCCGTTATCGAGTGAGGTATCAAACAGACCACCTGTGCTACCTCGAAGAACCAGAAGAACACCTGAATATTGTCTTGTGTTAGATCTTGTAAGGTAGCTGTTTTTCTAGTTTCTTTTATTATCTTTTCAATAACAGGATGAAACACTTGTACACTGCAGTTTAACAAAGCTTGAGTTGGCAAACTTTTCATTTAAAGTCGAGTACAATAATGAACTTTTTGAAGTCTATGTTTGTCTCAGACCTTATTTTCATGAATTTCTGGAGAGGGTCTCAAAGCATTTTGAAGTAAAAATTAATACAGAATGCTGCAAGCTATCTCTCTCTCTCTCTCTCTCTCTCTCTCTCTCTCTCTCTCTCTCTCTCTCTCTCTCTCTCTCTCTCTCTCTCTCTCTCAGGTTATCTTATTTACTGCTTCAACCAAAGTTTATGCTGATAAACTTTTAGATCTCTTAGACCCAACACGAAGGCTTGTTAAACACAGACTGTTTCGAGATCATTGTATTTGTGTTGGTGGAAACTTTATCAAAGAACTGGGTATTTTGGGACGTGACTTAGCTAAAACCATCATCGTTGACAACTCCCCGCAAGCATTTGGCTACCAAGTAAAAAAAAAAAAATTCAAAATGTCTTTATTTCCATTTGTTGTATAGCTATCTAATGGAGTACCAATTGAAAGCTGGTTTATGGATAAAAATGATCGTGAACTGTTAAATTTAATTCCCTTCTTAGAATCATTATTGGACAAGGTGATCCATAAATTAAACTAATTCTGTCAATTTCATTGTTTGCTTTCATTTAGGATGATGTTAGACCTTGTATAAGGGACAGATATCGTATGCACGAGTTAATACCACAAGACTAATGTCTAATATGCTTCCATATATCTGTTTGTATTATATGTTGCCATAGCAACAAAGCATGGCTACTGATTTTGTAACCCTTTCATATTTTAGGAATTTATATAATAACTATATTTTATGGCAATCTTTCAATTGTATTTTGTATTTTTTGTTTATTTGTTTAAATAAAACAGATCACATATTTTATAACATGCATGTTAAATATGAAACTTTGAACTTTGACAAATCATATAATTACCTCCCACATAGGTAGATTCATTCTTAATTGGAGGGATTTTTGATATAATGCATTACCCAAAGGATTGGTGATTGAAGAGGTGCTTTATAGATGCACTCCACTTGACCTTTTATATCAAGCAATATTTAAACAAAAAAAGGGGGTTAATGAATCAACAAATCATTTAAGTTTCCTATACTACTATTACTATTATTGTTGTTAGTTACTGCTCAAAGCCAAATGTCAGAGGTACAATCACCACCTGGATAACGCACTTCATGAGCCAAAGCTGGACCATCTGGTTCTTGTCCAAAATCAACAGCAAAATTTGTATTTAATTTGAGGCCTCCAATATTAGTATCAACATCAAGTTGAATCAACATTGATCCCTTCCTGTGTGTATGAGAAGCAACTTCAAATAATTGTAGGTATGAGAAGATTGAGTCACTTTAGAAAACTATATTACTTATGTACATACTTAACAAGATCAGGATAGAACTGATTGTCCCAAGTACTGAAAAGAGAAGTAGTGACATATAACCTCTTTCCATCAAGCGACAACTAGAGAGAATGGCGCTAGTACTTTGATAACATCTTATAATATTGTTAGTACTTGAATCATTTGAGGTCCACCTTGTATTCGTGAGCCTTTAATAACAACTGGGTCTGGTTGTTCAGATAAATCCTTGTCCTCGGTAACCTTCACAGCACTATCCTTGCAAATACTTCCACCCAAAAACACCTAATTACAATAATATCATCAATTCTATAAATAACAAAACTAGTCTAACTTGTCCAACTAGTTTTGGATTTCTGCGATCGGTGATGTCATATTGACGGACATCACCATGCAGCCAGTTACTGAAATAGAGGAATTGATCATCAAGTGAGATAAGACAATCCGTTATAAGTCCTAATGGAAGAGAAATAATACCGCTAACAAAAATCCACTTATATCTATTAATCCATCCATATCTAGCCATTCATCTCTTCACCTGGCATTTCAGGCAAAGCCCATCCTTCTACTTTTTTATTTGGGACATCAATCACTTTTTCAGTACTCCAAGTTCCACTCTAGTAGTAGATATAGTATAATGCTAATGCTAGATTGATAGCCAATCCTTACATCATTCTTATAAAATCGAATGATATTAGAAGACAACGCAGCTGTCACATAACCTTCAGTAGCGTTAGGATCATGTAGGAACCTCAATTCCAATGGAATAAGCCCTTCTTCTCCGAGATCAATGTCTTGTATAACTTTCCTTTCTGTCCAATCCCATATGTGGAGATGGCGACCATATTTACCTAATACAGAGAGAAAGAGATAATGTATTGCACATCACTGTATTGTAGGTCCTTATATCTCACCCACCATTTTGAACATCAGCCGGATTAAAACCTTTAAGAAATGAATTAGGTTCACCCCATTCACTGCTAATCATAACATTATGACGTGGTTGATACCAAAAGTCATATCCAAAGGGGGTGTGGCCACCTGGTGCCTCCCAATTGCCAACAACATCAAATGTCTTGCCATCAAGAAGAAAGAAACCGCCTTCAAAAAAGAATTAATATTTATTTGTTGACTCTCAGTATTAATAGTTACCTTTAGCTTTGCCTTGTGGATCACCCATTGCACTAATCATAACTTGCCCATTAGCCAAACAGTGTGACGTATGAGGAGTTGATAGACCAGTCTTTGTCATGATATCATCAGGATTAACAACCTGATAGATTTATAGGTCATAGGATGATGAATAGACGGATACTTGTGCTACATACTTTGGATAAAGTAGGTGCTCTAGGGTCACTCCCAGTGTCAATGATATAGACTCGTGTACTCACCAATGAGGGCAGAATAAGCCTATTTCGATTCTTACTAGTATCACCATAGCAACTAAATTAGTTAGTAACAATAGTATTCATAATAAAAATATATATAAAGAACCTGCTACATGCATTCCATCCTGAATGATGTATTTCGTCATTAGTATTAGTCATTGAAAGACGATGAATAACCTGCAAGACACATCAATGTGCATTAGACAAAATTGAGCAACATATAAAGCATTAACCTGTCCATATTCTGGAGAGTTAGGATCACAATCTATAGTGGCCAGATAATCAGGTTTTTTATTACCAGTTCCATTATAGATACAAGGAATGTACAAGAGTGTCTCTTTAGGACCTTTCATAGCATCACTTGGTGTAGCATATCCAGGACCACATCCACAAGCTATATTAAATAGGTGTGATTGTCAGATATTAATCAAGTTATATATATTATACCATAAAATACAATATAGTAAAATTAATAGTAGCTGAAATATGTTGTGGGAACATCCTAGTGTTGTAATCTAACTCAATTATGTAATAATAGTCTGCCTTGTGAGGCAACACCAGGAATATCGAAGTGTCCCTTATGGCCATTGCATGCATACACTATGAAATTAGTAGGGAGAAATCATATTACTACAAGAATTGTACATGCATACACTATGGAATTAGTAGGGAGAAGTCATATTACCACATGAATTGTACATGCATACACTACGGAATTAGTAGGGAGAAGTCATATTACCACATGAATTGTAACATGCATACACTATGGAATTAGTATGGAGCTATGAATATCACTAGTGACTTAGTCACATCCATTCCAAAGAAAAAGAGTCTGGTGGCTTTCAATAGAAATGTTTGTTCAAGATATAGTCCCAATACAATCAGAGATCATCATAATACCTCATCCTCTACACACATATATGTCTGTCGATGCATAATTGCACGTCTTCAAATGAATGTTAACAAGCTCAACTACTGTGTGTTATCAGACCCTTTGTTCTAGAATGCATGTGGTACACGAGACTAGGAAAGCCCAAGTGTCATGAAATGATGATAAAGTGTACGATACTGTGCACATATAGTGTCGAATTAAGTGGCATCGTATATTAGTACAGCTGCAGTTACATTAATTAATATTGAATGAAATAAAATGAACAATTAATAATAATTATTATATAATTATATATAATATTATGACAATCAATACTGCATTCTTCCAAAATTGCTAAATATTGTAACTTACCTGATTGTTGTGCCATATTGATCGTCAGCTCTTCTCTAAGACTCTAACTCGCAGATGAAAACCTATACTGACGATAATTAATAAAATTAATTTTAATAATAGAGGCGTGGCAAGGACGACGCCAATCAATCAGGCAAAAATTTATTTTATCCTTTTTCAATATAGGATTACATTTGGTGAGGGAGTTCATTGTGCCTATGAAGAGCATGGCTACATCATCTCTAGTATTGTCACCAAAGAAGTCTGGATATGAGGTCAAAGCTCATATCAACCCCACCAGCTCCTCTCCGCAATCCATGTCAACTGTCTTGGATCCCACCTCTGATATTTGTGATGGATCCTCTAGTCATTTACAGTGTCAGTGGATCACACGAGATGGCATACTCTGTGGGCTGTTATTTGGTTCTCTTGATACTCTATTAACTCATTTAAAATATAATCATCTGAATGTCGAATGTTCTGACCAATCCACTACCAGACTATGTGCCTGGTATTTGTGTCAGTTTTCTTGTTTCCGCCCACTTGAGTACAGACAGCATGTTATGTTTCATGCCCATCATTCCTTGTTGAAACAAAAGGGGACAGATTTTCAACTCAAAAAGGACCTCCCTCAATGTCAATTGAATAGTGAGATGGTGAATGTGGTGCCGCCACTAGATGTTGAGCTTAAGTGTTTGTGGGAGAGTGGGGAAGGAGAGGGTGTGAGATGTGATCAAACATTTGAAGATGTGACGCATTTTTATTCCCATGTAAAAGAACATGTTGAGAAAGATGTTATAAAATGTGGATGGAGTGGTAAGTCAACATGTTAAAAGTCTATATAACATAATATATATGACACCAGACTTTATAACTTTTATATTTTCTTCCAAAATAAAATTGTCTTATATAAAAGTATTGACTGTTACTTTAACCAACTAATTTGTAGCTTTTGTAAATGGATTACTATTAGAATCCAAAGTTAATATGAATTACTTACTTTACTGTATAATTTGTTGTTTTATAATAGTACAACATACCATCAAATTATACAGCAAGTAATACATATTAATTCTATACTCCATAGTAATACACTGATGTATGCTATGAATTGGTTGTTAAAATAACTGATTACTTTCCACATTGTAGGTTGTTCCTTTCGATCTAACAGCAAGTGGAACCTATGGGATCACACAAGGGTCCATACTCAGGAAAAAGTTGTCTCATGTCCAAAATGTGGTGCACTCTTTGCTAATAACACCAAATTTCGTGATCATTTACTCCGTCAGACAACACCCACACAACGTTGTTCACTCTGTAACAAACAGTTTGCAACGGAACGACTTTTAAAGGAACATTTTCGGAAACATGTCAATACCCACAACTGTCCACACTGTGATATGACCTGTACTAGTCAGTCTTCTTTGATGTATCACATAGCGTATCGACATTCAGATAATAAGCCTCATGAATGCCCTCTTTGTCAGCGCAAGTTCAAAACTCAATATTCATTGTCAGAGCATTTAATAACTCACCAAGAGAGATCATTGCCTTGTTCTGTGTCTGGTTGCTATTACTTGGGTAAATCAATGAAAGCTCTTCAGAGACACATCAGAGTGGAGCACTCTGGTAACGAGTGCCTCTTCTGTTGTCATGTTTGTGAAGAGCGGTTTACACAAGGTGTTTATCTCACTACACATTTAAAGAAATTTCATGGATTTACTTTACCACCCGGACATTCCCGATTCAGGTAAATATAGCTTTTCTCTTATTAATTCCATTATCTATCCACTCATCCAGATACATTACTGGTAATGATGGACTAAAAAGACTCCAAACAGTACGTTTATATGACAATGATGCCACGCCTACCACTTAATGAGACACATCTATTAAATAGTTACATATGAGAGATTCTTGTATAAAAATTGACAAGTTGTTACAATAATTAAATTCTTTTCATATGGAAATATCAAGAATATTGCACAACAAAAAAATTTTGTCCAAGACAAATGACGAGTCCTGTTATAATGAGACAGAAAAGACAACATGATTATGTTTTACAAAAATAAAGTCTCTCTGTTAATATTAATAACAATGACAAGAAACTTTACAGCAAATAATATTGAAGAAGTATGATTGTTTGAGTAATATATTTACACTCTTATAGAAATACCACCTGGTAGAAGAGGTGATGGCAAAACTAAAACGATTGGCAGATAGCATTGTGTGAAATATTGTGGAGGGTTGGAATGGAAATATGGTTAGTATAGCCAGCGGGCAGTGACAATGGCGGAGTTTGATCAGAACTACAACTTTTGATCTTTCTGAAGTATATCATGAAAAGAAATGTTACAATAAAAAGATGATGTGTCCTTTATTTTATTGTAGCGACTCAAGTAACTATATACACTAACCTTAATAGCATTCCTGAAGAAGAGCTAGTATCAGCATCTTCAAGCATATTTGCATCATACTGTAGAGTAGAAGTGACATCAGACCCTCTTACCTCAGTACCATTATTGAGTCCAACTGTAGGTATTTGAATCTAATGGATAAAAATATTGGAATCACTTAATTTCAGAATGAGAAAGATTATACATACATCTGCCATTCGCTGTTTAGCAAACTCGATGCGAAAGCCTGATCCTCCAAGACGAGTTGTGAAGCCTTGAAACTTTTGCATGGCAAATTTAGCAGACTCCACATCCTGCATAAACAATAGTATAGGATTAGTACTAGAACCAATAGTGTCATATTCTTGTATCAAGTTAAGTAAGTCTATTCTCACCAAAAACTCTATAAAACATACTGGGGGTCCACATTTTGAATACATTTTAGCTTTGACAAATCCAGCACAGCTATAAATATAAAAAATGAAACAGTAATTTTGTGATCAACTATTTATCTGTCCTCACAATCGCTTTCTTCCATCCACCATGTGATACTATATTCATCTTATGTTAATATATCAAACCTAATGAATAACTTGGTCATCTCTTGTAATGTTGTGTTCTTTTCCAAATTTGCCACAAATAGAGTTGAACATGGAGGTACTGGAGGTGAAATTGGAGATGGGATAACGGCTGTTACAGGCTGCCACAGAGGATGGCTACTGGAGACAGTAGTGACAGGAGATGTGAACATAGTGGAATATGAAGGTATCTATGACAATGTTTATCGAGACGAGAGAGAGAGAGAAAAAGAGAGAGAGAGAGAGAAAGAGAGAGAGAGAGAGAGAAAGAGAGAGAAAGAGAGAGAGAGAGAGAGAGAGAGAGAGAGAGAGAACAAAGAATCGTAAAGAAAGAGTTGTCAGGGCATAAATATAGGGGAGGTATTAAATACCACCATTTTTTTTATTGAACATCACAATTTAACCAACCATATAACCATATTTTCATAAAATGGTGGACATCATACTACAGAGTGGAAACAGGTATGGTTACAATATAATTGTATTTCTATAAAACTGATTTGGCAGAAGTGATATTTTGATTTTTCTTATGCATACATAATATCATTTAGAAGAGGACAAACTCACCACTGACTCAGCAGATGTTTGAGCAGGACCACACTGGTTAGAAACTGATGAAATGAAAGTGTCCCTATAAAATATGAGATCAAAATATGGCACAAGAAGTACATGAAAATGAGGGCTGAATATTTGGGGATGACGAATTCAGTCATCAATCTCATATGTTTGTTCCTTATTCTCATGTATTAACTTTACACAAGAAAATGAATTCAATGACCAAGTACATGAGAATGAGGGTTAAGTATAAAAAGGACTGATGATGGAATACTTTCTCTGATATCTGAAGAGGAAGTCCAAGCTATTTGGCTGGTTTTATTAGGGAATCCTCTACACAAACACCAAACATTCTTACTACATGTATTATGTCTGATTTGCTGGGCCAACTGACAGCCTACCTCATCTAAATGTTCCTGCTTAGTGCTACTTAACTTCAGTGATTCCCAAGTAACTAGACCACTTGACTACCACTAATTTTACATGCATAGTGAGGCTAGCTATGGCAAGCTAAATGCACTAGAAGATTGGTGATGTTCACTATATAAAAGACTTACCAATTGTTAATACCATAAATAGGATAAAAATTGGTTGGAGGAGACAGGAAAAAATCTGTAGTAATTTCAAGCCAGAAGAATGAATAAATTTCTTAAGTGAGGTATTCTAACATATTACATATTCACTCTGCAAAATATTGAAGTCACTTGTTATAGAATCTCTACCTCTATTTCAAACCATTGTTTCAAATACTTGCAGCCATTACTAAATTCTGAGCTAATAAACTAGTATACTCAAACTATCTATCCATCTATCTCTATCTATCGATATATCTATATCTATCATCTATCTATCTATCTATCTATCTATCTATCTATCTATCTATCTATCTATCTATCTATCTATCTATATATCTATCTATCTATCTATCTATCTATCCATCCATCCATCCATCTATCTATCTATCTATCTATCTATCTATCTATCTATCTATCTATCTATCTATCCATCTATCTATCCATCTATCCATCTATCTATCTATCTATCCATCTATCTATCTATCTATCTATCTATCCATCTATCTATCCATCTATCTATCTATCTATCTATCTATCTATCTATCTATCTATCTATATTTGTAATAGGGACATTAGTTGTTTTTTGTGTGTGTGAATGAAAGAGAGAGAGAAAAAGAGACAGAGAAAATAGCCTAGCACACATAATGTCCATATTACAAATAAACTATAAACTTAGTAACTGGAGGCTTACCCCAGAGGTGAGTATAATAGTCCAGTAAGAGACCAAAACATTGGATGCAGAGAATGGGATAATTATTTCACCCCAGAATTATTGAGGAAATTATTTTTAAAAACGAAGGGTAGAAGATAGTTGAATAGAGGTTGTAAATAAGATAAAAATATACATGATAGTTGTACTATAATTAATGTATACTCTTCCATTAAGACAACTAATGACAAAATAATTAGAGAAATGGTTCATGGATGGTTGAATATAAGCACTTGAACTTAACTTTATAATAGTTAAGTGATTCCATATTGTCCATAATTCTATCAACATATTACCACTTATCCATTGATTTTCATACATGCATTTATTGCTTCCTTTCATGTATCCCATTGAACAGGTTTTTTATCTATTGAACCATTCATGAATCCATACACTTTAACTATGAATAATCTTATGTTCAATGAATTCACTTACATTGCACATCTTGATTGGAACTTAGATTATTCAAACAAATACAAGATGATTGTTTAGGTGAACTACGACTATTGGTATGAGCAAACTCCAATCGTAATGTCAGAAACAAATTTGGATCAATTTTAACACCCTGTGAATGAATAAATGCATAGATGGAAGAAGAGCAGTACCTGTAATTCGTCCATCGCCATTTTAGCTTGTTTTCTCGTCTGAAATGTCACAAATGCTATAGGCTATAATTGTAACAACTAAAATTAATAAAAATACATTAGATAATTACTTGAGGAGACTTTCCAGCTTTAGCAAACAATTTCAGAATAGTCCCCTCATAACCCTAGAACATGATAGAGTCCATTAATCATTTGTCTCTTCACACATTCGTCAACCTATCTATCATTCCCTTAACATATGTAAAAGTTATTGTCCTTGAAGAAGTAGGTCCCGTTAAATGATCCATTATATTTGACACATGTTAAACAAAAACAGCAAATTGATGTGTACTTATGTTATATTATCATTCTTAAATGACGTGTGTCATTGACTATTAAGTGATCCATGTTTTCCTACTTGTTAACACTAGTAGAGTCAATCCCTACTATATTGGGTCTTAATTAACTTAAGTAGAGTCAATCCCTACTATATTGGGTCTTAATTAACTTAAGTAGAGTCAATCTCTACTATATTGGGTCTTAATTAACTTAAGTAGAGTCAATCCCTACTATATTGGGTCTTAATTAACTTAAGTATAGCTTAATTATTATCAATTGCTTACAGAAAATGGGCGAAATAGCAAATGAATTTCTCTTTGCTTGATGTCCATTGGTAGACCACTGACAAACAGAGTTCGGACCTGTGAAGTAAAAGAACCATCATTATCTATCTATCTATTTATTCAGCTTTTGCATTGTAAGACTTTGTCATATTAACCTTAAAAGAGCCGCTTACTTAATAATTTTATTCTAGTTTAATTTTGATAGGAATGCTTATCTAAAATATACTTCTATTTAAAAAAACACTTTACTAAAATTGATATTAGTTCAAGTTCCACAAATATAGACATTCCTATCATACTTACCTCTTCCATATGCATAACTAATTTGCTGTTCTTGTTGCATTTCCCATGTAATTCACTATCCATCTCTGATAGAATTATATATAAGACATTAAAACACACAGAAATATATGATGTAGTGTGTGTGTGTGTGTGTGTGTGTTGGGGGTTGCATGAGGTTGGAAAATATAGTGCAATTTTTTGTATTCAGTGACAACAACAGTTTGTGTGACACAATTATCTAAGATTGGCACACATAATAGAAAGACTGGCATTAGAAATGTACTTACTGACTGACCGGTTGCTCTGGTATTTTCTGGTGTGCCAAAATGATGAAGATGGAATGAAATAAGAAGATGCAAAAATTGGCTTGATAGCTTGGACTCCTGAGAATTCTTTTGCTGCAGGTTTATCTGATACAGCAGTTTACAAGAGCAGTGGTCTTTTTATAGAACAGTCAGATAATTTGAAATGCACCAATAGCTTGCAACAACTTGTTCGTGGTCTCTTTGAACGCGCCCAAACTGGCGGGGTAATAGAAGTGAAGTCTCATTCCTGAAAATTAAGTAATTCGTTTGAGTCTGTGGGGGCGTGGCGTGGCGTGACTGTGGGTGGGACTACATAACCTTAGTTGCAAACGTGTAGTTAGTGATTGTTTAAAGGAGGTTGATAATGGTAAGTTGCTATTACTATCAGTAGTTATCAATCATTATTACATAGGGACAAGGTCAATCTGGTTTACCACCAGGTCGTCGAGATAAAGATGGCAAGAAGAAAGATATGGTAAATTCATATTGACAGTAACTGTACATTTAAACTATTGTCATAGAAAAAGCGGAAAATTGAACCTCCTATTCCAACACGTGTTGGGAAGAAGAAAAAGATTCGTGGTCCTGAAGCAACTAATAAGTTACCGATAGGTATAATCCTTTCATTAAATTATTTAATTGATTTCGTCGTGTTTTTGTAGTTACTCCTCACACAAGATGTCGTCTTCGTTTATTGAAGATGGAACGTATTAAAGACTTCCTCTTAATGGAAGAAGAATTCATACAAAATCAAGAACGACTAAAACCTCAAGAGGAAAAAAACCAGGTCCCTTACTAATAACATAATTAATGAACTTATTTTGAAATATGTCCCTGTAGGAAGAAAGATCTAAAGTGGACGATCTTCGTGGTAGTCCAATGGCTGTTGGAACTTTAGAAGAAATTATTGACGATAATCATGCTATAGTATCTAACAGTGTTGGATCAGAGTACTACGTCAACATGTTATCATTTGTTGATAAAGATCTAATAGAACCTGGTTGTACTGTTCTGCTAAATAATAAAGTGAGGATCAGGGAGATTTATTGATCTTTACTTGTTGTTATCCTTTCAGCTTCATGCTGTAGTAGGTGTTTTAATGGATGAAACAGATCCTATGGTATCAGTTATGAAGTTAGAGAAAGCACCTCAAGAGTCTTATGCTGACATTGGTGGTTTAGATCAACAAATACAAGAAATCAAGGTGACGTTGTATAATGGCAGAAATCAAATATTATTTTAACCCTTTAGGAGTCAGTTGAGCTTCCGTTGACTCACCCAGAGTATTATGAAGAAATGGGAATAAAACCACCAAAAGGTGTCATTCTTTACGGAGCTCCTGGCACTGGTAAGCCCCTAATATTATGTAGTTATTAGATAATTATGTGTTTTTTTAGGAAAAACATTGTTAGCTAAAGCTGTTGCTAATCAAACATCAGCAACATTTCTAAGAGTATGTGGATCTGAGTTGATTCAGAAATATTTAGGGGAGGGGCCTAAATTGGTACGGGAATTGTTTCGAGTTGCAGAAGAGCATGCTCCCTCAATTGTTTTTATTGATGAGATAGATGCTATTGGTACAAAGAGGTAAAGTGCTTGTACGTTTATATCTGTGTTTAATCACAATATTGATATAGATATGAAAGTCATTCTGGAGGCGAACGTGAGATTCAACGTACAATGTTAGAGCTACTGAATCAACTGGATGGGTTTGATTCTCGTGGCGATGTCAAAGTCATTATGGCTACCAACAGAATAGAAACTCTAGATCCTGCCCTAATACGACCAGGTAAATAACAACTCATATTCGATATTATGGAATAGTTATAAAATTGTCTTTTTTTTCTTTTTAAGGTCGAATTGATCGTAAAATTGAGTTTCCTCTTCCAAATGAGAAAACTAAAAGAAGAATCTTTCAAATTCATACCAGTAAAATGACATTAGCTGTAGATGTTGACTTAGAAGAGTACATTATGGCTAAAGATGATCTCTCTGGAGCTGATATTAAGGTTATCATAATATGTTACTTAAAATAATTTATTTCAATTTGTTACAGGCCATTTGTACTGAGGCTGGTCTATTAGCACTGCGAGAAAGACGTATGAAAGTAACAAGTGAAGATTTTCGCAAAGCTAAAGAAAATGTTCTGTATCGTAAAAATGAGGGAACCCCTGAAGGATTGTATCTCTAATAAAACTACTATAATATAGTCACAGTAAACAAAGGGTTAATTATTAATCATTACACAGCATCTAATGACGTCATAACGATTGCTATAATAAATAATAATAATAATAATAATAATGTATACTCCATAGACATTATGAGGTAACGCCTCTTTAATTAGCAGTCGTTGTCATGGTAACAATAACTTTGAATGACATGTTGCTGCCTTTCTGAATAATTTTTACTATATCTTCGACTTGAGGCAAGATGATGACCAGACGACAAATGTTAACTCGTGCAGAAGAAGAACGCTTACGAGCTGAGAGTAGACGGAAGGAAAACCAACGAATTGATCATGTCAAAATGGTGTCCCAGGACAAGCTCTTGAAAGCAAATATGGCGTCTGAAGAGCGAGTAGAGAAGAAAAGACTTACAAGGAGGTTACTAAATTATGAAAAATGGGAAAATGTCTATTTATGTTTTTTGTATTAAATTTTTATGTTGTGTTACAGGTTACAGCAAGAAGCTCAAGAGAGAGAGATGGATGAGAAAATTGCAGCTGCATCAAAGGAAAAAGAACTCAGAGAGCGTCAACTTGAACAAGAACAAAGAATAGCTCGAGTAAGAGAGACATTTACTGGTATACCATCCTGTAAATTAGACCCCAATGTTTTATTGTCACTAAATTGCCGCTACTGTTTTATTGTGTGTCATTTAATGTAGGAACTTCAAAAGATGAAACTGGAGAGTCAGAGAGATGAGCGTCTACGTCAACAGATCAGAGAGAACAGGTTCGGAGATTGTGTAGATAAGCATCAAAGTATTATCATTTTTTATAGTGTTGAATTGCGTGAATTAGAGGCCAAATTAAGAGCTGGATATATGAACAAAGAACGTGCTGCACAGTTAGCTGAGAAAGATGAGCTGAAAGAGAAAGACAAAGTATGTGCTTCTCTTGAATTGTATCTTATAATAGTCTGCTAGTTCTATGAGGAAGTTATGGCATCCATGATGAAAAAAGAATATGAAAAGGCCATGGAATTGGAAATTCAGAAAGAGAAGGAAAAATATGAACAAAGTGTTCAATATCAGCAACAGTTGCATCATCAATTGGATGAGCAAGTATGAGTTTGCCCCTGGGGATATGAGTAGTAATTATACTTTAATTATAGGAAGAGAAACGACGTGAAGCTTACGAAGAATTCTTAAAAGAAAAACTTATGATTGATGAAATTGTCAGAAAGATTTATGAAGAGGACCAAAGGTTAATCTTACTGTCTGTAACACTTGCAATACAGATTGTACCATAGAGAATTGGAGGCAAGATTAGAGAAACAAAATGCTACAAGAAAATATATTGAGGAGTTTATCCAAAAGAGAGAAGAGGTAATTTGATGTGATTTTATTTACTTTTAGTTTTTCTTCTCTGTGTTTAGTGGAAAGAACATGAGAAAGCTCTTATGGAAGAAGAGAATAGAAGAATACTTGAATTCAGCAAACTTCAACAACAGAGAGAAGAAGAGCGCATGAAAAAACAAAAGGAGATTGAGGAGAAACTGTCTGCTGTTCAATCTAAAGTAAGCAATGTAAACAGTTTAATTCATCTTTCTCTCTCTCTCTCTCCCTCCCTTCCTCTCTCTCTCTCTCTCTCTCTCTCTCTCTCTCTCTCTCTCTCTCTTTCATGCAGTTATCTGAAGATATTGCTCAAGCTAAAGCAGAGATTGATGAGATGGAAAGGCAATGAAAATGTGTTATTGACTTGATTTTGACTTTTTTTATTGTAGAATACGTACAGAACTTTATCTAGAAGAACAAGAAGAGAAAGAAAGACAAAGAGAAAAGGCAAGCACAATAGAAACAATAATATTAACTGTTCAATTCTGATACTGTAGGAAGAATTAGAAAAACAAATTCGTCAACGACTGATGCTTCAAGAATCTCATCAAAATTATTTAGTTATGAAAGAACTTAGAAAACAAGCTGAAAAAGAAGAAGAGGAAGAGTTCCGTCGACAAATGATGGCCAAATTTGCAGAAGATGATCGTTTAGAGTTGTTGAATGCTCAAAAGAGAAGAATGAAACAATTAGAACATCGTCGAACAGTTGAAAAACTTATTGAGGAACGAAAAGAACAATACCAGAGACAAAAGGTTGAATGGCATTATCACATTCTATTATAATTCCTGTCATTAGGAAACTGAGATTTTAGAGCGTCAAGAAGAAGAAAGGCAACAAGCTATGAGGAGAGCCATTGTCGAACAAGAAAGACAGCGATTGTTGCAAGAACACGCTTCCAAATTACTGGGATACTTACCAAAGGTACAGCATGTGATACACATATCAATGTGATAATTGTGTTATTAGGGAGTATTACGTGGAGATGATCTCTCAATGCTTGGAGAGGATTTTAAAGATGCCTATAAAAGTCGACAGGTTGATTTATTTAGTGATGATGGTTGGTAGGTAAATGAATATGTAAAATTTTTGGTACTCATTGTAATCTATTTCAACTTTGAAGACTGGTTCAAATTTGAATTGTGAGAATACTCAAATTTGATGTACAGAAAATAAATTTTACTTTAAAAAATACATGCATGAAGAGAGAACAATTTTAGATCTATTGATTCAAAATTGAAATGCAAAAGATTAAAGTTGAGACATTAACAGACTCAAATTAGATGGTGTAATCTAAATTTATGTGAAGATAACTCAAATTGAGATACAAAGTACTCAAATTTGAGATGCAACATTTTTCACAAAATAATTAGTTTTTATGAATAAAAATTAGAAACTACAAATAAAAGACAATTAAAAAAACCCTCAAACATAGTGGTGTGTGTTCTATGAGTATTTTATACCCTCTTCATTAAAATGTGTAAGAAAACAATAAGAGTAAAAACTAAACAATAAATCCATTACTACAATAGCAGCAAATTCAGTACATGATCAGTTCTAATAACTTAATTATAGATTCTTGTTTGTGCATCTTGTAACATTTTGTTAAGATCATTAAACGAAGGTCGTTCCTCTTCATCATATTGCCAACACTGCTGCATAACACTATAAACCTCCTCTGGACAATTGTTGGGAGGAGGTAAACGGTAACCCACTTCAACCTAAAGAGAGAGAGAGAGAAAAGTAACAAGATGATAGGCCTAGATGTGGGCAAGGCACAAACCTGTTCTCGTGCTTCATTGTTGCTCATTCCTGGATAGGGAGTTGAGCCAAGTGAAAAGGCTTCCCATAAGAGAATTCCAAAACTCCATACATCACTAGCACATGTATACCTACCCAAATTTAGAGCCTAAAAAGGAAAAGTATTAAAAATGGTGGACAGGCATAAAGTCTGAGTAACCTCAGGTGCTGTCCATTTGATAGGGATTTGGCGTGACCCAGAAGAAACTTGATAAATACCACACTCTTCTTCACGACTCATACCAAAGTCAGAGATTTTGACAACATCATTCTCACCCACGAGACAATTTCGTGCTGCAAGATCTCGATGTATACAATTCATTGACTCTAAATATGCCATGCCAGCACTGGCATCAGTTACCATGACAGTAAGCTTCTTCTTTGTCTGTTGTTGACCTTTCTTACGAAGGAAGTCTAAGAATGAGCCTCCAGGTAATATTTCCATTATAATAAAGACAGGATCTTTCTCAGCACAAACTCCAATTAAGCGTACAATGTTTGGATGATCATATTGCTTCAAGATTTCTGCCTCTTGTAGGAACTTACGTTTTTCTGCAGCTGGAATGGTTTCTCGACATGTTTTAACAGCAACTTTTTGGCCGCTATTCAAAAGAGTTGCCTCACACACTTCACCAAAAGCTCCTCTCCCAAGTTTGCGTCCTAACTTGAGATCTTCTCTCTTGACAGTCCACTTGTCAATTCGTGAGACATACTTACACAGAACAGCACCAGATGCTCGTGTCACAGCAATTTGAGTTTGCACATGATAGTCTAATAGATCACGTACAGCAGCAAATGCTTTGTCTTCAAAACGAAAGAGAAAATTGCCAGGATTCTGAGGCTAAAGATGAAGAACATTTCATTAATGCCTTTATTTTATAACAATGTTAAGATACTTACATCAGGGACTTCTTGAATAACAAAATGCCGTCCTTGTCCATTCCAGTTGACTGTAAGAACGTACTTGTTCTGTCGATCACTATACCTCACTAAATAATCACCAGCATTGACACATTTCTTCTCAGACTCCTTGCGATCAATGACACCATAGTACCAAGCTTCGTCCTCAATAGCAAGTTCTGCAGGCTACAGACAAGATAACATATTGACCTTTGCATCATTACCTCTTGATATTCATCTTCATCATCTTCCATGCCCCCCATATTACTGGGTCCAGGATAACCATCAAATCCTCTGTCCATTGTTTCATCTCTCTCAGGGCTGAGGTCATCTGAAGCTGATTCTGTTCTGTCTGATTTTCGTCCAAAAACTTTTTTGAAGCGTTTGAATGTCTCTGACTAGAGAGAGAGACAGAGACAGAGACAGAGAGATACAGAGACAGAGAGAGACAGAGATAATTGCAGATAAGGATTGTGAGTAGTAGTGGTCTGTACTTTTAATCCTTTTTTGTTGGATTTAGAACCAGAACTAGGAGCAATACCTCCTTCAAGATCAGCTACACTTGCACTGAATTGACTCTCGTCTGCACCCTCTCCAAGAGAATCAAACAATGGCGCTAGCTGATCTCCATAATAAGCGAGTGACTCTTGCATCAAATCAAGTTGTTTCTGAAGTGGGAGACCAATGGAACTAAATGTGCAATGAACATTAGTCTCACTTGTTTTCGACTTGACTTGTTTTTAAGTTCATATATTTGTCCTTTCAAGTCTGAGATTTGAACATGTTTAGGGAGTCTAGACAGAACAGTAAATTTATAAGTCATACTTTGTTCACTACACGAACCCTTTTCCTTCATCTCTTGAAAATGATACAGCACTCTCGTCCAAACTAGCTTGCAGTTCTTCAACTCTTTGAGTCTAAAGCATAATTTAAATATGACACGATATAAATACATACTAACTTTTTGAACGATATCATGTTCGTGTTGAGCAATTTCAGTCTCAAATTTTTGTGCTCTGTTAAAAATAATAATAAACATTCTACAGTAAGTATTAATTACTTATCAGTCATGGCTTTCTGTGTCAAATTATTAATAGCAATTTGTCCTGCTTGTACATTGCTGGGAGCACAAGGTGCATGAAGAAGAGAGCCATCAAATTCAAAAAGTTCAATTGATGGCTGATCTCTAAAAGAGTAACCAGGAGAACAAGAGATGGGAAGAAAGAATGATGATGAATTGTGTACCAAATATGCTCACTTTTTATTATCTTGTATAAACTGAACATATTCTGACTCTTTGTCTACTTGATCCAGAGCTTCAAAGAAAAGACTAAAGCACTCTTCGTACAATCTTGACATATCCAGTGTTTTAGCATAACGTTCAAGTAAATTTTTCCTGTAAAAAGATAAAATTATATTTCATACTTGTAATTTTATCCCAGTCTATTTCAATATACAACTTATTATACTATGTGTCGACAAACCATTCATGTATCTGCATTTCCATTCTTTGTTGCAGTGTGTCAAGTGTGAACGGTAAAAGTGTGCGTCGGTAGAATTCTTGATGTATATTGACATTGACTACAGACAAAGTGTAATCATTGTGACATTGATGTAACTTCCTAGCAGCACCGACAAATTTGCTACGACTTCTATTGAGAGAGAAAGAGAGAGAGAGGTGGGAGCATTGAAACAGAAATGAGTGGGTTTGTGTAGTAGATTACTAGGGAATCACCCGCAATTACTTTGCCTCTATTGGCAGGGAGATATTGTCATACATCCTACAGAAGCCAATGGTTCTATTAAAACGTTATACTATAAAGTTGATTCAAGGTTAAGGTGTTGTACTAATTCCCATTGCAACAATAATTTACATTACTATAATTACTCCAAAGTTAATGTCTTCTAGAATTTAATCAGATATTACAGTCTCCTTGCAGGAAAACAATAGAAGTTATGACAAACTGTATATTTCCATTAACCTGTCAATTTCAGCTGGCTTTGAAGATTGTTTTTGTGAAACACTTTGAAGATTATTTCTGCATTTTTCAGTAGCTCTGAGATGTTTACGATAATCACGTCTCAAGTCCTGAACTAGATTACATGAATTTGTGAACTCAGTGTCCAAATGTACTCGCTCATCGTCACTGACCTAAGAGATAAAAATTAAAGTGCTATGCAATTTAATTGGATAATTAATGTTAGCAGCTGTTACTAATTTGTTAATAATGATCTGACAACAATGAACTAAATGAAAAAGGCATAACCATTATCACATCACTAGTTAATGACAAATCCTTTTATTTACATATAATACAGTCTGAGCTATTTATCAATCTTTAATACTACACTACTCAATAGTCATGTCTTCAATGTAAACTATACACTGAGTTACTTCACAAACTGTTTAGACTAACACCTTCTTAGTAAACTCCCTAAGTCACATAACTGATATTTATAGTAGGAACATCAACATTACTACCATCTTGTATAGTGTCACTGTTAAGGTCATATTTGCAATTGATTCACCTTTTTAGCACCTCTCTTGTTCTTTATCAATTCGTCGACGACTTCAATCATTGATTTCATTTGTTCAGCTGAAGATGAAAATTGCGCTTGTAATTTCTCTGATATCTGAAGAAATACTTTCCAAGCCTAGAATAGTAGAAAGTTTTGGGAGTCAATATTAGAAAACAGTTATGATTATAAATGTACTTGTAAATTGTTTAGACTTTCATTATTTTTAATTTTAAAAATACACAGAGGAATGAACTATTTTCAACAGAGGGATTTGACCAGTTACATTTCTATCAACACTCAGAGACAGAAAAAATAACTATATTATTTATCATCATATTACTACTGAAATGTAAAGAAGTGTAGCTTGATAGCATCACAAGGATATTTAACAAGATCTCAATGACACCATCTATGTAAAGAATGTGAATATTTTTAATAGACTAGTTAATAACTCTATAAACCAGAGAATATGAGTGTATAATCTTTTTTTAAGGAGAACCAATAGTAGAACGAAATGTTTTTCTTTCAATATACTATGCTTACTTGTTCAAAGAAGATATCAGTTATGATCACTACTCTCATCTAGTTATGTCAACATTACAACTGTATAAACTGCATCTTTAATTTAATCATTCAAGTCTGAAATGTTATTTATATTGGCAATTACATAGAAGGCATATACATTGACTTCTCCTTAGGAAAGAGATCATTAAATCAGTAGGCATACAAATCTATTTTAAATCACAATCACTGTCTCGCCTACTGCTAATTGATACGAAACTGAGAAAATTTTATTCCCAAATAAATCTTTCCACAAACCAACCTGTCATTGTGATGTTATATTTGTTGGGACACATTTGTTTATATGTTACATCAATATCTTTAAGTGGTGTACATATGCTGAACAATGGAAGTCAACAAGAAAGTGATAGTTTAAGTATAAAATAAACAAAAATGAGGCAACATTAGAAGTGTTAGCAAGTTTATTCTTACCTCTACCAGATATTACATTAATAATTATAGTGGTCTCCTCTGAGACACAAGAGAACAAATATGGAGTAAGTTCAACAACACCCACTCACATACATATGTCTAGAACTGTGGTTGATATCTAAATTATAACTTAACTAGAAGGTCTAATAGACGGAGTGTGGTATTATAAAATTATGACTTAATCTACCAACTCCCAATGGAAACATACAAGTTGTATATATGTTATAATTTGCAACTAAAAATAAAGAATACAATAGAAGAATCATTTCTATAAGCACTAATCTTTATAAACATAATAAAGGTGGGTACTAACACATACAATATATACCAGTAATGGTTAGGTTACCTGTACTATAGGAGAAGTGGTGCTAGATGGAAATTGGGCAGAACGCTCACAGCTTTGATTTATACGCTGTAACTGTTCAGCATATTCCTTGTCTGCTCTTTGCCTCTTGAAGACGTGTCCTCGAAGACTTTCCAAAGCATGGAGCTCTTCTTCATGGCGTTTACTTATCGCTTCATAACTAGTCTGTAAACAAGCACCAAATTTGTTCCCATGACAAAGATCAGGAGCGTCTGAGGCTGCTGCATTATGAGTTGGTGAACTAATCAGAGGAGACATGGGCTGCACATCCATAGGAGGAGAAAAAGTACGCTCCGCAGGAATTGGACGCTCCCTTCTCGGTAGAGGAGGTGGCGCTGCCATGTTTGCGATTTACTTGAAGATCTCTTAAGCAATACTTTTGTATTTGTAGCTCGCCAACCAACTACCACAGTTTACATAACAGAACAAGAAGACGGAGACTAAAGAGGGTGAGAAGCCACTGTAGTATACGGACTCTCTTACTCCGTAAACTACAGATTACCACATGATCATCATGTGGTACTCTACGTGGCATAGGAGGGAAATGGCTGCAATGAGGCTGTTGGTATTATTTATTATATTCAGTACTCAAGGAAGACTGTCTCAATCAACAGAACTCACTTTCGAGTTGCCAGACAGAAAGACAGAATGTTTCTATGAAGAAATCGAAAAAGGCACTAAAAGTGTAATAGATTTTCAGGTTGGTTTTAATGATCATTTTTTCCACACTTCTATAATTTTTTATAGGTTATATCTGGTGGTAATTATGATGTAGATATAACTGTACTAGGCCCTAATGAAAAAGAAATCTATAAATCTGAGCGACAAAAGTATGACACTGTGGAATTTACAGCTGATGTAACAGGCGAATATCGAGTGTGTTTTGGAAATGACTTTTCTAGTTTTTCTCACAAGACTGTTTATTTTGAATTTGTGGTTGGAGACGAGCCACCCCTTACAGAGGAGATTGGTGCACATCAAGTAGCATTGACACAATTAGAAACATCATTAGTAAAAATGCATGAGGCGTTAAAAGTTGTTCGAGACTATCAAACACATCATCGACTTCGCGAAGCTCAGGGTAAAGATGCTGCAACACATTTAAACAATAGAGTTCAGTACTGGTCATTAGGAGAAGCACTTTTGTTTGTCATAGTATCATTACTACAGGTTTTTGTTTTAAGACGTTTTTTTGCTGTAAAGAGAACAAACATTTAGTTTTTCAAAGGAAACCTTCCCTAGTCTTGTTATTAAATTTTAATAATTACGAAACTCATTATGACATGTATCAAATATTTGAGTTGCACATCAAATACATTATTATTAGGAAGATGGCGACTGGAAAAAAGTTTTCCATTTTACAAATTTGTTACCATCTTTCATTATTTAAATTAGAATTAAATATACAAATCATTAAAAAGATACTCATGATCAGAATCAACATTTTGTGTTATAGAAATTGTACAGTTACTAATAGTTCATATTTTGAGGAAATATATTTCGCTTTAACACTATCTTCCTCTATCCTCTCTGGAAATGACACGTTTAAATGATACAATCTCTCCACTGACAGCTGAAGATCAATCTAAGAACATGTAATATGTAAAACATCATCTTAAAACGAATACTAACCTCTGATATTTCTAAGTTTACATCATTAACAGATCTTACACCAGGCAACTTTACTTTTATTTGCAAGCCTTTCTTTTCTCCAATAGATATTACATCAACTGAATAATGTGGTCTTTTAGTAATAACTTCACTATTGTTAGCATAAGTAGTAGATGGCAGTTCTTCTATTAAGGGTTTTTTATTGCTATTCTTTTCCTGATAAGGTAGTTTTAATGGAGGTAGTTCACCTGTTTCTGCTGAAGATAATCGTCCTAATTCATCTAAAAGTGAGTCACCAAAATCTAGTTGACTCTCTTTTGGTAATAAATGTTTCAATCCTTCGTCTAAAGAATGATGAATGTCAGTTTGAGTTCCTTTGACATCAGACTTTGACAAAGTGTCACGGCGCATATTTAGTTTCGTCATATCTTCAACAAAATCAAGTGAAAGGGACGTAAGCATATCAAACAGAACTGGATTACTGCTACACTCTTCAACCACTTGAGGATTAAAGGCAATATCGTAAACAAGGTTGACTGTCTTGTGTCCATTAACAACAACATAACGAAGGGTTCCCCCCTTGACAGGCACAGGGTCTGCATCAGTTAATGGATGAGGTACTTTTGCCCATTTACAGACATTAATAAAAAGAGAACAATCTCTACCCTTTAAAATAGAATTATACAAATTAAAGTTGTAATATGCATTGGACATATTAGTGTACAAGTATCACTTCTAAACTACAATGCTCCATAATGGAGGTCCAAAATGAACAAGCCTCTAATCTACTAACAATTAAGCCCATGGACTTCAACCAGCCTTAATATTAAGGTTGTTTATGGCTACATACTAATGTATCAGATGTATTATAATTTTTAGAAGGCCTACGTGACACTAGTGATTATTTTATAGATGTAATCTCATGACAAGATTACATAAAGAAAGTACCTTATAGTAAACTAACATACCAAAGTGTTTACATTGCATGAAAATAAGCATATATCATACCCTGTAAGTTGTCGTACAAGTTAAACCATATGCTGGTTCTGGAGGACGTAGATATGGTGCCCCTTCATTTAATTGTTCATCAATAAATTTTTTGTATTGGTCAGGGTTCTCTTCAGATAACTTATCTAACATACTCCATACTTGTTCAGCTGTTTTTAGGAGATCTTTTGAATCTAGGTTGGTCATCCTGTTCTGATATTACCATGACAACAAAAGGAACCACGTGACAATATTTACATTATAACATTAATTTTGATTTAAAATGGCAGCTGAGAGAGAGCGAAGAGTCAATGCTGGAAGAAATATTTCTAAGCTTATCGAGCAAGAAATAACAGGAGATGAATTTTACCAAACTGCTTATGGAGGTTTTGAAGAAGCTTCTGAAGACGAAGAATATCAAGTAAGTATTTAAAGTGTTATTCGGGAATATACGGACACGTACTAAAGTGGGCGTGTTGTAAGTTTTGAATTTAATAATTAATTATTCATAGTCTCCAGGGAAGTGTCAGTCCCAGGCACACCCATTCCAAATATGGTATACTTCAAGTTGACGCTAATCATGCTGGGTGTTATTTTATGCGTTAATTGTATATATTAGGTGTGACCACATTAGAAGTTTAGTAAATATGTTTTTAACTTTGCTGGATTATAACGTAGTGACGTTTTTGGCTTAAATATATTTATTTAGCATTAAATTTAATGTATAAGACATGTTTTTATTCCAATTAGCTCCACAACAACTCTACAATGTAATTATATGTGGTATGAATTATAAACAAGTCTAATTAAGAAATTAATGTGTGAACTAGTTAAGACCCACTGTACCATTGCTGTCATTGTCATATACCATGATCATGATGTATGAACCATCTAAGATATGATGATATTGATATATCATTTATGCACCACAAGATAATAGTTATTTTTACTTAGATATGACATGTATCTCACACTATGTCCATGTAAAAAATTTCAATTAAGTATTTCCCAACAAACAATTTTTTTCAATTAATTTAATATAATTACCTCAACAGGCTACATCTAGATCATTGATATAGACCTTCAATAGTTATATATCTATACTATTATATGTCTTCATTTTATTGATGTTTATTGACCTTGTTCTATTTAATTGCTGTAAAGTCTTAATAATAATAATAATAATAATAATAATGTATAATTGTGTCATCATTATTTTGCTATATAAGTAGAGTTTCTTCGTTCACTTTCTTAGTGTATTACCTTTTGAGTTGTTCTTAAATAAAGTTTGTATTATTATTATTATTATAATAATATTAATAATTTCTCTTAGACTGAAGATGAAGATGATGATGTTGTGGACAGTGACTTTGACTTTTCTGAGAAAGAAGAAGAAAGTGGAAATGAAGAAGAAAAAATGGAGCCTAAACCTAAGAAAAAAAGATGGATTAAACCTGTAATTAAATCAAAACCAAAAGGTATATTAAATATTATAATTTATTTATGCTACTCTCTTTTCTTTCTCTATAGTCAAAGCAACTCAAAAGAAAACAATAGATATTTATTCCAATAGTTTGGAGCCTCGAGCTTTGAGAAAATCAACACTTGATTTAGCTCGAGAAAGAGAAAAGTCAAGAGTAGAAGATGAGAGAAAAAGGAAGAAGACATTATCAAAATTGTCATCAACTACAAAGCCAACTCAAAGAATGACACAAGAACAACTTTTGGAAGAAGCTAAGTTAACAGAGATTGAAAATTTAGCTTCATTAGAAGCTTATACACGTTTAGAAGCAGAAAAGAGATCATTTAAAGAAAAGAAACGATCTATTGAAGGTCCTCTGATCCGATATCACTCAGTGACTATGCCTGTACTAAACTCAACTCAAGATGACTCTACAGAAAAATACTCTAGAAATTTCTTAGTTTTTACAGACACTTGTTCATTTCCCGACTCTTACTTTCCTTCTGTTCGACCTCAAAGACCAAAACGTATCTACTGCAAGATATCTGGTTTGCCTGCTAAGTACATTGACCCTCTTACAAATATTCCTTATGCAACCCCACATGCTTTTCGCATGATACGAAATCGTTTTGTGAAAGAGAAAGAAGAAAAGTGTGAAGAACGATTGCTACAGTTAAGTAGCTGGCTAGAGGAGAAGAAAAGATTAAAGAAACAATCGCATCATTGACCTGTGATCTACTCTGCAATAATATCTTAAATATAATTATAATCATAATTTCAAATGATGTATTGCAATTTTTATGTGTTAGCAAAAACACATCATGTTTATTGCATGACATAAGCAATTTTTGACGCACTTTGCGTGAAGATCGTGACTATCATTTATAGCAGTTGCTAAACTTACAGTCAGCAAGAGTTAAAGATAAACATAGACGCACTCATGATTGCCTCGAGATTATAAAATGATAATTTACGTCGCCTTTTTTGGAGAGGACCACCCAGGTGCGGATTCACAGAAAGACTTTTGTAGAGAAAGAAAAAGTAACTGTCTCTTTGATTTAAGAAAAGCTGTCATTATAAGCAGTAAGTAACTCAAATACATTATTTTCCTTTTTATAACAATACAATGTGGTTTAGCCAGCGCTATAAATGATACGCGCTATTACAAACGGAGACGCGTATCTCTTGCCGCGCGCTTTTAGCGCATTTTTCTTCGCAGGTATGAAAGCCGTCCTCTTTGCAGTGTTACTTCTTTCCGGCTTCTACTCAGTCTGTGGCCAACGTAAGTTAATGGAATATTGCAAAAATATTAGTTTCGTGTTTATTTACTTGTTGCATGTTGATATCTTTTATTTTTGTTATGTGTATTTATACTTATGCATGATTATATTTTTATAATTATTATTATTACATATAATTATATATAATAGTTCAGTCATGCAAACATCTATTTATAATTTATTTCTCAGCTGTTGAAGGAAGTGTTAGGTTAGTGAATGGAACCAACTACAATAGTCAGGTTGGACGTGTAGAAGTATACTCTTCAGGAGCCTGGTATTCTGTCTGTGCTGGTCCTGATCTTTGCACTAATGCTGCAAAAGTTGTATGCAGGCAATTAGGATACTCAGACGTTGGTATGTATCATTGATAGAGTTTTTCCATTTAATATGTGTTATATTTGTAGGTGCTCAAGTCTATGGATTAGCCTTATATGGTCAAGGAAATGGTACAGTCGGTTTTGAAAATGTATCTTGTCTTGGAACTGAACCCAATGTTACTTTTTGTAATACTTCCTCACCATCAACCTGTTCTCATAGCATGGATGCAGCAGTAAGCTGTGTACAAGAGTCAATATGTCTATTAGTTGGAGGTCATACTGGATGTTGTGTATCTGGATGCTACATATCATTCCCACATTACTGTTGGTGTGATGTCTTTTGTCATATCTATCAAGACTGTTGTCCTGGTATAGATGCTACTTGTCCTGGTAAGTTTGGTCACACATATGGTGTCCACAATGACATTCATTATCGTAATACCTTTGCAGGTTCGGGTGGTGTTGTTCCAGGTGGCTTGCCTCTAAGCACATCATGTTCCAATGTTGGTGATATTACTTTTGTTAATGGAGTTGATTCTGCTGGAAGGATCATGGTGTGTGATACAGACAACAAATGGAAAACTGTATGTGATCAAGGATTTGATGAAAATGAAGCTCGTGTAGCATGTAGAAGCTTAGGACTAAGTGTAGCAAGTAAGAAATAATAAATGCAATTAAATTATTTATTTCAAACTTTCCTGTTTTAGACTTCACTATTTATAATGTCACAAAATATGGACAAGGAACAGAAGACATATTTGCTAAAGATTTGCAGTGTGCTGGTGATGAGGATTACCTTACAGATTGTGCTGGTTCTGATTCATGTTGTGGTCATCATCGTGATGTTGGTTTATATTGTCAACCAGCTTGTACTGAAGGTCAAATTCGTTTTATGGATGGACCTACTGAAATGGAGGGTCGTGTTGAAATTTGTCATTCAGGAAGATGGGGAACAGTTTGCGATGATTTTTGGCAAACTAAAGATGCTCGTGTTGCTTGTAAGATGGCAGGTTTCCCATGGAGAGGTATATTAATATCTACATTTTTAAAATCTCATTCATTACATTTTTCTTTAATGCATTCAATTGCTATTCGTATTTAAATAACAATTTCTCTTTCCATAGGTGCCCAGGCTTTCCAGGGATCATACACTTCAGACAATTATAGACTTGGAGTTGGACCTATTTGGTTAGACAATGTTCAATGTGATGGTACTGAAGGTAGTTTGTGGAACTGTACAAGTAATAATGTTGGTGTTCATAACTGTGGACATAGTGAAGATGCCAGTGTCAAATGCGGTAAGTGACCTTTTATTTGTTGGTTATGTGCTAACATATTGATCTTTTTATATTTTCCTTGATGACACACTAACAGCTGCTGGTAAGTGCTATTATGATTTAGTAGCTAAGCTATCCATTCAATTTTGTATACAGGTCCCTGTGAATTAGCTAATTATATAGACTCTTGTTGTGATCCTAATACTGATGGTAATTGTCAGGGAGTCAACTCAGAAGATGTATGTCATTGCTCACTTGATTGTCAGGACCATAATGACTGTTGCATTGATATTGATTTAATCTGCAGGTAAATATAATTGGTGCACCAAAATAATAAAAGCATAACTTTTTTGCATAGCTATTGCTTATGACTACATAGTTAACCATAACTGGTTGTCTCTATATAGATGCAATGATTATGATGTTCGTCTTCGAGATGGAACTGTTGCTAATGAAGGACGAGTTGAGTTTTGCTATAATGGTGAATGGGGGACAGTATGTGATGACTTTTGGAACTCCCCAGATGCCACCGTTGTTTGTAGACAATTGGGATATTCCGATCAAGGTAAAGTATAGCAATACAAATGACTAAAGACTCAATATAATAGAGATCATATATACAGCAATTGTGTAATAATACACACAATAAGAGTATGAATTTCTCTAACCACCAACATTTCCAAAGACTGATATATTATTATTTTCATATTTATTTTTTGGTCCTTTCATTTTTAGGTGCACAGTCATTCAGCTTTTCATATTTTGGACAGGGTACTGGACCAATTTGGTTAGACAATGTATTCTGTTCTGGAAATGAGCAGTTTCTAGTCAACTGCTCTGCAAATGCTATTGGTAGTCATAACTGTGCTCATTATGAAGATGCTGGTGTTCGATGCACAATTGTTGGTGCTCCTGAGTGTTACCATGGTCAGGCAAGACTTGTAAGAGGTGATAGTGAATATGAAGGTCAATTGGAAGTGTGCTATAATGGACAATGGGGTACTGTTTGTGATGATTACTTTGGTCAAGTTGATGCTAATGTGGCATGTCGTACTATCTTTCCTACATTGCCTTCAGGAGGTAAATGAAGATAATGAATCTATGTCATAAAGTATAAATGTTTTGTAATTAGGAGCAATTTACATCCAATATTCCTATATCTATTTTGGCTATGGAAGTGGTCCCATTAATATGGACAATGTACAGTGTTCTGGAAATGAAGCACATCTTTTCAACTGTTCCTTTATTACTAACCATAATTGTTACCACTATGAAGATGTTGGGCTTGCCTGCTATCAACCAGGATCATATGAAGGCCAGCCTCAACTTCTTCCTGGTCCTTCAGCTGGACGTCTGATGGTGTATGCTGACAATTCCTGGGGAACTGTTTGCCGTAACTCATTTGATGTAAACGATGCACGAGTAGTCTGTAAGGAACTTGGTCAACCAACTGGAAGTAAGTTGATTTATTGTAGTGCGTGATTTATAGTCACATCACATATTATGAAAGAATGGTGTATGCATGTGATGTTATCTACATTCATCTAGGTCCAAGAGTCTACAAAAATCTCCAATATGGTCGAGGATTTGGAAGTGTTAAATACAGTAATGTTGGTTGTACAGGGAATGAGACTCAACTAAACGACTGCTATAAACTTTCAAGTGGATTTTATTGTTCTCATTACTCTGATGTTGGTGTTGGTTGTGAAGAAGCTTGCACTGATGGACAACTTAAACTTGTTGGTGGAGAGAATGTTACTGAAGGTCGTGTGGAGATTTGTCGTGATGGTTCATGGGGTGCTATCTGTGATGACACTAACACATGGGGTGCTGAAGAGGCTCGTGTGGTATGCAAACAACTAGGCTTTCCTTACACAGGTAGAGCTAAAACTAAATCTTCTATTGCAACTATATTTATAATTTTTTTCAGCTGCCCAAGTACAGTACTTTGGACCTGGTGCTGATCCAGTCCACTACTCAAACTTTGCTTGCAAAGGAAGTGAGGTTTCTCTTATGGGATGTAGTGGTGACATGACCCCTACCTGCACTAGTCATACACAAGATGTAGGTGTAACATGCCTAGAATCTTGTACTCCAGGAGAAGTTCGACTTGTAGATGGTGGAAGTAGCACTCAAGGTCGACTAGAGGTTTGTCTCGGTGGACTATGGGGTACTGTTTGTGATGATCAATTTGAGAATGTTGATGCTCAAGTTGTTTGCAAACAATTGGGACTACCTTATGCTGGAGCAGAAGCTAAACATAATGCTGAATTTGGACAGGGAGATGATCATATTGCTCTTACCAATCTGTATTGTACTGGTTCTGAAACACAACTTCTTTCCTGTATCTTCAACACTGGATCAGCTGTCACTTGCACTCATGCTAATGATGCTGGTGTTGTTTGTCAAGATCTTTGTACCAATGGTGCCATTCGTGTAGATGGTGGGGACACACCAAATATGGGTCGTGTGGAAGTCTGCTATAATGGCGAATGGGGTACAATCTGTGACAAAGGCTGGAACACCCCTGATGTAGAAGTGGCTTGTTATCAGTTGGGATTTGAAAGCAATAGTAGTAGTAAGTTGTAATATATTAAAGCATGTTTTATGTTGCCATTAATTTAGCTGTTCGTGCATTTGGTGGTTCAAAATTTGGTCCTGGTCTTGGTCCAATTTACTTTAGAGATATGGGCTGCACTGGTACAGAGAACAGTCTGACATACTGTACTTCTAATACTGATATTGATCTCTGTGATCATAGTGATGATGCTGGTCTCCGTTGTGATGGCAACATTAGTAAGTGGACTAAGAAACTATACATTATTTTAACTATCACTATTTTTTGGATACTAATGGTTACTTAATTGTGTTTTGTTTATTATAGTTGTACCAACTGCTACTCCAACCGGTTCTCCTGGGAGTCAACCCCCACCTGGTAAGAGCTTTAATTGACAATTTATATTTTCTTGTATTACATATAGGTCTTGTTACCAATGTCACTCTGACTATTTTCAACACCACGTATGCCCGTCTTACATGGGATGCTCCAGATGTTACTAATGGCATTATTACATCATACATGATCAGTATCAATAACAATTTCATACCTGCTATAAATTTACTTGGAAACCAACCTCGTGTCATCTACTTTACTACTTTAAGTAAGTAACTATTGAAAGAGGCACTTTCATTAATCTATCAACAGAACCTGGTGTCCCATACACATATAATATCACTGCTAGTAACATCTTTGGTACTGGTGAGGTATACAGTCAACAATTCTTTACAGCTGAACTAAGTAAGTATTACAATTAATGATACATATAAACTGTGTATTGCATAACAGCTCCTAATACACCTGTAACTGTTTGGGCTAGACGTGTAGATGAATACACTATTTATATTAATTGGAAAAAGCTGACAATGAGTGAAGCACGTGGTGTAGTAACAAGTTATACTGTCCGTTGGGCTGAATATGATGGAACATTTACACAAATACCAAAGTCTGTAACAGTTTCTGCAGATGCTTCTTCATTTACAACAACAGCACCTCTTGTGCCCTCTATGCAGTACTCTGTGACAGTTTTTGCTTCTAACATTAAAGGAGCTGGTCCTCCAACTTCTCCACCTGTCATTGTTAACAGTAAGTGCTTATACAGAAATTGTCTCAAATTTTTGTGTTTGTTTAGCTACCAGCACTGCAATTTTCCAATTAAAACTTGGTCTTCTTAGTGGTCAAGAGTGTGGAACTTGGACAGTAAGTGTATATATTTATAATAATGACAAAATATGTAATACTCTTTATATGTAGTCTGATTCTTCTGAGGCTAAAATATCTGACATTATTAATACTATTGTGTTTCAAGTGAACACTCGATGTGGTGGCTGTAAATACAAAACAGACCACATTGCTAAGGCACGATTTCAATGTAATCCCAATGAAGTTGATCAAGTGACCTTCAGAGCTCAGCTCTTTGCTCCTGGAAATTCCACAAATGCCGCCACCATCCTTGGTTACATACAAGATTGGCTGAATTCTCAGCGTCCAACTATCAGTATTGTTGGTGTTGACTTTACTGTTGATCCTTCTTGTAATGTTAAAGGAGCCACTAGTTTTGATGAAGAATTTTGTGAAACACAACGTGTTACTACTAGTAGTATCAGTAGAAGCAATGCTGCTGCTATCAGTAGCAGCATCAGCACTGGTATTGCTGGTACTGCTGGTACTGGACGTAGTAGTGCTTCTGTTGGTATTGGATTGGGTGTGGCTATTGGTGCTATTGTCGTGTTTGGTGTTATGATTATTGTCCTCGTCTTTATTGTTGTGTTTGTTCGTCGTACTAAGATAAAATACCAAGCTGGAGATGCAAAGTTAGCTATTATAGATTATGCATTGAAATTAACAGCTCAGACAAAGTACTATCTTTATTGTCTCAAAGCTAAAACTTTAAACAGCCAAAGATAAACTAATAATAATGTCATCTCTTTTTTAATAGTAAAGATATAGTGGGCTATTCCAATCGTATGGCCTTCCCAGAGGGTAACGAAGACAATATTAGTCAGCACATAGGAAGTACTGTTCATGATGATGACTTTCAAGAAGCTCTTAATATGATATCTGAAGACATTGATGACAAAGCCAAGTTGGTCATGGTAAAAAGATCTAAAAATTATTTTTGCAATTATTATTTCTATTTTTTTACTTTAATACAGGCTGATGAAGGTCAAGTCTACATTAACATGCGTTAAGAACAAACAGCACACTATAACACTACATTTAGAGACTGTAGATAAAACATATATGTATATTAATATTATACACTTTGCTGCCATGCAACTTATATATTATATTTTCTATAGTAATATTATTTTAGTATAATTATTATTTATAAACATTTATTGGTGCAGTGTTAGAAAAAGAATATCAATAACAAACTTTCAGGACAAAAATTAATCTTACCTTTATTGTTGCTTAGAGGAATACATAGCTTGCCCTTCAGTACAGTAATATCATTTTATTTCTTCTAACAATTTTTAAAACCTTGGCATGTAGATGTTTTACATCATATTCACATGTATAATATAATTTTTTAAGACATCTCATTTTGTCAAATTAAGCTTTTATAAAATTTCGACTTTTAATATCTTGTCATTAAACAGCTAAAATCCAATTAAGATAAATTTTTGTTTAACCAATATATATGTAGTAGTTTATATAGTAAAAGAGCAACATTAACAGTCTACACTTATATAGCACATAATATCATTAAATACTATCACAAAGTATATAAAAAGCAAATAGTTATGTGTATAACAGCTAGGTACATGTTTCTTTTAGAAGTTACAAATCAAATGTGTCAGATTGTATCTACAAAAGAAAAAAGCAATATGAAAATAAAATTAAAAGAGCTTAATTAATCTTACCAAAGTTTTTTCATCATTGTCGTTAATAGGTTCATAAATACCAGGATGGCCCTCTCCAGGGACAGATTCAGCCCATTTACCAATACCTTGGGAAGTAACTGTCACATATGGGTTAATATTAATTGGATTATCTTGAGCCTCTGCTTCTCTCATCTGATGATTAAAACAGATATATTAATTGTTAATTTGGTGGCTTCATAACTCACCTTTTCTAATGCACTTTCAGACAATACAGACTCCTGATTAATTTGTTCCATGCCCTCTTCATTTTCGTTTCCTTCTTCTTCAGTATACCTGAATGTACCAGTAGCACTAGGGAATGCATCTTTGTTTGTGTATGTTAACAGCTCACGGCTACAGAGAAATATAATGTTATTTATTTAAAAGTATTTTCACTTACTCTTGTCGATCATATGCAGTTCTAGGTGAATATTTCTTACGATATGTTCTTCTCACAACAAAGATCACCACAATAACAATAACTAATATGATTGTCACTACTGCAATAAAAAGAATCACACCTCCAGCAATGCCTGCAGCATTGCCTGTTTGACTACTTGGATTCACAATATAATCTACAAAAAAAGAACAACAGTTACTAATAGAATACAATGGCACTCACCATCTTCATAAACAAAATCGCTGATTTTACCAACTCCAACTTTAGTAACGGCAGCAATACTCACTCCATATTGTTCCCCAACTTGTAAACCTCCAATAAGGATATAGGAAGCATTAGCAGTGGCATTGATTTGTAATCCACGACTAGTACTATCCACAGGAAGATAAACTAACTGATAATACAGGATAATTCCTTGTGCCTCAACAATAGTCAATGGGGTCCATGATACATTGAGAGTTGTACTGTTGATACGAACTACTGCTAGATTTCTAGGAGCTACTGGAGAAACTATAAAAAGATAGATATTGATCAAATTGTATGTGTATGATGTTATTTTATGAAATATGTATTGACTTATTTCATGTAGGTTTTTATATATATTTTCTGCTTTGTACAGAAGATGAATAACTTACGGTTTTCTGACGTGAAGAAAGTTTTATTGAGTGGCTGGCCTTGGCCACTATCACTTACAGCACGAATTGTGACTGTATATGGAGTATGAGGCTCTAAAATCAGAAATCAGTGCAAGTAAGGATGGAAGTTCTTTTTTACTTACCTAGTGCATTGACCACTTGAATCAATTGTTGTGTTGCTAGAATTGTGAAAATTTGTGAAGTTCCTTGTTTATCCCATCTTTGCACTATCAGCGAGTATTGTGTTACAAAAGTGCTATTTTGTGGTGGTTTCCATGAGACATGTACGGAGTTATTATTGATAGGGATAACTTCAAAGTTTTGTACAGGTCCTGGGACTGTATTAAGAGAATGTGGCAATCATAAAAGTACAGCTGTGCTGTTCAATTTGTATTACCTGCTGTTGGACTAGGAGTAGGAGATACAGTTGAGACAGTGACACGAGTAGAGGATGGCATCATAGTACTAGTAACAGATACAGAACTAGAAATAATGGAAGTTGTTGATGGAGTAGGTGTTGACGCTGTACTCATTAAGACAGAGGTAGACATCATGGATGTAGTTGATGGAGACACTGTAGTGGTTGAAACAGGACTAGACATCATGGAAGTAGTTAATGGAGTGGATGTTGACACTGTACTCATTAAGACAGAGGTAGACATCATGGATGTAGTTGATGGAGACACTGTAGTGGTTGAAACAGGACTAGACATCATGGAAGTAGTTAATGGAGTGGATGTTGACACTGTACTCATTAAGACAGAGGTAGACATCATGGATGTAGTTGATGGAGACACTGTAGTGGTTGAAACAGGACTAGACATCATGGAAGTAGTTAATGGAGTGGATGTTGACACTGTACTCATTAAGACAGAGCTAGACATCATGGATGTAGTTGATGGAGACACTGTAGTGGTTGAAACAGGACTAGACATCATGGAAGTAGTTAATGGAGTGGATGTTGACACTGTACTCATTAAGACAGAGCTAGACATCATGGATGTAGTTGATGGAGACACTGTAGTGGTTGAAACAGGACTAGACATCATGGAAGTAGTTAATGGAGTGGATGTTGACACTGTACTCATTAAGACAGAGCTAGACATCATGGATGTAGTTGATGGAGACACTGTAGTGGTTGAAACAGGACTAGACATCATGGAAGTAGTTAATGGAGTGGATGTTAACACTGTACTCATTAAGACAGAGCTAGACATCATGGATGTAGTTGATGGAGACACTGTAGTGGTTGAAACAGGACTAGACATCATGGAAGTAGTTAATGGAGTGGATGTTGACACTGCAATTGTTGAGACAGGACTAGACATCATAGAGGTAGTTGATGGAGTGGATGTTGACACTGCCATTGTTGAGACAGGACTAGACATCATGGAGGTAGTTGATGGAGTAGATGTTGACATTGCACTTGTTGGGACAAGACTAGACATCATGGAGGTAGTTGATGGAGTGGATGTTGACACTACAATTGATGAGACATAAGTAGACATCATGGAGGTAGTTGATGGAGTAGATGTTGACACTGCAATTGATGAGACAGGACTAGACATCATAGAGGTAGTTGATGGAGTGGATGTTGACACTGTAATTGATGAGATAGAACTAGACATCATAGAGGTAGTTGATGGAGCGGATGTTGACACTACAATTGATGAGATAGGGCTAGACATCATAGAGGTAGTTGATGGAGTGGATGTTGACACTGTAATTGATGAGATAGAACTAGACATCATAGAGGTAGTTGATGGAGCGGATGTTGACACTACAATTGATGAGATAGGGCTAGACATCATGGAGGTAGTTGATAGAGTAGATGTTGACACTGCACTTGTTGGGACAAGGCTAGATATCATAGATATTGTTGATGTTGACACTGTAGTAGTTCAGAAAGAAATTTACATAATGTAGGTGTTATCAAATCTTGTTACTTACATTGACCAGGTGCACACATGACTCCAGCATCTTCAAAATGAGTACAGTCACTTGTATCAGGATCATAAGGACAGTCTGTTAAGGCAGACTCACTGCCACCACATTGTAGATTGTCCATTACTATGGGTCCACTGCCTTGACCAAAGAAAGCAAATGAATAAGCAACAGCACCTAAAAACAAAGACAGAATATTTTATATCACAATTTAATAACACATACCTTCCCAATCATATCCTAGTTGTCGACATACAACACGTGCTTCAGATACTCCCCACAAATCATCACAAACTGTTCCCCATCTTCCTCCAAGACATACTTCAACACGACCTTCTGTTTCATTACTTCCACCAACAAGACGTACATCAGTCTCGTTGCATTCTGCAGCAGCACAACGAACTGAGGCATCCTCAAAATGAATACAGTTGTGATTGGGATTGTAGACACAGTTCACTAGGCTAGTTTCATTACCAATACATTGTACATCATCCATATTAATAGGACCACTACCAACACCAAAGAAACTTAGTGACAATGCTTGAGCTCCTAGTTACATATATTTTCTAATGAAAATTAAAACAATTTAATATATTTACCACTTGAAGGGAAACCTAGTTGACTGCAGACAACCTGAGCATCTTCAAATGTCCAGAAATCATCACATACAGTGCCCCAGTAGCCATCAATACAGACTTCTACTCTACCCTCCGTTACCACATTACCACCAACTAGTTTGACATCACCATGTGTACACTCAGCTATTCAAAGTAATATTAATATATCTTTCAGTAGAATACACTCTCTTACTTCCTGGTCCATTACATTGGACACCAGCATCCTCAAAATGACCACAGTTATCAATGGAGACATAACTACAGGCTAACAAACTGGATTCGGATCCTGTACACTGTACGTTGTCCAAGTAGATCTCACCAATACCTTGACCAAATGTTGCACTACTGTGAGCAACAGCTCCTATTAAATTACAACACTTTAATGATGATGATTTATTGATTTAAATTAACCTTGCACAGGTAATCCAAGTTGTCTACAAACAACTTGAGCATCTTGATTTCCCCACAGATCATCACAAACTGTACCCCAATTCCCATTCAAACAGATCTCTACTCGTCCTTCAGTGTAGTTTTGACCTCCAATAAGTCGAAGTTCACCTTCACTGCAGTTCACTATGGTAACATATCAATGTAATATTATCACTTGTAACTAGTGAATACTTACCTGGTCTTTGAATACATACAACACTAGCGTCTTCTCGATGGACACAGTTATGTGTGGCACTGTAACTACAATCAGTTAATGCATTCTCTGTTCCACTACAGAACACATTGTCCATGTTAATAGCACCAGTACCAGGTCCAAAATATGCATTACCAATTGATGTGGAATCTATACAATAAGATTAAAATATATCATTGTTTAATATAAAATAGCTAGTCACTAATAATTATATTACTATTTTCTTTATTAGTCTCAACTCACTAGTAGTTGGATATCCTAGTTGTCTGCAGACAACTATGGCATCATTAGTATTCCAGAAATCATCACATACAGTTCCCCAGACACCATTTAGACATACTTCCACTCTACCTTCACTCTCTACAAGACCATTAACTAAACGAACATCAGTGCTGTTACAACTAGCACTCTGACACATCACACCAGCATCCTCAAAATGAATACAGTTATGATATGACAGGTAAGTACAGTTGAATAGAGAGTCTTCATCACCTGTACATTGAACATTGTCTAGTAAAATAGGACCAGTGCCTTGACCAAAGTGAGCACTGCCATATGCCACAGCACCTGTATTAAAGGAATTATAATTATGTGATGACACTAATAGTAAGTATAAATATACCAGTGTAAGGGAGACCTAGTTGTTTACAAGCAACTTGAGCATCAGGATATCCCCAGAAATCATCACACACTGTACCCCAAGTCCCTCCAACACATACTTCAACTCGTCCTTCCATTTCATTATTTCCACCAACTAGACGGATGTCACTGTTATTACATTGAGGAGTAACTCCACATGTCACACCAGCATCTTCAAAATGACCGCAGTTGTGATCAGAAATGTAGGTACAGTTAATGAGATAATCTTCATTTCCGTTACATTGGACGTTGTCCATGTTAATGAGTCCAGTGCCTTGTCCAAAGTAAGCATTAGTGCGAGCAATAGCAGCTGTAATGTTTAAAATTGCAGTACTCTCTGTTTTAAATGAAGTAAATTTAGTTACCTCCATCAATTCCTAATTGGTTGCACACAACTTGGGCATCATAGATATTCCACAAGTCATCACATACAGTACCCCATGTTCCTAGTATACACACTTCAACACGTCCCTCGTTATCATTTGTTCCTCCAACTAGACGTACATCTCCATGAGTACATTGTGCTAAAAGATATCAGAACATGTAAAACTTGTGTTATCAAATCTTGTTACTTACATAGACTAGGTGCACACATGACTCCAGCATCTTCAAAATGAGTACAGTCACTTGTATCAGGATCATAAGGACAGTCTGTCAAGGCAGACTCACTACCACCACATTGTAGATTGTCCATTACTATGGGTCCACTACCTTGACCATAGAAAGCAAATGAATAAGCAACAGCACCTAAAAACAAAGACAGAATATTTTATATCACATTTTAATAACACATACCTTCCCAATCATATCCTAGTTGTCGACAGACAACACGTGCTTCGGAAACTCCCCACAAATCATCACAAACTGTTCCCCATCTTCCTCCAAGACATACTTCAACACGACCTTCTGTTTCATTACTTCCACCAACAAGACGTACATCGGTCTCATTGCATTCTGCAGCAGCACAACGAACTGAGGCATCCTCAAAATGAATACAGTTGTGATTGGGATTGTAGACACAGTTCACTAGGCTAGTTTCATTACCAATACATTGTACATCATCCATATTAATAGGACCACTACCAACACCAAAGAAACTTAGTGACAATGCTTGAGCTCCTAGTTACATATATTTTCTAATGAAAATTAAGACAATTTAATATATTTACCACTTGAAGGGAAACCTAGTTGACTGCAGACAACCTGAGCATCTTCAAATGTCCATGAATCATCACACACAGTGCCCCAGTAACCATCAATACAGACTTCTACTCTACCCTCCGTTGCCACATTACCACCAACTAGTTTGACATCACCATGTGTACACTCAGCTATTCAAAGTAATATTAATATATCTTTCAGTAGAATACACTCTCTTACTTCCTGGTCCATTACATTGGACACCAGCATCCTCAGAATGACCACAGTTATCAATGGAGACATAACTACAGGCTAACAAACTGGATTCGGATCCTGTACACTGTACATTGTCCAAGTAGATCTCACCAATACCTTGACCAAACGTTGCACTACTGTGAGCAACAGCACCTATTAAATTACAACACTTTAATGATGATGATTTATTGATATAAATTAACCTTGTACAGGTAATCCAAGTTGTCTACAAACAACTTGAGCATCTTGATTTCCCCACAGATCATCACAAACTGTACCCCAATTCCCATTCAAACAGATCTCTACTCGTCCTTCAGTGTAGTTTTGACCTCCAATAAGTCGAAGTTCACCTTCACTGCAGTTCACTATGGTAACATATCAATGTAATATTATCACTTGTAACTAGTGAATACTTACCTGGTCTTTGAATACATACAACACTAGCATCTTCTCGATGGACACAGTTATGTGTGGCACTGTAACTACAATCAGTTAATGCATTCTCTGTTCCACTACAGAACACATTGTCCATGTTAATAGCACCAGTACCAGGTCCAAAATATGCATTACCAATTGATGTGGAATCTATACAATAAGATTAAAATATGTCAATATTTAATATAAAATAACTAGTCAATAATGATTAGATTTCTGTTTTCTATATTAGTCTTAACTCACTAGTAGTTGGATATCCTAGTTGTCTGCAGACAACTATGGCATCGTTAGTATTCCAGAAATCGTCACATACAGTTCCCCAGACACCATTTAGACATACTTCCACTCTACCTTCACTCTCTACAAGACCATTAACTAAACGAACATCAGTGCTGTTACAACTAGCACTCTGACACATCACACCAGCATCCTCAAAATGAATACAGTTATGATATGACAGGTAAGTACAGTTGAATAGAGAGTCTTCATCACCTGTACATTGAACATTGTCTAGTAAAATAGGACCAGTGCCTTGACCAAAATAAGCACTGCCATATGCCACAGCACCTGTATTAAAGGAATTATAATTATGTGGTGACACTAATAGTAAGTATAAATATACCAGTGTAAGGGAGACCTAGTTGTTTACAAGCAACTTGAGCATCAGGATATCCCCATAAATCATCACACACTGTACCCCAAGTTCCTGCAACACAAACTTCAACTCGTCCTTCCATTTCGTTATTTCCACCAACTAGACGGATGTCACTGTTATTACATTGAGGAGTAACTCCACATGTCACACCAGCATCTTCAAAATGACCGCAGTTGTGATCAGAAATGTAGGTACAGTTAATAAGGTAGTCTTCATTTCCAGTACATTGGACGTTGTCCATGTTAATGAGTCCAGTGCCTTGTCCAAAGTAAGCATTAGTGCGAGCAATAGCAGCTGTAATGTTTAAAATTGCAATATTTTCTGTTTTAAATGTAGTAAATTTAGTTACCTCCATCAATTCCTAATTGGTTGCACACAACTTGGGCATCATAGATATTCCACAAGTCATCACATACAGTACCCCAGGTTCCTAATACACACACTTCAACACGTCCCTCGTTATCATTTGTTCCTCCAACTAGACGTACATCTCCATGAGTACATTGTGCTAAAAGAAATCAGAACATATAAAACTTGTGTTATTAAATCTTGTTAATTACATAGACTAGGTGCACACATGACTCCAGCATCTTCAAAATGACTACAATCATTTGTATTTGAATCATATGGGCAATCAGTTAAGGCCAACTCATTACCAACACATCGAAGATCATCCATGTTTATTGGTCCACTACCTTGACCATAGAAAGCTGATGAATAAGCAACAGCACCTAAAAACAAAGAAAGAATACTTTATTTCTCATTTTAAAGACACATACCTTCCCAATCATATCCTAGTTGTCGACAGACAACACGTGCTTCAGATACTCCCCACAAATCATCACAGACTGTTCCCCATCTTCCTCCAAGACATACTTCAACACGACCTTCTGTTTCATTACTTCCACCAACAAGACGTACATCAGTCTCGTTGCATTCTGCAGCAGCACAACGAACTGAGGCATCCTCAAAATGAATACAGTTGTGATTGGGATTGTAGACACAGTTCACTAGGCTAGTTTCATTACCAATACATTGTACATCATCCATATTAATAGGACCACTACCAACACCAAAATAGCTCAGTGATAACGCTTGAGCTCCTGATTGTAAGTACATATATGTAAGATATTAAGAAAACAATTTACCTCCTGATGCAAAACCTAGTTGATTACAGACAACTTGAGCATCTTCAACTGACCATGAATCATCACACACAGTGCCCCAGTAACCATCAATACAGACTTCTACTCTACCCTCCATTACCACATTACCACCAACTAGTTTGACATCACCATGTGTACACTCAGCTATTCAAAGTAATATTAATATATCTTTCAGTAGAATACACTCTCTTACTTCCTGGTCCATTACATTGGACACCAGCATCCTCAGAATGAAAACAGTTATCAATGGAGACATAACTACAGGCTAGCAAACTGGATTCGGATCCTGTACATTGTACATTGTCCAAGTAGATCTCACCAATACCTTGACCAAAAGTTGCACTACTGTGAGCAACAGCTCCTATTAAATTACAACACTTCAATGATGATGATTTATTGATATAAATTAACCTTGTACAGGTAATCCAAGTTGTCTACAAACAACTTGAGCATCTTGATTTCCCCACAGATCATCACAAACTGTACCCCAATTCCCATTCAAACAGATCTCTACTCGTCCTTCAGTGTAGTTTTGACCTCCAATAAGTCGAAGTTCACCTTCACTGCAGTTCACTATGGTAACATATCAATGTAATATTATCACTTGTAACTAGTGAATACTTACCTGGTCTTTGAATACATACAACACTAGCATCTTCTCGATGGACACAGTTATGTGTGGCACTGTAACTACAATCAGTTAATGCATTCTCTGTTCCACTACAGAAGACATTGTCCATGTTAATAGCACCAGTACCAGGTCCAAAATATGCATTACCAATTGATGTGGAATCTATACAATAAGATTAAATATGTCAATATTTAATATAAAATAACTAGTCACTAATAATTATATTACTTTTTTTATATAAGTCTTAACTCACTAGTAGTTGGATATCCTAGTTGTCTGCAGACAACTATGGCATCATTAGTATTCCAGAAATCATCACATACAGTTCCCCAGACACCATTTAGACATACTTCCACTCTACCTTCACTCTCTACAAGACCATTAACTAAACGAACATCAGTGCTGTTACAACTAGCACTCTGACACATCACACCAGCATCCTCAAAATGAATACAGTTATGGTTTGATAGATAAGTACAGTTGAATAGAGAGTCTTCATCTCCTGTACATTGGACATTGTCTAGTAGAATAGGACCAGTGCCTTGACCAAAGTGAGCACTGCCATATGCCACAGCACCTGTATTAAAGGAATTATATATGATAGTATTAATAGTAAGTATAAATATACCAGTGTAAGGGAGACCTAGTTGTTTACAAGCAACTTGAGCATCAGGATATCCCCATAAATCATCACACACTGTACCCCAAGTGCCTCCAACACAAACTTCAACTCGTCCTTCCATTTCATTATTTCCACCAACTAGACGAATGTCACTGTTATTACATTGAGGAGTAACTCCACATGTCACACCAGCATCTTCAAAATGACCGCAGTTGTGATCAGAAATGTAGGTACAGTTAATGAGGTAATCTTCATTTCCGTTACATTGGACGTTGTCCATGTTAATGAGTCCAGTGCCTTGTCCAAAGTAAGCATTAGTGCGAGCAATAGCAGCTGTAATGTTTAAAATTGCAATATTTTCTGTTTTAAATGTAGTAAATTTAGTTACCTCCATCAATTCCTAATTGGTTGCACACAACTTGGGCATCATAGATATTCCACAAGTCATCACATACAGTACCCCATGTTCCTAATACACACACTTCAACACGTCCCTCGTTATCATTTGTTCCTCCAACTAGACGTACATCTCCATGAGTACATTGTGCTACAAGAAATCAGAACATATAAAACTTGTGTTATTAAATCTTGTTAATTACATTGACTAGGTGCACACATGACTCCAGCATCTTCAAAATGACTACAATCATTTGTATTTGAATCATATGGGCAATCAGTTAAGGCAAACTCATCACCAACACATCGAAGATCATCCATGTTTATTGGTCCACTACCTTGACCATAGAAAGCTGATGAATAAGCAACAGCACCTAAAAACAAAGAAAAAATACTTTATCTCTTATTTTAAAGACACATACCTTCCCAATCATATCCTAGTTGTCGACAGACAACACGTGCTTCAGACACTCCCCACAAATCATCACAGACTGTTCCCCATCTTCCTCCAAGACATACTTCAACACGACCTTCTGTTTCATTACTTCCACCAACAAGACGTACATCAGTCTCGTTGCATTCTGCAGCAGCACAACGAACTGAGGCATCCTCAAAATGAATACAGTTGTGATTGGGATTGTAGACACAGTTCACTAGGCTAGTTTCATTACCAATACATTGTACATCATCCATATTAATAGGACCACTACCAACACCAAAATAGCTCAGTGATAACGCTTGAGCTCCTGATTGTAAGTACATATATGTAAGATATCAAGAAAACAATTTACCTCCTGATGCAAAACCTAGTTGATTACAGACAACTTGAGCATCTTCAAATGTCCAGAAATCATCACATACAGTGCCCCAGTAACCATCAATACAGACTTCTACTCTACCCTCCATTACCACATTACCACCAACTAGTTTGACATCACCATGTGTACACTCAGCTATTCAAAGTAATATTAATATATCTTTCAGTAGAATACACTCTCTTACTTTCTGGTCCATTACATTGGACACCAGCATCCTCAGAATGACCACAGTTATCAATGGAGACATAACTACAGGCTAACAAACTGGATTCGGATCCTGTACACTGTACATTGTCCAAATAGATTTCACCAATACCTTGACCAAAAGTTGCACTACTGTGAGCAACAGCTCCTATTAAATTACAACACTTTAATGATGATGATTTATTGATATAAATTAACCTTGTACAGGTAATCCAAGTTGTCTACAAACAACTTGAGCATCTTGATTTCCCCACAGATCATCACAAACTGTACCCCAATTCCCATTCAAACAGATCTCTACTCGTCCTTCAGTATAGTTTTGACCTCCAATAAGTCGAAGTTCACCTTCACTGCAGTTCACTATGGTAACATATCAATGTAATATTATCACTTGTAACTAATGAATACTTACCTGGTCTTTGTATACATACAACACTAGCATCTTCTCGATGGACACAGTTATGTGTGGCACTGTAACTACAATCAGTTAATGCATTCTCTGTTCCACTACAGAAGACATTGTCCATGTTAATAGCACCAGTACCAGGTCCAAAATATGCATTACCAATTGATGTGGAATCTTTGCAATAAGATTAAAATATATCATTTTTTAATATAAAATAACTAGTCAATAATGATTAGATTTCTGTTTTGTATATTAGTCTTAACTCACTAGTAGTTGGATATCCTAGTTGTCTGCAGACAACTATGGCATCATTAGTATCCCAGAAATCGTCACATACAGTTCCCCAGACACCATTTAGACATACTTCCACTCTACCTTCACTCTCTACAAGACCATTAACTAAACGAACATCAGTGCTGTTACAACTAGCACTCTGACACATCACACCAGCATCCTCAAAATGAATACAGTTATGGTTTGATAGATAAGTACAGTTGAATAGAGAGTCTTCATCTCCTGTACATTGGACATTGTCTAGTAAAATAGGACCAGTGCCTTGACCAAAATAAGCACTACCATATGCTACAGCACCTGTATTAAAGGAATTATATATGATAGCACTAATAGTAAGTATAAATATACCAGTGTAAGGGAGACCTAGTTGTTTACAAGCAACTTGAGCATCAAGATAACCCCAGAAATCATCACACACTGTACCCCAAGTCCCTCCAACACAAACTTCAACTCGTCCTTCCATTTCATTATTTCCACCAACTAGACGGATGTCACTGTTATTACATTGAGGGGCAACTCCACATGTCACACCAGCATCTTCAGAATGACCACAGTTGTGATCAGAAATGTAGGTACAGTTAATGAGATAATCTTCATTTCCAGTACATTGGACGTTGTCCATGTTAATGAGTCCAGTGCCTTGTCCAAAGTAAGCATTAGTGCGAGCAATAGCAGCTGTAATGTTTAAAATTGCAATATTTTCTGTTTTAAATGTAGTAAATTTAGTTACCTCCATCAATTCCTAATTGGTTGCACACAACTTGGGCATCGTAGATATTCCACAAGTCATCACATACAGTACCCCAGGTTCCTAGTACACACACTTCAACACGTCCCTCGTTATCATTTGTTCCTCCAACTAGACGTACATCTCCATGAGTACATTGTGCTAAAAGATATCAGAACATATAAAACTTGTGTTATTAAATCTTGTTAATTACATTGACTAGGTGCACACATGACTCCAGCATCTTCAAAATGAGTACAGTCACTTGTATCAGGATCATAAGGACAGTCTGTTAAGGCAGATTCACTACCACCACATTGTAGATTGTCCATTACTATGGGTCCACTACCTTGACCATAGAAAGCAAATGAATAAGCAACAGCACCTAAAAACAAAGACAGAATATTTTATATCACATTTTAATAACACATACCTTCCCAATCATATCCTAGTTGTCGACAGACAACACGTGCTTCAGACACTCCCCACAAATCATCACAGACTGTTCCCCATCTTCCTCCAAGACATACTTCAACACGACCTTCTGTTTCATTACTTCCACCAACAAGACGTACATCGGTCTCATTGCATTCTGCAGCAGCACAACGAACTGAGGCATCCTCAAAATGAATACAGTTGTGATTGGGATTGTAGGTGCAGTTCACTAGGCTAGTTTCATTACCAATACATTGTACATCATCCATATTAATAGGACCACTACCAACACCAAAGAAACTTAGTGACAATGCTTGAGCTCCTAGTTACACATATTTTCTAATGAAAATTAAAACAATTTAATATATTTACCACTTGAAGGGAAACCTAGTTGACTGCAGACAACCTGAGCATCTTCAAATGTCCAGAAATCATCACATACAGTGCCCCAGTAACCATCAATACAGACTTCTACTCTACCCTCCGTTGCCACATTACCACCAACTAGTTTGACATCACCATGTGTACACTCAGCTATTCAAAGTAATATTAATATATCTTTCAGTAGAATACACTCTCTTACTTCCTGGTCCATTACATTGGACACCAGCATCCTCAAAATGACCACAGTTATCAATGGAGACATAACTACAGGCTAACAAACTGGATTCGGATCCTGTACACTGTACGTTGTCCAAGTAGATCTCACCAATACCTTGACCAAATGTTGCACTACTGTGAGCAACAGCTCCTATTAAATTACAACACTTTAATGATGATGATTTATTGATATAATTTAACCTTGTACAGGTAATCCAAGTTGTCTACAAACAACTTGAGCATCTTGATTTCCCCACAGATCATCACAAACTGTACCCCAATTCCCATTCAAACAGATCTCTACTCGTCCTTCAGTATAGTTTTGACCTCCAATAAGTCGAAGTTCACCTTCACTGCAGTTCACTATGGTAACATATCAATGTAATATTATCACTTGTAACTAATGAATACTTACCTGGTCTTTGTATACATACAACACTAGCATCTTCTCGATGGACACAGTTATGTGTGGCACTGTAACTACAATCAGTTAATGCATTCTCTGTTCCACTACAGAAGACATTGTCCATGTTAATAGCACCAGTACCAGGTCCAAAATATGCATTACCAATTGATGTGGAATCTTTGCAATGAGATTAAAATATATCATTTTTTAATATAAAATAACTAGTCAATAATGATTAGATTTTTGTTTTTATATTAGTCTTAACTCACTAGTAGTTGGATATCCTAGTTGTCTGCAGACAACTATGGCATCATTAGTATTCCAGAAATCATCACATACAGTTCCCCAGACACCATTTAGACATACTTCCACTCTACCTTCACTCTCTACAAGACCATTAACTAAACGAACATCAGTGCTGTTACAACTAGCACTCTGACACATCACACCAGCATCCTCAAAATGAATACAGTTATGAGATGACAGGTAAGTACAGTTGAATAGAGAGTCTTCATCACCCGTACATTGAACATTGTCTAGTAAAATAGGACCAGTGCCTTGACCAAAATAAGCACTGCCATATGCCACAGCACCTATATTAAAGGAATTATATATGATAGTACTAATAGTAAGTATAAATATACCAGTGTAAGGGAGACCTAGTTGTTTACAAGCAACTTGAGCATCAGGATATCCCCAGAAATCATCACACACTGTACCCCAAGTGCCTCCAACACATACTTCAACTCGTCCTTCCATTTCATTATTTCCACCAACTAGACGAATGTCACTGTTATTACATTGAGGAGTAACTCCACATGTCACACCAGCATCTTCAAAATGACCGCAGTTGTGATCAGAAATGTAGGTACAGTTAATAAGGTAATCTTCATTTCCAGTACATTGGACGTTGTCCATGTTAATGAGTCCAGTGCCTTGTCCAAAGTAAGCATTAGTGCGAGCAATAGCAGCTGTAATGTTTAAAATTGCAGTACTCTCTGTTTTAAATGAAGTAAATTTAGTTACCTCCATCAATTCCTAATTGGTTGCACACAACTTGGGCATCATAGATATTCCATAAGTCATCACATACAGTACCCCATGTTCCTAGTACACACACTTCAACACGTCCCTCATTATCGTTTGTTCCTCCAACTAGACGTACATCTCCATGAGTACATTGTGCTACAAGAAATCAGAACATATAAAACTTGTGTTATTAAATCTTGTTAATTACATTGACTAGGTGCACACATGACTCCAGCATCTTCAAAATGAGTACAGTCACTTGTATCAGGATCATAAGGACAATCAGTTAAGGCAGATTCACTACCACCACATTGTAGATTGTCCATTACTATGGGTCCACTACCTTGACCAAAGAAAGCAAATGAATAAGCAACAGCACCTAAAAACAAAGACAGAATATTTTATATCACATTTTAAAGACACATACCTTCCCAATCATATCCTAGTTGTCGACAGACAACACGTGCTTCAGACACTCCCCACAAATCATCACAGACTGTTCCCCATCTTCCTCCAAGACATACTTCAACACGACCTTCTGTTTCATTACTTCCACCAACAAGACGTACATCGGTCTCATTGCATTCTGCAGCAGCACAACGAACTGAGGCATCCTCAAAATGAATACAGTTGTGATTGGGATTGTAGGTGCAGTTCACTAGGCTAGTTTCATTACCAATACATTGTACATCATCCATATTAATAGGACCACTACCAACACCAAAGAAACTTAGTGACAATGCTTGAGCTCCTAGTTACATATATTTTCTAATGAAAATTAAAACAATTTAATATATTTACCACTTGAAGGGAAACCTAGTTGACTGCAGACAACCTGAGCATCTTCAAATGTCCAGAAATCATCACATACAGTGCCCCAGTAACCATCAATACAGACTTCTACTCTACCCTCCGTTGCCACATTACCACCAACTAGTTTGACATCACCATGTGTACACTCAGCTATTCAAAGTAATATTAATATATCTTTCAGTACAATGCACTCTCTTACTTCCTGGTCCATTACATTGGACACCAGCATCCTCAGAATGACCACAGTTATCAATGGAGACATAACTACAGGCTAACAAACTGGATTCGGATCCTGTACATTGTACGTTGTCCAAGTAGATCTCACCAATACCTTGACCAAATGTTGCACTACTGTGAGCAACAGCTCCTATTAAATTACAACACTTTAATGATGATGATTTATTGATATAAATTAACCTTGTACAGGTAATCCAAGTTGTCTACAAACAACTTGAGCATCTTGATTTCCCCACAGATCATCACAAACTGTACCCCAATTCCCATTCAAACAGATCTCTACTCGTCCTTCAGTGTAGTTTTGACCTCCAATAAGCCGAAGTTCACCTTCACTGCAGTTCACTATGGTAACATATCAATGTAATATTATCACTTTTAAGTAGTGAACGCTTACCTGGTCTTTGAATACATACAACACTAGCATCTTCTCGATGGACACAGTTATGTGTGGCACTGTAACTACAATCAGTTAATGCATTCTCTGTTCCACTACAGAAGACATTGTCCATGTTAATAGCACCAGTACCAGGTCCAAAATATGCATTACCAATTGATGTGGAATCTATACAATAAGATTAAATATGTCAATATTTAATATAAAATAACTAGTCACTAATAATTATATTACTTTTTTTATATAAGTCTTAACTCACTAGTAGTTGGATATCCTAGTTGTCTGCAGACAACTATGGCATCATTAGTATTCCAGAAATCATCACATACAGTTCCCCAGACACCATTTAGACATACTTCCACTCTACCTTCACTCTCTACAAGACCATTAACTAAACGAACATCAGTGCTGTTACAACTAGCACTCTGACACATCACACCAGCATCCTCAAAATGAATACAGTTATGGTTTGATAGATAAGTACAGTTGAATAGAGAGTCTTCATCACCTGTACATTGAACATTGTCTAGTAAAATAGGACCAGTGCCTTGACCAAAGTGAGCACTGCCATATGCCACAGCACCTATATTAAAGGAATTATATATGATAGTACTAATAGTAAGTATAAATATACCAGTGTAAGGGAGACCTAGTTGTTTACAAGCAACTTGAGCATCAGGATATCCCCATAAATCATCACATACAGTACCCCATGTTCCTTGCACACACACTTCAACTCTTCCCTCATTTTCATCTGTTCCTCCAACTAGACGTATACCTCCATCAGTACAACCTGCACAGAAAACAAAGATAAGAACATTCAATTGTTGTTTTTAGTTCTTTACCAGGAGACACAGGAGATGGAGAAGGACTTGGTGCTATAGAAATAAAATATAAGAGTGAATATAGATTGCCTGTATGAACTAAAATTTCTTTTTTTGAGGAGTGAAAACATGATTAGCATTATATTATAATCTATATCTACACTGCGTTCATGTGACTTTAAAAATTAGATTCACGGCAATGTTTTAATTCTCCTATCATGAATGCTATGTGACCTACTCCATATGGAATGTCATTATAACCATATTTACTTACATTGTGCATGTGTTGGACACATGATAGCAAGAATAAAAAGAAAAATAATAGACCTGGTCATTTTTTCTGACATATTCCAGCCTACAAATTAAAAAGATCATATTTGCAATAAAAAATACAGGATTAACAGTATGACTTATTACATGACTATATTCAGTCATTAAATTCTAATGGTTTCTTAGTTGAAAGCTTAAAATTGCAGCAAAATAATAAGTAAATACATCAGACTGACTCTAACTAAATACTTAGGGTGAGAATGAAATATCAACATTAATTCAACTCTTACTATCAGAATATAATACACACCTTTTAAACAATTCAACCAATACATCTTCCATTATTAAGCATTAAATTCAGCTAAATGTAACAATTAACTATCATTATATTGGGACTGCCATATAATGACACAGAAACAGAACTGAATTTTTGCTACATTTATTCATGTCATAATTAAAGTCTCTAGATATAATGATCCTTTACAGTACAATCATGCATACATTCAAAGTTGTTGATTTTTTGGACATTGTTTATAAACTTATATCTATTCCATTTAAGTCTGGAATAATAGGAAATTATAACTTTTGTTTTATTTTTCATATCCATTGAGAGATACTATTGTGACAACAATAGAAACTGAACTGAAACTTTGCACATTTTGTATGTAATATGTTAACAGATTTAAATATTATAATTTCAGTATATATAACTTTATAAAAACAGTTGTACTGGCCATACAATAACGCAGAACCTGCAAATTTTATTTAGACTCCATGCTAGAATAATACAATTTTGTTTCTTAATTTAGTGATATGTATACATGATTTTGCTAATAGGCTTGCAAAAAGCAGTATTTATATGTCTAATATTCATTCTTACAATATGGGAGAGAATGAGTTAAAATAAGGACTAGTATTAAATTATAGTACACGCAAAGTTACCGTCAGCGCAACCTTAACTTACCAGAGATACAAAGAGCTATCGACTCTGCAGACAGAGATCCGCCCTAGCGTTCGCTAATAGTCGCACCTACTAATTAAAGTTTAGTGGCAACACCCATTTAAAGACACACCTATTTTAGTAATGGAAGCAGCATCATCTCGTATGTTGTCTTAATCAAAATGTTCATAAATGCATTTTTCTCTGTCCTCAGTTCTAGATAGTGACTCTTTGTCTCTCCTACTTTCTCTCTCCTCTACAATAGTAACAGTTAGTCCTACTCCTAATAGTGGAAATCACCTCTCTACTTCTAACATTATCTCTATCATCTGTGGAGTGGCCACAACTATTATATTGTTATTTTTATTGTCTACAGTGGCTTTGTGTTTTGCGTGAGTAAAAAAATAAACTAGTTTGGTAGGACATACATAATACTTAATCTGACTATATATATATATATATATTATGTATATATTCACATGCAAAAAAACAAGAAAAAAAAAGTGATATTATACCATTACTTTGACTTTATTAAGGAACGTAAATTTCAGTACTGTTCTGTGTGGTATTAATATTTAAGGATTAGAGATTATTATAAATGTCAGTGTATAAAAAAGACTGGTTGATTTAACTAATCTGTGTTCCTTATGGTAAGAAGTAGTAAATATTGCTTTGTTTCATTAAATAATATGCCAGTTGACACTTGACAGTCATGTAGTTAATTAAAGTCTCGTTAGTTAGTTAGACACAAAAAATTGTGCAGATGCTGGACCTATGTGGCTTGAGGGCTATCACCTGGAATTTATAATTGGATAGCCCTCAATACCACACATATTATTTATGAGAAGTTATTTGTTGAAGGACATAATTCCATAGTAATTAGTAATTACAAACAGTACATTTTGATAATGTAGTTTATAGCCATCTGTACAATCTAAGTGATCATTAATATCAAACATTCTGTATTACTTATCCACATTCCTCATTGATCCTTACTAGGAAATTTCTGATTAACTGTCTTTATTTATTACCTACTCCTTGTCATATAATTATTATCTTTATCTATGTCAGTTGATCTGCCATTTTTGTTTTATATAATAACCATTGTAAAATGCATAAAAGTTGTACAACATGTTACAAAGAAGTGACCATTGATTAATTGAAACAACCAATCTGTTTTAATATAATTATATTGACTTCCTATTGTCAACAGAGAAAATGATATTTGCTATTTATGGTTACCTCATGGAAAATTAAAATGTTCTGTTAATCTTTTTTGTTTGAGCTGTTAATCTATTTCTAGATTTCGAAGCATCAGGTACAGACGATCAAAGATTTTGCCGCAAAAATATAAAGTTTCTGTGGAATCAAACAATGATACTAGTACTAGTGTGGTAGAAGACACATTAAAAACAAGTCATATAAATGTATTTATAATTGATGATCCTATAAGATGAAGTTAAACAACTCTAATATATATTCTAAGTGTGTGTTTGTTTATCACAAATCAATGATCCTTTATTTATTGTTTTCGAATAATTATTCTAATATACTCATTAATTGTAGTATTTTTTCCTTCAGCATTGCCTTTTTATTATTTATTAAACCTATTAAATCTTTATTTTTGAAATCAGTACAATTTTAAAGTAAATAAAAGTTATAAGATTGTAAGAAATTGACATAATTATGAAATTAGACATGAATATAATTTTGAAATGAAAGCATTCATTTCGGCAACATAATTGGGTACATAATATAATATTATTATTAGCAGCTAAAAGACACGCATTAAAAACAATAGAAAAATGACTATTATTTATTTACCAATAAATTTTAATAATGCTAGTTTAAAGAGCAGCAGATGATGTAATATTCTTAACATCTTCTTCATCAGTTAAAGGATTAGAGAATCCAGTTATATCATGTTGTGACTTCTTAATTGTTGATATTTGTGAATCATCATCAAAAACTGGATTTGGTATGATGCTGTCAGTAAACGTAGCATTACCAACATCATACTTCCGAGATGTTCGTGCTTTACGTAACCTGTAAAATCATAATTACATCTATAGACTTCATTTATCAAGGCATGTTTCTTTTTATGCTCTCTTTTCACACTCTTTTTGTCACCATTTATTTTATCCTTACATTATAATCATGACTACAAATACAACAGCAATTATGACAATGATGAAAAGAACAACTCCCACAGCAATACCAATCACTGTTGTTCCAGTCAATGCTGCACTTTTTGTATCTGTGGTTTCCAAAGGAGTAGGCTGAGTTGAGAAGGAGACATTGCCGTAACCATTAGAACGATAGTGTCCATTATCAATACCAGCCTGTAACACAAATGCTGCAAGTATGAAGTTTGTGACAATTTGTATCTACCTGCAAAGCATCTTTCAAAGGTTGTATATGTAGTAGTTCTGTCCCATCATTAAAAGTAAAGAAAAAAGTCACTAGAATATGATCACTTGTAGCTTTTGTGTTAGACGCTTGCATTATTGTGGTAATAACAACACAAGCACTGCCATCAAGTCTGTAAAAATGAAGTCAACAGTTTCAACAAGCTGATTTATAAATCAACAATAAAATCATATTTAACTAAATTATTCATTTTTCCTTACTTTGTAGTTTCTGTCAGCTTAATTGTAGAGCAAGCTTGACTATGAAATGAGCAGTAAGCATTGACAATATTAACAGTGACTTGTTTAAAGTTTGCCTGAACAGCAGTTGTGAACTAGAAAATAAAAACAAAAATAATATCATAATCTTTCTCCTAATGCTTACGGTAGCTACAGTATAGTCACCCAGAATGACAGTAACAGTATTCTCTAAAGCAATATTAGGTATTAAAGTAGGACAAGTTGGTGTAGGACTGGTTGAAAATAATGATGTTACCACTGAACTAGTAGTCTCTGCAATAGATTAACAACAATGTAGTACTATAAAGCCATTAGTCTTACTTTTAACAATTGAAGAGCTTATTTGAGTATAAGAGGACACTATTGATAAAGTTCTTATTGAAAAGGTTTCTGCACTTGATTGGGATTCAATATTAAAGGAAGATGTTGGTGACAATTGAGGCTCTGGAGTAGATACTTTAGAAAATGATAGTGAAAGCTCTGAAGAGGTTGATGGTGAAAACTCAGGAGAGAATGATGGTGAAAGCTTTAGAGAGGGTGATGATGAAAAGCCTGGAGAGGGTGATGATGAAAACTCAAGAGATGATGAAAGTGAAAATTCTAAAGATAGTGCAGGTGAATACTCTGGAGGGAGTGAAGGTGAAGGAGTTTCAATTTCTGGTGAAGGAGAAGATGAAGCTTCTAGTGATGATGATGGTGATAACTCCAAAGATGAAGGAGATGATGATTGTGTTGACGATCCAAAATCCAATAACGATGTGGATGTAAACAATAAAGAAGAAGAAGCTAATGAACTGCTCACTGGCTTCACTGAGTAAAGAAAGATATATTATTATCTATTATTCATTTGTTAAAGTTATCTCACATTGACATCTAACTCCAGCATCTTCACTGTGGCTACAACCTGCATTTGAAATATAGGAACAGTCTAACAGCCTAGACTCAGTTCCAATACATCCAACATTGTCAAGATATATATCACCAATACCAGCTCCAAAATGGGCACTGGAAAAAGCAACTGTATCTGTTTAAGAAAAACAATGTTTTAATCATATTCCTTATAAACATTTTACTTTCATCAGAATATCCCAACTGCCTGCAAACTACTGTAGCATCTGGAGTACCCCAAAGGTCATCACAAACTGTTCCCCATGAATTACTTAAGCATACCTCCACTCTACCTTCATTAGAAATTATGCCACCGACAAGACGTAGATCACCATCATTACATGGAGCTAGTCAAATTAGTAATTAATGTAAAAAATGAAAAGGAATAACTTTATTACCTTCACATTTGACACCAGCTTCATCAGAGTGACCACAACTATGCGATCCAATAGGACTACTAGAACATTGTAACAGTTTAGTATTAGATGAAGTACAGGCTACATCATCTAGCCAGATTTCTCCACTACCAGCACCATAGTGAGAATTGAGTTTAGCTATACCATCTGTGATGATATTAAAGTAAGATGTTAATATTGTTGACTCTTACATCCAGTGTAAGCATATCCTAGTTGTTTGCAGACAACAGTAGCATCACTATTTCCCCAACTATCATCACATACTGTGCCCCACACTCCATTGATACAGACTTCTAATCTACCTTCATATTGTGTTGAACCGCCTAGCAATCTAACATCACCATAAGTACAGTTCACAGTGGAGTTAACTGAAGTATCAATTAACAATACATCATACAATATAACTAGTATGTACCTTGACATCTTACTCCTGCATCAGAACTATGAGTACAGTCACCAGTGTTAGAATCATAAGTACAACTTAGTAAACTGGTCTCAGATCCACTACATTGTACATCATCAAGATAAACACTACCTATACCTGCACCAAACTTGGCATTAGCAAATGCAATTGCATCTGTACCAAAAGAAACATAGCTTGCTGACCAAATATTACATTTAAAATACCTGTTTTTAGATATCCAAGTTTACCACAAACTACTTGAGCATCTGTGTTACCCCAGTAATCATCACAAACTGTGCCCCAAATATTTCCAATACATATCTCTACTCTTCCTTCTTGGTCAACATTACCACCAACAAGACGTAGATCACCATTAGTACATGGAGCTAACAGAAAACATCATTATAACAACATATCATTTTCTTCAATTAGTTGTACCTTCACATTCGACACCAGCTTCATCAGAGTGACTACAACTATGAGATCCAATAGGACTACTAGAACATTGTAACAGTTTAGTATTAGATGAAGTACAGGCTACATCATCCAGCCAGATTTCTCCACTACCAGCACCATAATGAGAATTAAGTTTAGCTATACCATCTGTGACGATATTAAAATAAGGTGTTAATATTGTTGACTCTTACATCCAGTGTAAGCATATCCTAGTTGTTTGCAGACAACAGTAGCATCACTATTTCCCCAACTATCATCACATACTGTGCCCCACACTCCATTGATACAGACTTCTAATCTACCTTCATATTGTGTTGAACCACCTACCAATCTAACATCACTATAAGTACAGTTCACAGTGGAGTTAACTGAAGTATCAATTAACAATACATCATACAATATAACTAGTATGTACCTTGACATCTTACTCCTGCATCAGAACTATGAGTACAGTCACCAGTGTTAGAATCATAAGTACAATTTAGTAAACTGGTCTCAGATCCACTACATTGTACATCATCAAGGTAAACACTACCTATACCAGCACCAAACTTGGCATTAGCAAATGCAATTGCATCTGTAGCCAAAAGAAACATAGCTTGCTGACAAAATATTACATTTAAAATACCTGTTTTTAGATATCCAAGTTTACCACAAACTACTTGAGCATCTGTGTTACCCCAGTAATCATCACAAACTGTGCCCCAAATATTTCCAATACATATCTCTACTCTTCCTTCTTGGTCAACATTACCACCAACAAGACGTAGATCACCATTAGTACATGGAACTAACAGAAAACATCATTATAACAACATATCATTTTCTTCAATTAGTTGTACCTTCACATTCGACACCAGCTTCATCAGAGTGACTACAACTATGAGATCCAATAGGACTACTAGAACATTGTAACAGTTTAGTATTAGATGAAGTACAGGCTACATCATCTAGCCAGATTTCTCCACTACCAGCACCATAATGAGAATTAAGTTTAGCTATACCATCTATGATGATATTAAAATAAGATGTTAATATTGTCGACCCTTACATCCAGTATAAGCATATCCTAGTTGTTTGCAGACAACAGTAGCATCACTATTTCCCCAACTATCATCACATACTGTGCCCCACACTCCATTGATACAGACTTCTAATCTACCTTCATATTGTGTTGAACCACCTACCAATCTAACATCACCATAAGTACAGTTCACAGTGGAGTTAACTGAAGTATCAATTAACAATACATCATACAATATAACTAGTATGTACCTTGACATCTTACTCCTGCATCAGAACTATGAGTACAGTCACCAGTGTTAGAATCATAAGTACAATTTAGTAAACTGGTCTCAGATCCACTACATTGTACATCATCAAGGTAAACACTACCTATACCAGCACCAAACTTGGCATTAGCAAATGCAACTGCATCTGTAGCAAGAGAAATATAGCTTGCTGACCAAATATTACATTTAAAATACCTGTTTTTAGATATCCAAGTTTACCACAAACTACTTGAGCATCTGTGTTACCCCAGTAATCATCACAAACTGTGCCCCAAATATTTCCAATACATATCTCTACTCTTCCTTCCTGCTCAACATTACCACCAACAAGACGTAGATCACCATTAGCACATGGAGCTAAATGACTAATGATAAACAACAATATCATGATATTATTTTGTATTACCTTCACATCTAACACTAGCATCATCAGAATGTGTACAGTCATGGACTCCTATTGCATTACTAGAACATGCTATCAATTCAGTATCAGATGATGTACAGGCTACGTTGTCAAGCCATATTTGACCACTACCAACACCAAAGTAGGCATTACTTAATGCTTGTCCAGCTAAAGAAGGTACCGTTTAACCTTTAACATCATTATTACCCAATACCTCCAGTATAAGCATATCCTAGTTGTTTACAGACAACAGTAGCATCTGTACTACCCCAGGCATCATCACATACTGTGCCCCATACACCATTAATGCATATTTCCACACGACCTTCATATTGATTTGTACCACCAACCAAAGTGACATTGCCACCAGTACAATTGTTTGTAGGAAGTTCTAAAAAAATCTAAAAATCTATAAGATTATATTTACTTACCTTGACATCTCACTCCTGCATCTTCACTATGTTCACAGTCACTAGTAACTGAGTCATAAGTGCAGTCTATAAGTTGAGTCTCAAATCCGGTACATTGAACATCATCAAGATAAATACTACCAATACCAGCACCAAAATGTGCATTGCCAAATGAAACAGAATCTGTGGATTGTAAATAGTAATGACAAAAATGAATTTAAATTGACTAACTGTTTTCTGAGTAACCAAGTTGACGGCAAACTACTTTGGCATCAGGTAAACCCCAGCTATCATCACATACTGTGCCCCAAACATTGCCTTTACAAACTTCAACTCTACCTTCATTAGGAATATTACCTCCAACCAGACGAACTTGACCATCAGTACAAGGAGCTGATAATGTAGTAATTTGAAATTATAAACCAGATCATAAAATGAACTTCATTACCTTCACATTCGACACCAGCTTCATCAGAGTGACCACAACTATGAGATCCAATAGGACTACTAGAACATTGTAACAGTTTAGTATTAGATGAAGTACAGGCTACATCATCTAGCCAGATTTCTCCACTACCAGTACCATAGTGAGAATTGAGTTTAGCTATACCATCTGTGATGATATTAAAGTAAGATGTTAATATTGTTGACTCTTACATCCAGTGTAAGCATATCCTAGTTGTTTGCAGACAACAGTAGCGTCACTACTTCCCCAACTATCATCACATACTGTGCCCCACACTCCATTGATACAGACTTCTAATCTACCTTCATATTGTGTTGAACCACCTACCAATCTAACATCACCATAAGTACAGTTCACAGTGGAGTTAACTGAAGAATCAATTAACAATACATCATACAATATAACTAGTATGTACCTTGACATCTTACTCCTGCATCAGAACTATGAGTACAGTCAGCAGTATTAGAATCATAAGTACAACTTAATAAACTTGTCTCAGATCCACTACATTGTACATCATCAAGGTAAACACTACCTATACCAGCACCAAACTTGGCATTAGCAAATGCAATTGCATCTGTACCAAAAGAAACATAGCTTGCTGACCAAATATTACATTTAAAATACCTGTTTTTAGATATCCAAGTTTACCACAAACTACTTGAGCATCTGTGTTACCCCAGTAATCATCACAAACTGTGCCCCAAATATTTCCAATACATATCTCTACTCTTCCTTCCTGCTCAACATTACCACCAACAAGACGTAGATCACCATTAGTACATGGAGCTAACAGAAAACATCATTATAACAATATCACTTTCTTCAATTAGTTGTACCTTCACATTCGACACCAGCTTCATCAGAGTGACCACAACTATGAGATCCAATAGGACTACTAGAACATTGTAACAGTTTAGTATTAGATGAAGTACAGGCTACATCATCTAGCCAGATTTCTCCACTACCAGCACCATAGTGAGAATTGAGTTTAGCTATACCATCTGTGATGATATTAAAGTAAGATGTTAATATTGTTGACTCTTACATCCAGTGTAAGCATATCCTAGTTGTTTGCAGACAACAGTAGCGTCACTACTTCCCCAACTATCATCACATACTGTGCCCCACACTCCATTGATACAGACTTCTAATCTACCTTCATATTGTGTTGAACCACCTACCAATCTAACATCACCATAAGTACAGTTCACAGTGGAGTTAACTGAAGTATCAATTAACAATACATCATACAATATAACTAGTATGTACCTTGACATCTTACTCCTGCATCAGAACTATGAGTACAGTCAGCAGTATTAGAATCATAAGTACAACTTAATAAACTTGTCTCAGATCCACTACATTGTACATCATCAAGGTAAACACTACCTATACCAGCACCAAACTTGGCATTAGCAAATGCAATTGCATCTGTAGCAAGAGAAATATAGCTTGCTGAGAAAATATTATATTTAAAATACCTGTTTTTAGATATCCAAGTTTACCACAAACTACTTGAGCATCTGTGTTACCCCAGTAATCATCACAAACTGTGCCCCAAATATTTCCAATACATATCTCTACTCTTCCTTCCTGCTCAACATTACCACCAACAAGACGTAGATCACCATTAGTACATGGAGCTAACAGAAAACATCATTATAACAATATCACTTTCTTCAATTAGTTGTACCTTCACATTCGACACCAGCTTCATCAGAGTGACCACAACTATGAGATCCAATAGGACTACTAGAACATTGTAACAGTTTAGTATTAGATGAAGTACAGGCTACATCATCTAGCCAGATTTCTCCACTACCAGCACCATAGTGAGAATTGAGTTTAGCTATACCATCTGTGATGATATTAAAGTAAGATGTTAATATTGTTGACTCTTACATCCAGTGTAAGCATATCCTAGTTGTTTGCAGACAACAGTAGCGTCACTACTTCCCCAACTATCATCACATACTGTGCCCCACACTCCATTGATACAGACTTCTAATCTACCTTCATATTGTGTTGAACCACCTACCAATCTAACATCACCATAAGTACAGTTCACAGTGGAGTTAACTGAAGTATCAATTAACAATACATCATACAATATAACTAGTATGTACCTTGACATCTTACTCCTGCATCAGAACTATGAGTACAGTCAGCAGTATTAGAATCATAAGTACAACTTAATAAACTTGTCTCAGATCCACTACATTGTACATCATCAAGGTAAACACTACCTATACCAGCACCAAACTTGGCATTAGCAAATGCAATTGCATCTGTAGCAAGAGAAATATAGCTTGCTGAGAAAATATTATATTTAAAATACCTGTTTTTAGATATCCAAGTTTACCACAAACTACTTGAGCATCTGTGTTACCCCAGTAATCATCACAAACTGTGCCCCAAATATTTCCAATACATATCTCTACTCTTCCTTCCTGCTCAACATTACCACCAACAAGACGTAGATCACCATTAGTACATGGAGCTAACAGAAAACATCATTATAACAACATATCATTTTCTTCAATTAGTTGTACCTTCACATTCGACACCAGCTTCATCAGAGTGACCACAACTATGAGATCCAATAGGACTGCTAGAACATTGTAACAGTTTAGTATTAGATGAAGTACAGTATACATCATCTAGCCAAATTTCTCCACTACCAGCACCATAGTGAGAATTGAGTTTAGCTATACCATCTGTGATGATATTAAAGTAAGATGTTAATATTGTTGACTCTTACATCCAGTGTAAGCATATCCTAGTTGTTTGCAGACAACAGTAGCGTCACTACTTCCCCAACTATCATCACATACTGTGCCCCACACTCCATTGATACAGACTTCTAATCTACCTTCATATTGTGTTGAACCACCTACCAATCTAACATCACCATAAGTACAGTTCACAGTGGAGTTAACTGAAGAATCAATTAACAATACATCATACAATATAACTAGTAATGTACCTTGACATCTTACTCCTGCATCAGAACTATGAGTACAGTCAGCAGTATTAGAATCATAAGTACAACTTAATAAACTTGTCTCAGATCCACTACATTGTACATCATCAAGGTAAACACTACCTATACCAGCACCAAACTTGGCATTAGCAAATCCAATTGCATCTGTACCAAGAGAAATATAGCTTGCTGACCAAATATTACATTTAAAATACCTGTTTTTAGATATCCAAGTTTACCACAAACTACTTGAGCATCTGTGTTACCCCAGTAATCATCACAAACTGTGCCCCAAATATTTCCAATACATATCTCTACTCTTCCTTCTTGGTCAACATTACCACCAACAAGACGTAGATCACCATTAGTACATGGAGCTAACAGAAAACATCGTTATAACAATATCACTTTCTTCAATTAGTTGTACCTTCACATTCGACACCAGCTTCATCAGAGTGACCACAACTATGAGATCCAATAGGACTACTAGAACATTGTAACAGTTTAGTATTAGATGAAGTACAGTATACATCATCTAGCCAGATTTCTCCACTACCAGCACCATAGTGAGAGTTGAGTTTAGCTATACCATCTGTGATGATATTAAAGTAAGATGTTAATATTGTTGACTCTTACATCCAGTGTAAGCATATCCTAGTTGTTTGCAGACAACAGTAGCGTCACTACTTCCCCAACTATCATCACATACTGTGCCCCACACTCCATTGATACAGACTTCTAATCTACCTTCATATTGTGTTGAACCACCTACCAATCTAACATCACCATAAGTACAGTTCACAGTGGAGTTAACTGAAGAATCAATGAACAATACATCATACAATATAACTAGTAATGTACCTTGACATCTTACTCCTGCATCAGAACTATGAGTACAGTCAGCAGTATTAGAATCATAAGTACAACTTAATAAACTTGTCTCAGATCCACTACATTGTACATCATCAAGGTAAACACTACCTATACCAGCACCAAACTTGGCATTAGCAAATGCAACTGCATCTGTAGCAAGAGAAATATAACTTGCTGAGAAAATATTACATTTAAAATACCTGTTTTTAGATATCCAAGTTTACCACAAACTACTTGAGCATCTGTGTTACCCCAGTAATCATCACAAACTGTGCCCCAAATATTGCCAATACATATCTCTACTCTTCCTTCCTGCTCAACATTACCACCAACAAGACGTAGATCACCATTAGTACATGGAGCTAACAGAAAACATCGTTATAACAATATCACTTTCTTCAATTAGTTGTACCTTCACATTCAACACCAGCTTCATCAGAGTGACCACAACTATGAGATCCAATAGGACTACTAGAACATTGTAACAGTTTAGTATTAGATGAAGTACAGGCTACATCATCTAGCCAGATTTCTCCACTACCAGCACCATAGTGAGAATTGAGTTTAGCTATACCATCTGTGATGATATTAAAGTAAGATGTTAATATTGTTGACTCTTACATCCAGTGTAAGCATATCCTAGTTGTTTGCAGACAACAGTAGCGTCACTACTTCCCCAACTATCATCACATACTGTGCCCCACACTCCATTGATACAGACTTCTAATCTACCTTCATATTGTGTTGAACCACCTACCAATCTAACATCACCATAAGTACAGTTCACAGTGGAGTTAACTGAAGTATCAATTAACAATACATCATACAATATAACTAGTATGTACCTTGACATCTTACTCCTGCATCAGAACTATGAGTACAGTCACCAGTGTTAGAATCATAAGTACAACTTAGTAAACTGGTCTCAGATCCACTACATTGTACATCATCAAGGTAAACACTACCTATACCAGCACCAAACTTGGCATTAGCAAAAGCAACTGCATCTGTAGCAAAAGAAATATAGCTTGCTGAGAAAATATTGCATTTGAAATACCTGTTTTTAGATATCCAAGTTTACCACAAACTACTTGAGCATCTGTGTTACCCCAGTAATCATCACAAACTGTGCCCCAAATATTTCCAATACATATCTCTACTCTTCCTTCTTGGTCAACATTACCACCAACAAGACGTAGATCACCATTAGTACATGGAGCTAACAGAAAACATCATTATAACAATATCACTTTCTTCAATTAGTTGTACCTTCACATTCGACACCAGCTTCATCAGAGTGACCACAACTATGAGATCCAATAGGACTACTAGAACATTGTAACAGTTTAGTATTAGATGAAGTACAGGCTACATCATCTAGCCAGATTTCTCCACTACCAGGACCATAGTGAGAATTGAGTTTAGCTATACCATCTGTGATGATATTAAAATAAGGTGTTAATATTGTTGACTCTTACATCCAGTGTAAGCATATCCTAGTTGTTTGCAGACAACAGTAGCATCACTACTTCCCCAACTATCATCACATACTGTGCCCCACACTCCATTGATACAGACTTCTAATCTACCTTCATATTGTGTTGAACCACCTACCAATCTAACATCACCATAAGTACAGTTCACAGTGGAGTTAACTGAAGTATCAATTAACAATACATCATACAATATAACTAGTATGTACCTTGACATCTTACTCCTGCATCAGAACTATGAGTACAGTCACCAGTGTTAGAATCATAAGTACAACTTAGTAAACTGGTCTCAGATCCACTACATTGTACATCATCAAGGTAAATACTACCTATACCAGCACCAAACTTGGCATTAGCAAAAGCAACTGCATCTGTAGCAAAAGAAATATAGCTTGCTGAGAAAATATTGCATTTGAAATACCTGTTTTTAGATATCCAAGTTTACCACAAACAACTTGAGCATCTGTATTATCCCAGTAATCATCACAAACTGTGCCCCAAATATTTCCAATACATATCTCTACTCTTCCTTCCTGCTCAACATTACCACCAACAAGACGCAGATCACCATTAGTACATGGAGCTAAATTGCAAATAAAAATCAATTAAACATTAATACTCATTTATTATAACTACCTTGACAAATGACTCCAGCATCATCAGAATGAGAACAATCTGTCTGAAAAATGATGTTTGATGAGCAAGACAACAGGGATGTCTCACTGCCAGTACAAGCAACCTGTTCTAGAGCTACTGGTCCAGTTCCTTGTCCAAAGTAAGCATTATATGTTGCTTGGCCATCTAATGATATAATAAAACTGTTTGCCACATATATACTGTCTGAAAATTAATGAATGCATTAACTGACATGTAGTGTCACTATTAATTGTAGAGAAGCATTTGATTTACAATTATAAGCCTTTGTTATGACATTCATTTCAAATATTGTTTGTCATAATAATGGTTTACATTTACTGTCATCTAAAACATTTAAATGACTAAAAACTTTTAGTATTAGTAGTTTTAGTTTACCAAAAGTCAAATGCCTTACTAAAAGTACTTTTAGTTTTAGTATTGATATACCAAAACAACATTACAACATATGCTATGTATTGAGAAATTGAATAGAAAATTGTACTATCAAAATGGCTACATTTGTCTAAATATATATCTCTTACTTACAGCCAGTGTAAGAATATCCAAGCTGTTTACAAACAACTCTGGCATCAGTAGATCCCCAACCATTATCACAGACTGTGTTCCAAGTATTGTTAATGCAGACCTCAACTCGACCTTCATACTGGTTAGAACCATCTTGGAGTCTGACATTACCATAAGTACATGATCCTTATAAGGAATAGAATATTTTTTCAATATACAAGGATGAAACTATGTTATAAAAGATTAAAGCAATATCTTACTATGCCTTACCTGCAGTTTGATGAGATGAAAATACAATTAATACTATACACAATAATATTACCATCTTCTTTAGCTATTACTGGCTTGAGAACAACCTGTATAAGAATGTAATGCACTGAATTAGTCTAGTGATTGAGTTACCTAATGCAAAAATAAACCTCAGGAGTCTTTCACTCTTGCAGAACAGTATTTGCTAGGTCATAGTAATTGCTATCCAGGGGGTGCCACACGACATACAAGGTCAGTATACTTGTATGGAATGTTATTAAGAGTGTTAATTACACTATGAATATTATTAGCAGTAAGGGAGTGTTATTAACATATGATAGCTGATAATCAGGTTGGTATTTACAATGCAACAAAATATGAGAAGATTACTGAGACACATATCTCTCCAGGTGGGTGCATCACTGAAGTATATATAGTGTCAATAGTAAAGGGAATTTTTCTTGACAAAATATCGTATGACATGTACAACATTAAATGAATGACAACATAAAGCAACAGAGTACAAGTTATTAAGGAATAACAACACAATAAAACAATAAAATCTTGGTAACTATTATTATTCTACAAAGTAGCTTTAAAAATGAACACATAGTGTCAAGGTAAAAGAGGAGCATCATCATCATCAATCAGTGTCTCCTCATTACTTGAAACTGGAGAGGATTGTTGTTGAGCAGCTGGTATTACGGACATCTCTTCATAAGAAGGTGGGTCAGTAGATGTGCTCCCATGTTGAGGAACTCTTGTAGGTTGCATCATAGGGACAGCTGAAGTATACTACAACAGGATGGAGTGAAAAGAGTTGAATAGTTAGTGTTATTTAATAACTATAAAAATAAGCTATTGTTTTAGTTGAACTTATAAAAAACAAACTGTATTCATTATTATTGTGTTTACTAGTTGTAACTTACTTCACAAGGATAAGGGTTGACTGGTTCAGATCTTCTGCTAGTTGAGGGAACAGGTTGGTTGCTGGGTTGAAATGCCACAGGATGGGGATCAACTCCTTGGGACCCAACCACATTTGTCATTGGGACTGATCGATTACCTGAATTAATAGGAACAGGTGTATATGGTGGAGGTGGAGGATATGTAGTGGACAGAGTTGAAGCAGGTTGAGTAGACCTTGATGGCAGACGTGATGTTGTGTCAGAGTTAGTACGTAGTCGATTATAAGACCTGCTATTAAGTTTTTTTCTTTGCATGATCACAAAAGTACACAATGCTATGAGAATAATGGCTCCAATAATCAGAAAACAACCAAAAAGAATGCCAACTATGACACCAATTGATAGAGTAGTAGCTACAAAAGTGAAGACATCAATACATCATGTGTATACTATTAAGTATATCAATGTTTTAGCATGTTTCCAATCAGTAATATTATCACCTATTTTTTACATGTACACATACTTTGACATTTTACACCAGCATCTTCACTGTGTGAACAGTCACTAGTTCCAATAGTACTATGACTACAGTCAAGTAGAGTACTCTCCCCACCCCAACAATCAACATTGTCTAATTCAATAGTACCAGTTCCCTCACCAAAGTAAGCATTAGAATAGCCAATAGCATCTACAAAATAAAATAGATATGATAATGTAGAGTGCAAGGCTTATCCAGTAAAGCAATGAAACAAAAAGATGTCAATGTGTCTCTCACTGTTGGTTGAATATCCCAGCTGACGACAGACCACTTCAGCAGCATAATTATCCCAGTCATCATCACAGACTGTACCCCATTGACCATCAATACATATTTCAACACGACCCTCATGATCATTGGATCCACCCCTCAAACGAAGTGAACCATATGTACAGCCAGTGTTATCTACATATACAAAATATATAAATACATTATAATATATCAATTACTTTGACATTTCACTCCAGCATCTTCACTGTGTGAACAGTCACTATATCCAATACTACTATGAGTACAATCAAGTAGAGTGCTCTCACTACCATAACAGCTAACATCATCTAATTCAATAGTACCAGTTCCCTCACCAAAATAAGCATTAGAATAGCTAACAGCATCTGTGGAATATAAAAAAGATGATCTCATTAATAATTATATTATATAATTCTTGCCTCTATGAAGGGTGTTAACCTGTTTACATAAAACAGAGCATGGGTGACAAACCTATAGCTAATGTCTGTGTGTGGACATGACAAAGATCAACAACTTGTTTACACAAAATAAAACTTTGGGTGGTAACCAATGTCTCACACATATATCTATCATAGTAAATGTTATATCTCTTACTGTATGTAGAGTATCCAAGTTGATGACAGACCACTTGAGCATCATCATTATCCCAACTATCATCACATACTGTACCCCAAGCATTATTAATACATATCTCAACGCGTCCTTCAAGACTATTGGATCCATCCACCAAACGAAGTGAACCATAGGTACAGAGAGTGTTAGCTATATAAAAAATATAATCAAAACTATTGAGAATAGTCAACTTACAAGTACTTTGACATTTTACGCCAGCATCGTCATAGTGTTGACAATTACTAGTTCCAATAGTACTATGACTACAGTCAAGTAGAGTACTCTCCCCACCCCAACAATCAACATTGTCTAATTCAATAGTACCAGTTCCCTCACCAAAGTAAGCATTAGAATAGCTAATAGCATCTACAAAATGAAATAGATATGATAATGTAGAGTGCAAGGGTTATCCAGCAAAGCAATGAAACAAAAAGATGTCAATGTGTCTCTTACTGTTGGTTGAATATCCCAGCTGACGACAGACCACTTCAGCAGCATCATTATCCCAGTCATTGTCACAGACTGTACTCCATTCACCATTAATACATATTTCAACACGACCCTCATGATCATTTAATCCACCCCTCAAACGAAGTGAACCATACGTACAGCCAGTTTTGTCTACATACACAAAATATATAAATACATTATAATATATCAATTACTTTGACATTTTACACCAGCGTCTTCACTGTGTGAACAGTCACTAGTTCCAATAGTACTATGGGTACAGTCAAGTAGAGTGTTCTCAGTACCATCACAGCTAACATCATCTAATTCAATAGTACCAGTTCCCTCACCAAAATAAGCATTAGAATAGGCAATAGCATCTGTGGAAAAAATATATGAGTTAGTTTGTAAAGTAGAGTTAATCATTGCAACACTTACCCACATACAAGGTAATATATATCATATATATATGTGTGTGTGTGTATGTTCATAGTTTGTATGTACTTGTACTGTGAGACGGTTTAAAAGATAAACAGCAATTAAATTATTAATCATATCACTAGTCTATGTATTTCACGAGTCTCTTACTGTATGTAGAATATCCAAGTTGACGACAGACCACTTGAGCATCATCATTATACCAACTATCATCACAGACTGTACCCCAAGCATTATTAATACATATTTCAACGCGTCCTTCAAGACTATTGGATCCACCCACCAAACGAAGTGAACCATAGGTACAAACAGTGTTAGCTATATTTAAAATTAAATCAAAATTATTGAGAATAGTCAACTTACAAGTACTTTGACATTTTACACCAGCATCTTCATAGTGTTGACAATTACTATATCCAATACTACTATGAGTACAACTAAGTAGAGTGTTCTCACTGCCATAACAGCTAACATCATCTAATTCAATAGTACCAGTTCCCTCACCAAAGTAAGCATTAGAATAGGCAATAGCATCTGTGGAATAATAAAAATACTAATATTAATGAATTATACACTGATTGTTACAGTAAGTCATCAACAAGCTTAGGAACGTGATATAGATAACATCAACCTTTGTAATAATTAGCTAATATTGTTTCTTACTGTATGTAGAGTATCCAAGTTGACGACAGACCACTTTAGCATCATCACTATCCCAACTATCATCACAGACTGTACCCCAAGCATTGTCTATACAAATCTCAACACGTCCTTCATAAACAGTTGATCCATCACTTAGTCTCAGATCACCATATATACAACCTAAATGAGCTTTAACAACAACTCAATATTAGTACGAACTAACCTAGTACTGACAAAATATGGCCATTTAAGAAGAGCAAAGTTACCAACTTCATTGTGGTTTGGCTGCAGGAATGCTTCCTCCTAGGTGTGGCTAGTGTAATTCTAATGGGTGTGGTTAGTAAACTGAGTGTTTTTTACAATCTAACTTATTAATGGGGGTGGTTGGTGTGATGTGTAACAAACGACTACCATAGTGCATTATAGGATATTATAGCGTAACATTAGTGTTAATAAAGTTATTTATTTAAATACGTCAAAAAGGAAATTAGCAATGACATAAGGCAACAATGTGAAAATTAAGAATGGCCCCAGGATGCAAGGACTACTTAAAAGTTGGTAGAGTTTGGATTAGAGTTCTTATGTGATGTGATAGAGTACATGTTGCCACCATTCTCATCAGTATCATTTGAGGCAGTTAGAATCTGGGCATAAGACACTCCTTTTGCTGGTTCATCATCACTCTGCTGAATGTCAAGATGAGGTCTACCATTCAGAAGATCCTCTGTTATTTCTAATGTGTCATACAATTGAGTACGCTTTCTACGTCTCCTTCTGAAAATGAAAAATAAAAGTAAAGTCTAGAAGGGATCTGGTGTTGTAAAGCCAAACTCACAAGATGACTAGTGTGGTAAAAGAGACTATTATTACAACACAAATCACAGCAATTGTGGAAATGATAATGGCAATGATACCAGCTGTACTGATACCACCATTCTTGCCACCATTATCTGTTGGCTGTTCCATAGGAGATGTTTTAATGCCAGAGAACCCTTGATTTCTAAAGAGCCCAATGCCACTCTACATAGCAAATTAAGTTAAATCTAGAAACACTTAGGTATTGATGTCATACCTCAACAGATTTCTGAAGTGCTTCCATATTCAGAACTTCATTAGAAGAAATAAATACATATGTATTGATGTCTACACCTCCATCGCTATCATCCACAATATCAAGAATATTAACATTACCAATAGGCAGTGATTGCCAGGACCTTCTGTAATAACATGTGCATAAAACAATGGCAGGCAGTACATTGTTACTTACTGTCTCTTTGATCTTACGAGAACTCCTTTGCATATATTTGGATTCTGGGAGCAGTAGCTGTTAATGGATTGAATAGTAGCATTTTTAAATGTTACTTGTATATCTGCAGTAAACTATAGGATATGTAAAGAATGCAAATGTTTTAAAATTTGTTTGCATATACCGTGTTTTTGGTGTAGCCACTAAGTGTTATTTTCAAAGTATTCTTCATTATTGTGCTGGGAATTGTGGTTGGAGATGGTTTCATGGAAGAAGAATGCTTTCTTGATGATAAATTTAAGCTTGAAGGTTGCATACTTCCTGAAAGATGTTTACTGCTGGAAGGATGAGACATACTGCCTGAAGGATGCATGCTGCCTGAAGGATGCATACTGCCTGAATGATGCATACTGCCTGATGGATGCATACTTCCTGAGAGATGCATACTGCCTGAATGATGCATACTTCCTGAAGGATGCATACTGCCAGAAGGATGAGACATACTGCCTGAAGGATGCATACTGCCTGATGGATGCATACTGCCTGATGGATGCATACTTCCTGAAGGATGCATACTGCCTGAATGATGCATACTGCCAGAAGGATGAGACATACTGCTCAAAGGATGCATACTGCCTGATGGATGCATACTGCCTGAAGGATGCATACTTCCTGAGGGATGCATACTCCCTGAAGGATGTATGCTGCCTGAAGGATGCATACTGCCTGATGGATGCATACTGCCTGAAGGATGAGACATACCGCTCGAAGGATGCATATTGCCTGATGGGTGCATACTTCCTGAATGATGCATACTTCCTGAAGGATGCATACTGCCTGCTGAGGGATGCATACTTCCTGAAGGATGCATACTGCCAGAAGGATGAGACATACCGCTCGAAGGATGCATACTGCCTGATGGATGCATACTTCCTGAATGATGCATACTGCCTGAGGGATGCATACTGCCAGAGAAATGGATGGTACCAGAAGGATGTATACTGCCTGAAGGATGCATACTGCCAGGGTGATGCATGCTGCCGGAAGGATGCATGCCTCCAGAAGGATGCATACTACCTGAGGGATGCATATTTCCAGAAGGATGCATGCCTCCAGAAGGATGTATACTGCCAGAGGGATGTATATTGCCCGAATGATCTACAATTAGGTACAAACAACTTAATTACTTTTTCTTTCTGAAACTTACGATGTGGTTGAGCCTTAACAACTGTGGTAGTAGCAATGAGAAAAATGTAAAACATCCTCATCTGAAAAGAAACATAAACAACCTATATTGTGTAACATCCTTACTTTTGGTTGTTCTGTTCTTTGACCAAATGAATAGAAATTATTGATAACAGTACATTTGATACAAATATGAAAATATTTGAAGACAAGTAAACTTTATAATAACACAAACCACACGAAAAATTCACAAACATGCACAAGTAATGTGATTCCCAATGAATACTATTATAACTAATCACATGGTGTTTGTAGTCCTCATTGTGTGAGGCCTGTCTCAATGAATATCATAGTTCTGGGTCATATGAGCTGAAGTTTCTTTTACACTTAATAACATTCAACGGATGTATAAACTGTATTCATTCAATTTATGAGTCACAAATTAAATCTTAATTCTATAATGCAAATTGAGATGATATCTATGAATATTAGTTCAAATTCTAGTTGCTATACTATTGTGCAAAATCAATTACCTAAGTATGTTTTGTCCAATATTAATAAACACAGTCACTAGTGGTTCCTGTTATTGAAGATGCAACTACGCATTTGTTTCTAAGTGTTATTAAATGACTTCAGTTGTTTTTTGATTTCAACATAATTTAAAGATAGTTTTGTTGCTGTATAGCAATGTGTGTGTTTCATTTTCATCATTTTCTTAAGGATTGAGTGTGTTTGCTATACTGAACATGCTTGATGCCATTGAGTATGTAATGAATAATGTATTACTTCTAGTCAAAGTTTGTATTTTATCAGACAACACTATCAGGCTTAACTAGGATATTAGGAAAAAAGCTAGTCAACTATGTAAGACCTAGTGACTTGATATTTGCCAAGTAGATAATGAATTAACTTATCGTTTTTGCCAGTAATCAAAGTACTTGTTGATCAGAATAATTTGAAAGTTATTATTATAAACTTTCTTATCATAAGATGATGTAGCAAGTATACTCTAAATACAGCAAATAAATTTTCTCAAAAATAGCAAGGTACAAGAATTATATTGAGGTTAGCTACATGCAGCAATGTATGTATATATATATATATATATATATACACATTGAACTAGAGAAAATACTAATACATTATATATATATATACACTGAACTAGACAAAATACTAACAAAGTTTAACAGTGTACTTTTTCAAAAGTTAGTAGTTTCCTTGTTTAGTTCCATATCCTCATATTCTTTTTCCATCATACTGTCATAAGTATGATCTTGTACCTCACTGGGTATAGGATTTTCAACATATATGTGACCTTCCATATCGGATTCAAGGCCTGTAATTGAAATCGTTTGTGCATTAGATGAAGGATGACCATCATTAAGTTCATAGCGGGGTCGTGCAGTGTTCATAAGAAAGTCATGTCTGTTTTCACCTATTGAATATTTACTACTTGTGCGTCGTTTTTTCCTGAAATATTAAAGAAAATCAAAAAGCTATAATTAAAATTAAATATTGCACACTTACAAGACAAGAATAATTGTTGCTGCAATTAAAAGGATAATGACAAGTACACAAACAACTGAAACAATAATGGCAGCTATTTCACCAGTGACAATCCCTCTGGCATTAGTAGCTATTGTTGGTTGTTCCAAAGGAGCAACCTTAACATTATTAAAACCAGCATTACCATAAATACCTTGTGCAATACCACTCTATTGTGCAAGAAAGATTCAAAGTAGTTTTGTACAATCATAGTTAAATTACCTCAACAGCTTTCTGTAGAGCAACAACAGACAAGATGGAGTTCCTTGATAATAATTGTACATAAATTGTGACATTCACACCACTGGCATTATTTTCAATATTTAAGATAATAACATCATCAGCAGTAAGCGTTGTCCATGTAGTCCTAAAAAATTGAGTTGATTGAATAAATGACAACAATATTCGAATATTGTTATCAACTTACTGTCTTCTTCTGTTAACAGTGACACCAACACATTCATCAGAATGAGAGGAACAGTAGTTATTACAAGAATCAATTGTAGCTTGTTTAAACTTAGTCTGAACGTCTGTTGTGAACTAATGACACCAAAAAATGAAGCATAGTTAATCATAATACTTACTGTGATCTTATTGAATTCATTAATTATGACCACAAGTGCATTGTCAGTCACTATTTTAGGAGTAGATGTTGGCTTCACTACTGATGTACTTCTTACTGGTGAGGTGGCTTTAGTTTGCATAGTAGACTGAACTTTACTGGTAGTACTTAATGATGATGCCCTTGAGAGAGCCGTTGTCATTGATATAGTAGAAGTAATTGGACTTGATAAAACAATACTAGTGGATGGCTGGGTACTGCTAGCAAGTAGAGAGGATAAAAGAGATGTAGATGAGAAAGCATTATATGAACTCAAAGAAACAGTACTACCTATCGATGGAAGAATAGATGTACTTGATATAGATGATGTTTCAACAGAAGAACTTGAAGTTACAGTACTGCTTGTAGGAACAATAGATGTACTTGAAATAGATGACGTTTCAACAGAAGAACTTGAAGTTAAAGTGCTGCTTGTAGGAACAATAGATGTACTTGATGTTTCAACAGAAGAACTTGAAGTTACAGCACTGCTTGTAGGAACAATAGATGTACTTGATATAGATGACGTTTCAACAGAAGAACTTGAAGTTACAGTACTGCTTGTAGGAACAACAGATGTACTTGAAATAGATGATGTTTCAATGGAAGAACTTGAAGTTACAGTACTGCTTGTAGGAACAAGAGATGTACTTGATATAGATGACGTTTCAACGGAAGAACTTGAAGTTACAATACTGGTTGTAGGAACAACAGATATACTTGAAATAGATGACGTTTCGACAGAAGAACTTGAAGTTATAGTGCTGCTTGTAGGAACAAGAGATGTACTTGATATAGATGATGTTTCAACGGAAGAACTTGAAGTTACAATACTGGTTGTAGGAACAACAGATGTACTTGAAATAGATGACGTTTCGACAGAAGAACTTGAAGTTATAGTGCTGCTTGTAGGAACAAGAGATGTACTTGATATAGATGATGTTTCAACGGAAGAACTTGAAGTTACAATACTGCTTGTAGGAATAACAGATGTACTTGATATAGATGACGTTTCAACAGAAGAACTTGAAGTTACAGTACTGCTTGTAGAAACAATAGATGTACTTGAAGTAGATGACGTTTCAACAGAAGAACTTGAAGTTACAGTGCTGCTTGTAGGAACAATAGATGTACTTGATGTTTCAACAGAAGAACTTGAAGTTACAGCACTGCTTGTAGGAACAATAGATGTACTTGATATAGATGACGTTTCAACAGAAGAACTTGAAGTTACAGTACTGCTTGTAGGAACAACAGATGTACTTGAAATAGATGATGTTTCAATGGAAGAACTTGAAGTTACAGTACTGCTTGTAGGAACAAGAGATGTACTTGATATAGATGATGTTTCAACGGAAGAACTTGAAGTTACAATACTGCTTGTAGGAACAACAGATGTACTTGATATAGATGACGTTTCAACAGAAGAACTTGAAGTTACAGTACTGCTTGTAGAAACAATAGATGTACTTGAAATAGATGACGTTTCAACAGAAGAACTTGAAGTTACAGTGCTGCTTGTAGGAACAATAGATGTACTTGATGTTTCAACAGAAGAACTTGAAGTTACAGCACTGCTTGTAGGAACAATAGATGTACTTGATATAGATGATGTTTCAACGGAAGAACTTGAAGTTACAATACTGCTTGTAGGAATAACAGATATACTTGATATAGATGACGTTTCAACAGAAGAACTTGAAGTTACAGTACTGCTTGTAGAAACAATAGATGTACTTGAAATAGATGACGTTTCAACAGAAGAACTTGAAGTTACAGTGCTGCTTGTAGGAACAATAGATGTACTTGATGTTTCAACAGAAGAACTTGAAGTTACAGCACTGCTTGTAGGAACAATAGATGTACTTGATATAGATGATGTTTCAACAGAAGAACTTGAAGTTACAGTACTGCTTGTAGGAACAACAGATGTACTTGAAATAGATGATGTTTCAATGGAAGAACTTGAAGTTACAGTACTGCTTGTAGGAACAAGAGATGTACTTGATATAGATGATGTTTCAACAGAAGAACTTGAAGTTACAATACTGGTTGTAGGAACAACAGATGTACTTGAAATAGATGACGTTTCGACAGAAGAACTTGAAGTTACAGTACTGCTTGTAGGAACAAGAGATGTACTTGATATAGATGATGTTTCAATGGAAGAACTTGAAGTTACAGTACTGCTTGTAGGAACAAGAGATGTACTTGATATAGATGACGTTTCAACGGAAGAACTTGAAGTTACAATACTGGTTGTAGGAACAACAGATGTACTTGAAATAGATGACGTTTCGACAGAAGAACTTGAAGTTACAGTACTGCTTGTAGGAACAAGAGATGTACTTGATATAGATGATGTTTCAATGGAAGAACTTGAAGTTACAATACTGGTTGTAGGAACAACAGATGTACTTGAAATAGATGACGTTTCGACAGAAGAACTTGAAGTTACAGTACTGCTAGTAGGAACAATAGATGTACTTGATATAGATGACATTTCAACAGAAGATGTGTCTGAAATAATCGAAGAGATAGTAGGAGAGGTAGTGGGTGTGCTTGAAGTTGGAATAGACGTGGGTATAAATGATGATGATGATGTAGTGGAGGTGAAACCTACTGGATAACAACCAATGCTATCCACATCACTGCAACAGTCTCCAAAACTGTGACAGGTTTGATCACAATAACATCCATTATTAGAACAAGGAAAAGTCACGCAACAACCAAAGTAAGTAAGATTTAATGCAAGGCATGAACCTACAATAAAAAATGATTTAAGTACTTGATTTTAAATTGTTAATATACCTAGAGTTCCTGTTGGAGTAGGAGTAACAATTGTTAATGATGTGCTTGAAGTAACCAAAGAGGTAGTAGGAGTAGGAATGGAAGTACTTGAAATTGGAGAAGACGTGGGTACAGATGATGATGATGATGTAGAGGAGGTGAAATCTACTGGATAACAACCAATGCTACCCACATCACTGCAACAGTCTCCAAAACTGTGACAGGCTTGATCACAATAACATCCATTATTAGAACAAGGAGAAGTCACACAACAACCAAAGTAAGTAAGATTTAATGCAAGGCATGAACCTACAATAAAAAATGATTTAAGTACTTGATTTTAAATTGTTAATATACCTAGAGTTCCTGTTGGAGTAGGAGTAACAATTGTTAATGATGTGCTTGAAGTAACCAAAGAGGTAGTAGGAGTAGGAATGGAAGTACTTGAAATTGGAGAAGACGTGGGTACAGATGATGATGATGATGTAGAGGAGGTGAAACCTACTGGATAACAACCAATGCTATCCACATCACTGCAACAGTCTCCAAAACTGTGACAGGCTTGATCACAATAACATCCATTATTAGAACAAGGAGAAGTCACACAACAACCAAAGTAAGTAAGATTTAATGCAAGGCATGAACCTACAATAAAAAATGATTTAAGTACTTGATTTTAAACTGTTAATATACCTAGAGTTCCTGTTGGAGTAGGAGTAACAATTGTTGATGATGTGCTTGAAGTAACCAAAGAGGTAGTAGGAGTAGGAATGGAAGTACTTGAAATTGGAGAAGACGTGGGTACAGATGATGATGATGATGTAGAGGAGGTGAAACCTACTGGATAACAACCAATGCTATCCACATCACTGCAACAGTCTCCAAAACTGTGACAGGCTTGATCACAATAACATCCATTATTAGAACAAGGGGAAGTCACACAACAACCAAAGTAAGTAAGATTTAATGCAAGGCATGAACCTACAATAAAAAATGATTTAAGTACTTGATTTTAAAATGTTAATATACCTAGCGTTCCTGTTGGAGTAGGAGTAACAATTGTTAATGATGTGCTTGAAGTAACCAAAGAGGTAGTAGGAGTAGGAATGGAAGTACTTGAAATTGGAGAAGACGTGGGTACAGATGATGATGATGATGTAGTGGAGGTGAAATCTACTGGATAACAACCAATGCTATCCACATCACTGCAACAGTCTCCAAAACTGTGACAGGCTTGATCACAATAACATCCATTATTAGAACAAGGAGAAGTCACACAACAACCAAAGTAAGTAAGATTTAATGCAAGGCATGAACCTACAATAAAAAATGATTTAAGTAATTAATTTTAAACTGTTAATATACCTAGCGTTCCTGTTGGAGTAGGAGTAACAATTGTTAATGATGTGCTTGAAGTAACCAAAGAGGTAGTAGGAGTAGGAATGGAAGTACTTGAAATTGGAGAAGACGTGGGTACAGATGATGATGATGATGTAGAGGAGGTGAAACCTACTGGATAACAACCAATGCTACCCACATCACTGCAACAGTCTCCAAAACTGTGACAGGCTTGATCACAATAACATCCATTATTAGAACAAGGAGAAGTCACACAACAACCAAAGTAAGTAAGATTTAATGCAAGGCATGAACCTACAATAAAAAATGATTTAAGTACTTGATTTTAAATTGTTAATATACCTAGCGTTCCTGTTGGAGTAGGAGTAACAATTGTTAATGATGTGCTTGAAGTAACCAAAGAGGTAGTAGGAGTAGGAATGGAAGTACTTGAAATTGGAGAAGACGTGGGTACAGATGATGATGATGATGTAGTGGAGGTGAAATCTACTGGATAACAACCAATGCTATCCACATCACTGCAACAGTCTCCAAAACTGTGACAGGCTTGATCACAATAACATCCATTATTAGAACAAGGAGAAGTCACACAACAACCAAAGTAAGTAAGATTTAATGCAAGGCATGAACCTACAATAAAAAATGATTTAAGTAATTAATTTTAAACTGTTAATATACCTAGCGTTCCTGTTGGAGTAGGAGTAACAATTGTTAATGATGTGCTTGAAGTAACCAAAGAGGTAGTAGGAGTAGGAATGGAAGTACTTGAAATTGGAGAAGACGTGGGTACATATGATGATGATGATGTAGAGGAGGTGAAACCTACTGGATAACAACCAATGCTATCCACATCACTGCAACAGTCTCCAAAACTGTGACAGGCTTGATCACAATAACATCCATTATTAGAACAAGGAGAAGTCACACAACAACCAAAGTAAGTAAGATTTAATGCAAGGCATGAACCTACAATAAAAAATGATTTAAGTAATTAATTTTAAACTGTTAATATACCTAGAGTTCCTGTTGGAGTAGGAGTAACAATTGTTAATGATGTGCTTGAAGTAACCAAAGAGGTAGTAGGAGTAGGAGTGGAAGTACTCGAAGTCGGAGAAGACGTGGGTACAGATGATGATGATGATGTAGTGGAGGTGTAACCTACTGGATAACAACCAATGCTATCCACATCACTGCAACAGTCTCCAAAACTGTGACAGGCTTGATCACAATAACATCCATTATTAGAACAAGGAGAAGTCACACAACAACCAAAGTAAGTAAGATTTAATGCAAGGCATGAACCTACAATAAAAAATGATTTAAGTACTTGATTTTAAACTGTTAATATACCTAGCGTTCCTGTTGGAGTAGGAGCAACAGTTATTGATGATGTGCTTGAAGTAACCAAAGAGATAGTAGGAGTAGGAATGGAAGTACTTGAAATTGGAGAAGACGTGGGTACAGATGATGATGATGATGTAGAGGAGGTGAAACCTACTGGATAACAACCAATGCTATCCACATCACTGCAACAGTCTCCAAAACTGTGACAGGCTTGATCACAATAACATCCATTATTAGAACAAGGAGAAGTCACACAACAACCAAAGTAAGTAAGATTTAATGCAAGGCATGAACCTACAATAAAAAATGATTTAAGTACTTGATTTTAAACTGTTAATATACCTAGAGTTCCTGTTGGAGTAGGAGTAACAATTGTTGATGATGTGCTTGAAGTAACCAAAGAGGTAGTAGGAGTAGGAGTGGAAGTACTCGAAGTCGGAGAAGACGTGGGTACAGATGATGATGATGATGTAGTGGATGTGTAACCTACTGGATAACAATCAATGCTGCCCACATCACTGCAACAGTCTCCAAAACTGTGACAGGCTTGATCACAATAACATCCATTATTAGAACAAGGAGAAGTCACACAACAACCAAAGTAAGTAAGATTTAATGCAAGGCATGAACCTAAAATAAAAAATGATTTAAGTAATTAATTTTAAACTGTTAATATACCTAGCGTTCCTGTTGGAGTAGGAGTAATAGTTATTGATGATGTGCTTGAAGTAACCAAAGAGGTAGTAGGAGTAGGAGTGGAAGTACTCGAAGTCGGAGAAGACGTGGGTACAGATGATGATGATGATGTAGTGGAGGTGTAACCTACTGGATAACAACCAATGCTACCCACATCACTGCAACAGTCTCCAAAACTGTGACAGGCTTGATCACAATAACATCCATTATTAGAACAAGGAGAAGTCACACAACAGCCAAAGTAAGTAAGATTTAATGCAAGGCATGAACCTGTTAATAATAAAACAGAATTATAACTTTAAAATTTTCTTACCGTTGGCTTCTTTAATAAATATACTAGCAAATACTGCTAGTATTAATAGTGATCTTTGCAACTTCATTCTTTAAGAAACAGAAGTTGTAAAATCCTTAGATATTTTGGTAATAATAAGACTATACTTTCAGTGTTAACTTTCTTTCTTCCCCACACAAATGCAGCTACACATGTAATTAAATCTTTGAATACACTTAATCCTCACCTGTTAGTCTCATGTGACTTTGAATGATATTACATTTTTAATTAATATATATATATATATATATATATATATATATGTATGTATATATATATGCACCATAGCATGACCATGCAATGAGCATATAAGGTCAACTCAATATAGACTTAGTATTCTAATTTGAGAAGCTTTTAATGAATTACTTTAAGGAAGTAAACTAATTTAGAATATATAAGTACAGGTTAGTTTACCCTTCAAGAGCTGATATGAAACAAATGTTGATTAAGTAATGGTTACATTAAAACATTAAAAAAAGAAAGATCACACAAAAAGCTGTGACATTAAACTAATTTATTAAATATATATCACCTATTTGTTATATAGTTTATTATGAATTGTCAATTAGCTATACTTATTTCTCTTCTATAAATCTTAAGATATGTCAGAATGTATACCATACATATGAGTGAAATTTTCTAGCTCACCATTTCCCGAGCGATTTTAGTCTTGTATTTCATTTATGAGAAGATATTCTATACCTTCCTGGATTAATCTTTTTGAACCACATGTATTTCTCATTCAAAATTAGCATAAAATTGAAGACAATGGATTTAAATCACTCACTCTAGTTAAGTGATACAATTTGTATATAGTATGGTAGCAGCTTTTTACTAGCTTACTGACACTTTTATCTACCATAATTGGTTTTCTGAAGAAGCATCAGCTTAGATGGAAACAACCATCATTACTTTGTTTAATATGAATGGAACCCTACACTTTAAAAGAGACAATTTTAAAGACACAAATTATTAGCTATTAATTGAGATGTGAAACCTAGGTGATTCATATAATGACTCTGTGCTTCAGTATCCACTTTTAATTATTTCGTTAGCACCTTTCAATAATTATGAGACACTTTTATGTATTCATTAACATTGAACTGAGCATGCTCAGTTGTCCATTGATGCTACTGAGCATGCTCAGTTGTCCATTAATGCTACTGAGCATGCTCAGTTACTTAATAGAAAATAAAAAACGCTATAATTACAATATTCACCAGTAATAATGTAAAAAATCACATTATTTAGTAATAATGACACTAAGTGTCAGATACTTTTGAGTGTGTAATTTATAAAATGAACTAAAATATTTTAACAAACCTTATCAATTAGGCTTCTATTATGGAAGTTTTTAAAATTCGTCCTTAAAGATAAAACAAATAACATAACATTCTTGATATCATGGGATTAGCAAGAGACATCCTGGGCGGATACATCTCAAGGAATTACTGTCTATGAATTTCCTTTTTGATCAAGATCTAGGTAATAGTTATTAGGTGACTAAGAATAATATGTCATACAAGGTCTTTGGTAAATGTCATGTTAATAGTTCTCTTAGTCATTACTGTCAAATATATACATATGTACATACTTACATACACATATATGTATATATATATATATATATATTCTTCATATAAAAAAGGTTGTACAGCATTGTAGAATGGGTCTTTGACTCACCAATCCCTGATGTTAACTGTAATGTTAAAATTATAATAATAACATGTAATGCTCAACAAATCTGTCCCAACTAGAATAATATTTTGTTTCATTGTGTGTGTGTGTATATATATATATTATACATATTTGAAATAGAGTAAAAATATGTATATATAAAATAATTTGGAAGCATAAACTTTCAGCATGTAAATATAAAACATTTCTACTTTGTCTGTGTGTGTGCTAGTGTGTCTTGTGTGTATAATAGTGTGTATATGTTTTATCAGTCATCATCATCATAGTAGTCGTTATTTGCTTGAGTGATGAGTAGTTTTTGATATCTCATTGTAGAACTACACATAAATGGTAAGAAATACATTTTGTCACTTTAAGTAGCTGTAAACAGTGCATGTTAAAGTAATTTATAAATGTAAATATAATATAAAAAGAATGTTTTAGAGATAAGTTAATGACAAGAATAATGAAATGATTTTTGTTTGAATGATTGTCACATGTTAAAAATTATGCACATGCAGTATGATCTCACCTTTTTAATCCTTTAGTTTTCCAAATTATTAACATAACAACTAGCACTGCTATTACAATTAATGCAAGTACACCAACACCACCAGCAATGCTACCTACAATGACTCCAATATTAACTGGAGTCTTGGAGTTAGTACGTCCTAATAAGAAAGGTGCAAGAGGGCTTGAAACAGTTACATTAGCATGATTACCTGTTTCATAGGAAACTTTACTACTTACTCCAAGTCCAGCCTTAGTCATGGCTGCAACAATTACAGCATATTTCTGTTTCCTATCAACATTTTGTATTGTAATTGATGTAGTGGTACCAGACACAGTTTTAGAAAGATGAGTACCACCGTTAATTGGATAGTATGTCACTTTATAGCCTGTGACAAAGCCTTGTGCATTTAAGAGGTTAAGAGGACTCCAAGACACTTTAATACTTGTGGTAGAGCTTCTTACAACTAAAATGTTATCAGGTGCAGTAATTGGAGCTGCAACAAAAGGAGATCAAATGAGCCGTTATGGTAAAGACACCTACTTCCTTCCATTGTAAAGTTTATCTTTGTTCTGTTCAGTCCATCGCCATCAATATTCACTCCATAAACAGTAACAATATAAGGTTTATAAGGTTCTAAAGTAATAAAGGAATTAAATATGTTTCTTGGTACCACTTACGAAGTCCGTCTACATGTTCAGCCAGCTGTTCAAATGGTAACTGTATTCTAAAGACAATATCACCCTCTCCTGTATAATTTGTTAGTAACATTTCATAATGTGCCAAATCATTGGGATGTAGAGGTACCCCCCATGTAATGTGAAGAGATGTATTTCCTGCTGAAGTCACCATCAAATTTGTAACAGGACCAGGAACTAAGGCAGAAGAGATACATGCAGTGCTGTAACTTTAATACGACTCACCACTCAATTCCGTACAGTTAGTTAAGGTATATCTATCAGGACAACAGTCTTCTCTTAGACTGCAACCTTGATCACAAAAACAATTGGCAGATGGTAGTCCAACACAATCTAAATTCTCTCCAGGACAACATTTAGTGTAGTTAGCACTTTTGCATAATCCAAAAGATTGACTGGTACATCCAATATCATTAATATCATCACAACAATCACCATATAGATGACATACAGCATCACAGAAACATGACTCTGGATGTCCATGACAATATTTATCAGCGTCTGATGGTACACAACAGGTTTTATAACCAGCATCTACACATGAACCTGCATGTACAGAAAAAGTTATGTTACTAGCTGCATTGCTCTCCTTACCATTTGGTGGAGGAGGAGTTACTGAAGGCTCTGCAATTAAAGTTTGTTTGTTAAGACATCCACAATGATCATGATACTTTCACTTACTGAGACATCCAATTTTTGTAACATCACTGCAACAATCACCAAATGAATAACATACTTGATCACAGTAGCAAAGTGGTGGATCACCAAAGCAATTAGCTCCATTTTGTTGACTTGGATGACAACATTGTGTGTACCCAGCTTCTACACATGGGCCAACAGTAGGGGTTGGTACAGCTGTAAACAATCAGAGACCTCTAATGGAACTTAGGTCTAATAAATGAAACTCACTGCATCCAATGAAGGTAATATCTTTGCAACAGTTTCCAATATCATAACACTCTGCACTACAAGAACATATGCCATTACTACCAACACAGGAATTTGTGTCTGATGGCACACAGCATACTATATGACCAGCACCAATACAAGTTCCTACAAAACATTATCAGTTATTTTGATCAATACCATATGGAGTTTACCATCTCCAGCACTAGCTGTAGGAGTCACAGTGGGAGCTAAGACACAAATGCTAGAATAAAAGAGCCAAATATAAATATCTATAACTTACCTATACATCCGATGTCGGCAACATCATGACAGCAGTCTCCATATGAATAGCACAATTCATCACAATAACAGGTATCCCCACCAGATCCCCAACATATGGCACTTTGTTTAGGGTCACAACAACCTTCATAGCCTGCTGTTTTGCAAGAACCTATTGGAAACTGCTTATTGACTTTGTTATGTTGAGCCAATGTACTTACCTTGAGCTGATGGACTTGCTAATAAATATAAAAAAGGGTGTAGATAAATTAATTAAGTGAATCTACATACCTTGCAAACATCCTAGCTCATCAATGTCATCGCAACAATCACCATAATTGTGGCAGAGTTGATCACAATAACACATTCCATCTGATCCATGACAAGTCTTATTCACACCGGGTTTACAACAACCTGTATATCCTTGTCCTGTACATGATCCTATCAAAAAGACACCAAATGTTTTATCAATTGCATATATACAACAACTTTAGCATGGTATATAGTTTACAGTTCATAATATCCTTACCATGGTCTGTTGTAGGAGGAAAAGTTCCTATCAATATAAGACTTTATTTTTAATACTAATATAATTAGTAGGCTTACCAGCACATACTTGTTCTATGTCTGAGCAACAGTCTCCAAAACTGTAGCATAAGTGATCACAGAAACACGATGGTGGGTTACCATAACAACTTGCTGAATTTCCTAAATTGCAACAATTCTCAAATCCAGCCGCAACACATGACCCTGTACCGGATTGTATGTAACCATACCATAATGCTGAGTATAATTGCTTACCTGCAGTTGGAGTAGCAGAAGGGCTACTTGCATCTGCAAAACAAGTATTGAAGTTGAGACATTTATTATAATCTTTATATCCTTACTCTGAAAACATCCAATAGCAGTAATATCACTGCAGCAATCACCAAATAAATAGCAGACTTGATCACAATAACAGACATTGTCTGAGCCATGACAAGTAAAGTGAATGTTAGGATCACAACAGCCAGAAAACCCGCTAGTAACACAGGAGCCTGCATGATAACACAAACATTTACCTATACAGTTACAATCTGGTTACCTGTAGTTGTATTTGGTTCATTAGAAGCAGCTGGAAAAAATAAATCAATGAAATAGATATCTGGAATGATTATAATAATTACCTTGGCAAGTATTGGCAATATCACTGCAACAATCACCAAATTCATAACAGATTTGATCACAGTAACAAGTATCATTTAAGGGGTCTCCCAAACACTCAGAAAATGTAACTGAACTACAACAGCCAGTGAAATTATGACACGAGCCTTTTAAAGTTTTAAACTTTGAACATTATTAGTAAATAAGTGCAGTCATACCTGCATCAACTTGTTCAATATATACTCCAGCATATATAAGAGCAACTGCTAGTATTAACTTGCTATATAAGGATGAAAAGCTAATAATACAGTGCTAACATGTTGCTATAGGAAGTCTTTACTATAATATATATTGGTCATATTATTAGTGACCACTCAATCTATGTAGTTCATCAATGATGGTCAAACTATAGTACTATAGTACAACCAAAAGGTTTTAACAACTTCTAAAACCTTAATGCATACTAGTCTTTCAATATTATTTTTAAAGTCACTTACAGTACGTCCATACTTATAAGAAAACTTGCTTCTTGCTGCTTCACTATTATTGGGTGTGGCTGATCACAAGATGTTGTTGATGCAGCAATGAATTAATTTGAGATAGGTGGTACTGAAACTATGATTATTTTTAAGACAACAATCATGAAATGTAAAGTCAAACCCATTTAAATCTAATTTATAAAGAATTTCAGCAAAGAAAATAAGCTAAAAGAATTTAAATATTAGGAAAAAAATAGTTTCTGTTTAATTAGCTATAGAAACAAAATGTACATTACTAAAATATTATGTAGCAGCAAAAATGTGACTGAAATAAAGCATGCAATTATTGTCATGCAAAAATGTTAGAAATATAGTCACTTTATAACTCGGATGTTTCTGGAGGAGCCATAGCTTCATTATACTTTTTTAATTCTTTATCAGTCATCACTTCTGAGGGCTCAATATCATGCTCTCCAATCTCAATGACAGAGCTACGAGCACTAAATGTTCCACTAGTACTACTGACCAGGATGTCTTTGTCTGTTTTATAGGAATTCCTTCTACGTTTCATCCTAAAATATTATAATATCAATAGTAAGTTTATTAAGCTACAAGGTAAGGTTGCATGCATGTATTGTTACTATGACAACGTTTTCTTGCATATATTGTTACTATGACAATGTTTTCTTTTACAACCTAGCATTACAGTAGAGTGAAATTAATTATAGAAGAATGTAAATATTTGTTTGATCAGTATCCATGTTTAACATACTTGTACTTATTACATTTTACTCTCATTTCTTACCAGAAGATAACTACAATAATCACTACAGATGCTGCAATTATAGCTATAACCAACAAAACAGTAACTAAAACAACAACTGTGCCAATTGTAGAAAGGCCTGAAGTGGAACTATCATTTGTAGGACTTGTTACAACAATTGTTGTTTTTTGAATTGACATATCAGAAAACCCAGCATCTCGAAACAAACCTCTGTCAATACCAGTCTGAATTAAATGAGACAAGTAATATAGGACATCATGTTAAAAAATGGATGTAATACCTTCACAGCATTTTCTAAAGTATCAACAGCTAGGACATTATTGCCTTGCATAACATAAAAAGTGACTTTAACTCCGTTATTACTATTATTTATCACACTAATAATCTTAACATCATTTCCAGTAATTAATCCTTCAGTTTGTCTATAGAACAAAATTGTTAAATCATTTCTCAATGGGAAATTATTATTAACCTTTTCCTATTACGGCAACTGTTAGATCTACAGTAGGTATTCACAGAATTGACTACAGCTCCTTTAAAAGATTCAGTAGGAAACTAAACAAAGGATCAGAAGCATTTATTGCAAATTTACCATACATAATTAATCAGTATATTTTCTTACAGTGTTTGCAGTAAAGTCTCCATTGATTGTAGCTAAAAGTGCATTTTCTAAAGCATTGGTAGGTTGAATGAAAACAGAGGATGTAGAGGAGACAACAGAAGGAGTTCTACTACTAGACATCATAGTTGCTCTGGATGATGAAACAGGAATGGAAGTGGATAATGAAACAGGAATGGAACTGGATGATGGAACAGGAGTGGAACTGGATGACGGAACAGGAGTGGAACTGGATGATGGAACAGGAGTGGAACTGGATGATGGAACAGGAATGGAACTGGATGACGGAACAGGAGTGGAACTGGATGATGGAACAGGAGTAGAACTGGATAATGAAACAGGAATGGAACTGGAGGATGGAACAGGAGTGGAACTGGATGATGGAACAGGAGTGGAACTGGATGATGGAACAGGCATGGGACTGGATGACAGAACAGGTATGGGACTGGAGGACAGAACAGGAGTTTGAGAAGACCTAGACATGGTAGATAAGGATGGTGTTGCACTAACAGAAGGGGTCATGGTACTGATAGTAGTCGATGACATCAAAGAAGGGGTGATAGGTAAAGATGACAGTTGCATAGAAGGACTTAGTGTTGATGAAATTGCTAAGACAAGAAGAAAAAGTTAAATTAATATAAAAAACATGTCATGCTTTTTAGCTTACGAATTGGTTGACATGAAATGCCAATGTCATCTTGATGTCTTAAAATAGTATCAAAAGGTGGAAAATAACTTAGTAGACATTGTGATACATGTGACTCATATCCTCGACAGAACAAAAAGGTATATGCAATAGGTACACTGATGTCAATCCCAAAACGCCCATCAACATATAAACGACTCTCTAAAGAAGGATACATAATATAAGATACGTGTAACTAACTATCCCAGATAGAACGTACTCTCGCTTGAATACCCAAGCTGTTTGCAGAGAACCCTAGCCTCTGTGTCGTATGCAAAGCGATCACTGATTGTACCCCAAGATGACCCATAGCATATTTCAACTCGTCCTTCCATTTTGGTACTTCCACCAACCAAACGGATATCACCATTAGTACAGTTGTCAACTAAAACAAAAAAAACAAAACAAATAGCATAAAAATAACAATTAAAACTTACCTATTGGTAAGCAAGTGGCTGCTGCGCCACGTACTTCCATTTCTGTTGAAACGCTGAAGCTACAATCAAAGAAGCTTGTTTCATATCCTCCACATCTGACATTAGAAAGTCCAAGAGATTCATTCTTGTAGCCAAAAGTGTTGATTGCAGCAGTACCACCTAAATAGTAAAGAAGCTAATATTTTACTGCATAAAGAAATACATAGCAAAAGGAAGATCCCATATCCTATACAAACCTAATCCAGCAAATCCCAATGAGGAACAAATAACACGAACTTCTGCATCATTCCAATTAGCATTAGAAACAGCAGACCAGTCTTCTCCGTTGAGACAAGCTTCAACTCGGCCTTCTCTGTTGCTTGAGCCATTTACAAGTTGTACTGAACCAATTGTACAGTTCTTTGAGACTTTAACATACAAAAAAAAAGTTAAAATAAACTAATTCACCAACATATAGTAGATTTTTTAAAGTTATAAGGTTAATAATTCCCTTACTGTTATCACTACATGTAACTCCAGCATCATTGAAATGGAAAGCATTTCTTGTAGTTGTACTATGTCTACACTGCAAAATAGAGTCCTCATTACCCACACAATCAACATAGCTTAGATGTATAACACCAGATCCAGGAAGTGGTTTGTAAACATTAGCAACTGCGAGAAAAGATTAAAACCAAATTGAATCAAAGATTACAGTTAGTATATCATTATGCTGAGGACATAAGTCACACATTACAATAGCACATAATAGTAACTAAGATATCAGCAACAATTAAACCTGAAGATAATAGAATTCTAAAATGTCAGTCTATCCTTTCTATTTAACAATACCACTTCCCACAGACAACACACACATCCCTGATCTTACTGATTGGTGAATATCCAAGTAATCTACAGACAAGACGTGCATCAGAAGTCTCCCAGAAGATATTTTCAATTGTACCCCAGACACCATAAATGCATACTTCCACTCGACCTTCCAGCGGTGAACTTTGACTAACAATTCTAAGTGCTCCAGTAATGTTACATTCATCTAAGAAAAAATAATGTTAAATCAAAGCTTATCTCTGTCTTTACCTCCTATGATGCATCTCACTCCTGCATCTAGTGAATGATCACAATGATCTGTAGATCCTGTGTGATGACATTTCAAAAGGCTATTCTCAGAACCAGTACATGTTAAAGATGAAAGATAAATGGGTCCTTCTCCTTGTCCAAAGTATGTTCCTTTATATGCAAGAGCTGAGAAAAATATTTGAAATGAAAGTAAATACTTTTATAGTTCTTACCTGTTCCATTGGAATATCCAGCTTGACGGCACGCAACTTGAGCATTTGCACGTCCCCAGTAATCAGAACAGACTGTAGTCCAGTTACCATAGAGACAAACTTCCACTCTTCCTTCATACATATCAGTTCCATTGACCAATCTAACTTCACCATTCGTACAGGGTCCAATAGTTTCTGTTTACAGTAGAAAACATATACATAATGAAAAGATGTAGTCCAAAAAGAGCCAGAGCTTGAAAATAAACAGACTTTCTTGCAGTTTAAGGTAGACACAAAACTCAGTAATAGGACGGATACTTACTGTTGAAGCATTTAACTCCTGCATCTTCATCGTGAGTGCAGACGAATGTGAAGAAAGTACTGTAGGAACAATCAGTCCATTTAGTCTCATTACCAGTACAGGCCATGTAATCAATAGCTATAGGAATACTAGCTCCTGAGAAATACCCAATGTGATATGGTAGAGCATCTGAATTGATGAAGAAGATGATGAATAAGTATAGAAAAGGGATATTGGAAATATGGAACATAAGTTGTATACTACACAATGTGTTAGTGAATATTGAATTGTCAAGTCCGACTTTTAATTTTTACTTACAATCTCCTGTATATCCTAACTGCTTGCATATAACAAGAGCATCCCGATAATCCCAACCATCATCACAAACAGTACCCCATTTTCTACCTTCACAGACTTCGACTCGACCTTCTGATAAAGTTTTTCCATCAACTAGTTGTACAGCACCTTCAATACATTCTAAGGAAAGCAATAGAGTTTGAATTAGGACTAAATATATCCTTACTGCATACTTCTATATTAACATATCTTTACTGAAAGTTCCTATATTACTTACAATTGAGAGCAGGACTTATTTTTATTAAAGTGTATATTTTTTTAATGGATACTCATTTCAAACTAATTTTACAATGAAAATAGGGAGGAAAAACATCGTTGTTACATTTGTTTATTGTTATTCATTCTCATCACTAAACATACTCAGTCATATTGTACAGAGCATGCTCAGAGCAATGAGAGTGTACTGAGTGCTATGGTGCACTGTTAATAACACCATGACAGCTGCTATATAATGTGAACTTTAGCCATAAGCCCATGCACATAGTCCTAAACCCTAAACTCTTATAGGCATGTATAAACCTAAATGTGCACATGTTACACTCATTGCTTAGGATGTTACTAACAGCATGTCAAAGAGCACACTCAGAACAGTGTCACTGTATTGAGCACACTTAGAATAATGCTCAGAACAATGTCAGTGCATTGACCACACTCAATAGTTATTAATAATTCAGTAGTTATTAATAATGATAAGACATTAATCATTTAGTAATAGTTGGTCCTTATTATTTTGACTGCTAAATATTTCCAACTAGCATTTCAATGCACTTCTAAAAAAGTAATATCTTGAGAAGAACTAGAAGTTATGAAAATCTCAAGCAGATGCTTGTAAAGTGAATTAACTAAAAATTTCCGTCTTTTGATTGAAATATTACTTTCATAAGGTAGCAGCAGCTGCAAGGTTAGTCTTTATCATTTCCATATAAAGTAATTAATGTTGATTGCTATTGATCTTACCTCCAATAGCACAAATGACCCCAATATCTAAGCTGTGGTCACAATTTTGTGTGTCTGGATCACTAAGACAATGAAGTATATCTACTTCATTACCAAAGCATAAGATTTCCTTCAACCAAATAGGCCCAGTAGCATTTCCAAATTTAGAATTAACACTATGGACAGCCACAGCACCTAATAGAAATATATTGTATTACTTAGATTACTGTATTTAATTTTGAAGTCAATTTTAAATTTAACTAAGCCACATGTATGAATTATTGTATACAATATACCTTGACTAGCAAAACCCAATTGTCCACAAACTGTATCTGCAATATCATCAACAAGATAATCACCACAAAGAGTTCCCCACTGGTTATCTAAACAAATTTCTACTCTTCCAGAATAATTTTGTGGTCCATCAACTAGTCTAACATCTCCAAGATTGCAGTTACTGTTGTCTAAAGAGAAATGAATTGACAGTCATAACTTGATATCATTGTATCAATATGTATAACAACTTTAATTAAAGATCATCAATCATTATTTATATAATAATATATATATATGTATTAGATTCAATTCCTCACTAATGAATGATATACCACATCAATAATATAATATCTACAATCTTAGACTACTAACCATCTATTCAAAGAAAGCATTATTAATTGTACCTGATTGATTAAAACATTTGACACCAGCATCATCATTATGATTATAAAAGTCCGGGAAAGACAGATATCGGCAGTCCAACAAATTATTCTCAGTACCATCACAATTTACACTGGTAAGAGCAACAGGACCAGTACCAAGACCAAAATATGCATATGGATATGCAAGAGCAACTATATTAAAACATTATATAAAAGAGACATAATTAAGAGCATTTATGTCAGATGGTAAATAGATTATAGATTATGATTAATGTAATCAGCTTGTCAACAGATATTACTTAGCCCCCTCCCCAGGGTCTAGAAAGTGTGTGTTCAATTTATCCTCCATAAAAATTCTGCAAATTACATACCATCTTCAGAATATCCAAGTTGACGACAGACAACTGTAGCTTCTCTGCCTTCCCAACCATTGTGGCTAACAGTTCCCCATAAACCTTTAACACAGATTTCAACACGACCTTCATGTTCTGTTTGACCTCCTACAAGACGTATCTCTCCTTCAGTACAATTACCACCTACAATAATATTAGAATATTGTAACATAAAATGCATTTATAACATACCAACTAAGCATTTAATACCAACATCTTCTGCATGAGTATCTTCACTGGCATCAGTGGAATGAATACAGTCTAGTATATGTTCTTCATAGCCAATACAAAAAACATTGTCTAGATGAATAGGACCTTCCCCTTGACCAAAATATGCATTAAAATACACAATAGCTATTGAAGAAAAAAATGAAGATTTGATCCTGTTTCATTTTTTACCTGAAGTTTCATATCCCAATTGTTTGCAAATAACTTTGGCAGTTATGGAATCCCATAAATCGTCAGAAATAGTACCCCACACACCATTAAGACAAACCTCTAAACGTCCTTCTGAAGGGATAGATCCATTTGCAAGACGTAAATTTCCATCAGAGGAACATTCATCTATAGTAAATGAAGAGGAAAGAGTGAGAGATCAAAATCAGTTTAAATTGTGTTCTCTCTTTTTCTCTCTATCTCTGTGCATCTCACTTTTTGCCAGACATTTGACACCAGCATCTTCAGCATGAACACAATCTACATCTTGAGAGTGAGTACATTCAGTGAGATTGTTCTCAGTGCCTCGACAATTAAGTCCTGTCAGAAAGATTGGACCACTACCACGACCGAAGTATGCGCTATGATATGGTTTAGCATCTGATATTGGAAATCAAAGTAAACAGAATTATTTCATCTTGTTACTCACATTCATCTGAGAGACCAAGGGATTTACATGCGACTTTAGCATCGTTGGTGCTCCAGTAATTATCACATACAGTACCCCACACTCCATTTAAACATACTTCAATTGTACCCTCTGTCCCATTGGATCCATTGAGAAACCTCAGTTCACCATGACTGCATTCCACTTAATATAAAGAAAATAATATAACAATGACATATACAACTGACAGCTGCACACACACACACACACACACACATACACACACACAAGTATATATGTACAAATGTATTGACTTACTACTCGATAGACAAGCCACTCCTGCTTCATCTGAATGTGAACAATATCCAGTCAGTTTAACAGAATCACATTCTGTCAAATTATTTTCATCACCATTACAATGTACTCTGTTAAGAACAATTGGATGATTACTTGAGCCAAAGTAAGATTCACGAAATGGAACCACAACTAAAAAGAAATAATACAATAATTACAAAAATATTATAGTTTATTTAATTTCTTTAACTTGCCTTGATGCGTTAAGTTTAATTGGCGACATACTACCACAGCATCTTTTTGATCCCATAAATCATGACAGATTGTACCCCACACTCCATCAGAGCAGACTTCAACACGTCCTTCATAATTTCCTTTTCCTCCGACTAATCTTACATCTCCATTAGTACAGGCATCTATAACAGAGTGCAACAGCTAAACATTGGCACTTCCATATAGACTTCAATACAGGAGGTAATTATTTACAGAAATTAGAAGAAATACTTGTAAAATTCTTAGTTCCTATTGAAATTATTAACTAAACTATACATTATACATACTTCCAGGATGGCATATGACACCAGCATCTTGACCATGATGACAGCTACTATTATCTGTACTATGTGAACAATCAATTAAATCAGCTTCATTGCCTGAACAATATGTGTTTGTAAGAAATATATTTCCAGTCCCGTTGCCAAAGTAAGAACCAGTAACAGCTTGAACACCTGTACCATATTTAACAAAGACATTGTTACATTAAGTATATGAGGTTTGAATTACCTGATTCAGAAAAACCAAGTTGTCTACAAACAACCAGAGCATCAGGTTGATTCCAATAATTATCACACACAGTCCCCCATTTTCCTCCAATGCAAATTTCCACAAGACCTTCATATTTGGAAGTACCATTAATAAGACGGACGTCTCCAAGTGTACAATTTCCAGCTGTACAAAGAGAAAAAATAGAAGATGTGAAGACAATGTAATGTTAGTTATCTTACTTTGTTCAGGATAACATACAATTCCAACATCTTCCTTATGAGTATCAAAATGAGTAACACTATCATAAGAGCAATTCACAAGGAACTTTTCTTGTCTATAGCAGAACACATTGTCCATTACTATTGGTAGATTAGAACCTTGACCATAAGCGGCATTGTCCTTGTGTTGAGCAACTAAATTGAGGTATTAATATCGATACTAAAAATACCCACTTCATTTTAAACTTACATCGTCTTGAGAATCCTAGTTGACTACATGCAATACGAGCCTCAAAATCTGAGAAAATATCATCTGTGACAGTACCCCATATTCCATCTATACATGCTTCTAATCGTCCTTCGTACATGGTACCATTAGCAAGACGTAGTTCACCATGGGTACAATTTCCTGAGGAGAAGAGCAATGCAGTTATTATTTGATTATAATAGTAAAGACTTTTCTGTGTATACGTGTACCTCTTGGATAACAGTCAATTCCAGCATCTTCTGCATGTATGTCATCAGTTGTATCAGTTGAGTGAGGACAATCTATAAGACGTGTCTCAGACCCATAACATGTCAAATCAGTCATAAAAATGGGTCCAGTACCCTGGTTGTAATATGCATCATAACGGATTGTTAAGACTGAAAATGAAAGAGACATTATTAGTATAGTGGAGTGGTGATACTTACTTAAATCAGAGTAACCCAGTTGTCTACAAACAACTTTACCATCAAAGTAGCTCCATCTATCATCAGAAATAGTACCCCAGGTGTTATTAAAACAAATTTCCACTCTGCCTTTGTGTTTAACAGGCCCATCTGATAGTCTTAAATCTCCATCATTGCATGCTATGACAATAAAAGTCGAGGAAATTATAAAAATAATACTATTTTCTTTGAGACTTACGAGAACATAAAATAGCAACATCATAATTATGACTATATCTAGTTGTTTCAGAAGAAGTGATACATTGATTAAATGTTAAATAACTTCTAAAACAGAACACAGAAATAATTGGTCCTCTTCCTACACCATAGTTTTGAATAGGAACTGTTATTGGTGCTAGAAAAAGGAACAATATTTATACATGATGCATAATATATCATTGTGGTATAATATTAATATTGGTATTGTCCAATGTACCAATTATGTTTATAGATCATAGTATGTCATAGTTAATACATGTGATACACATATTACTTGTAGGAGAATTCTACTTAGTGTGTAATTTTAACCTACCTAAAGCAGTTGGATTAAATCCAAGAGATTGACAAGCCAAAATAGTATAGAATGGGTACCAAAATGTACTAGTAACCGAACCCCAGACATTATTATAACATATTTCTAGTCTTCCTTCACTAATAACATCAGTAGGTTCAATTTTATCATTAACAAGTCGAAGGTCACCATGAGTACAATTGTCTGGAAGAGAAAGACATATCATGAAATGTACTACATTGGATTGGTCACCTGATCTATAACAGCGTGCTCCAGCATCATTGTCATGACTACAATCAACAACATTATCATCATATCTACACTGAACAAGAGCATTCTCATTACCACGACAACTTAATTCATCCATAAATATTTGTCCCTTTGTTGTTGGAAAAAAACCAGCATGGAAGGAAGTAGCAACTAGAGAGAGAGAGAGAGAGAGAGGGAGAGAGATTGAAAGAAAAACTATCATAGAAACATAACATGTTAATCACACATACTTTTCGGATATCCCAGCTGATGACAAACCACACTAGCATCTGTGTTGCCCCAGGACTTGTCGCACACTGTGCCCCATTCACCATTAAAACAAACCTCAACACGACCTTCACTTTTTGTCAGTCCATCCTGCAGACGAACATCACCAAGGGAACAGTTTCCCTCTGTTGTTTTATTAAAACACTTAACACCTGCATCTTCGTCATGGCCACATGTTATGAATCGAGAATTAAAAGAGCAATTAAAAAGAGAAGATTCACTACCGATACAGTAAACATTGTTCATATAAATAGGTCCACTTCCTAGACCAAAGTAAGCATGAGACACTGCTACAGCAGCTGGAGGGGGAGAGAGCAAGACTATTTTTTTTTAAAAATTGAGACAAAACATACTAAAACCAGAGAATCCTAGTTGCCGACACACAACTCTAGCATCTGACACATCCCAGGAATTGTCACACACTGTTCCCCACACACCACCTTTGCAAATTTCTACTCGCCCTTGGCTATTGGTCCCACCTTGCAGACGAATTTCACCTTCTGTACAATCTACAGAGAAGAAAGTACATATACACATAGAAATATTATTAGAGAATATACATATTATGTATATGTTTTCGCTCACTTTTTGCTAAGCAAACCACTCCAGCTGCTCTTAAATTGGTGCAAAATGAACTAGGACTAGAGTCAAGCTGACAATCTATTAATTCTGACTCGGTACCAACACACGATATTCCTTCAACAAAAATCTTCCTGTTACCATGTCCAAAGAAGGAGGCATATTTTGGAGTACTACCGTATGCTCCAAAACCTAGCTGACGACAGGCAACGTTGGCATCAGATTGGCTCCATTGTGTGTCACAAACAAGACCCCATTGTCCTTCAAGGCAGAGTTCTACACGTCCTTCAGTCTTTGTTTTGCCATCCATCAGTCTGATATCTCCATTAATACAATCTCCAGGAACTAAATCACACATACAAGACATTACAATAATACACAGCATGTACTAGTATAATATTTACCTGTTTTGTTGTAACATTTTACACCTGCATCAAAGAAATGACTAAATCCGGCTGTTTGAGTACTGTATGTACAATTAAAGATGGATTTTTCATCACCATTGCATGATACCCTAGTAAAATAAATAGGACCACTGCCAGGTCCATACCTAGCTGAAAATGCAACTACAGAAAAAAAATATTTTACTAAAATATATGACATAGATTATTTTACCTTCATTTGTAAATCCAAGTTCAGAGCAAACAACTCTAGCATCAACTGCAGACCATCCAAATAATGATATTGTGCCCCAAGTACTACCAATACATATTTCAACTCTTCCTTCACTATCAGTTGGTCCATCAGCTAATCTAATATCACCTTGACTACATTCTCCTGCAAGTAGTAAGTTTATTAAATTAGAAAAAAAAGGTGTTTTTGACATTATCAGATATTGTGGTAGTTAGTATTTGTTTCTTGACACTTAAAGTTTTTCTATTTATTTTTTATTTTAATTTATTTGTTCTTTGTATTTTTGCGAAAGCACTCAATAGTTTTTTTGGATATATGGCTCACTCCCATCCTTTTATTGCATAAACACAGTTTACTTCATTTATTAGAAATTATTTTATTTACTTGTACTTGTATAATTATTACAGTCTTTTCTTACAATAAACAGTTAATATCATATTGTTCTTACCTTCAGGGTGACATCTAACTCCTGCATCTGTCCTATGTGTGTCACTTGATCTTATTCTTGTAGAATAAGAACAGTTAAGCAAATTGTCTTCACTACCATCACAATTTACAAAGTTCATTTGAATACGTCCATTACCACGACCAAAATAAGAAAAATAAAATGCCTGAGCTCCTGGAAAAATTAAAAACAGAATTATTGTAAATGAAAGTACTTAATAATATTTTAGGTCTGCATGTAATAACTTATGATGCAATGTCATTATCATATATGCTAATAAACCTTATTTTTTAACCCTCAATTACCTACATAATATGTATAGCAAAACATGACGAACCATCAATTAAATTTATACTTAACAAATATTATTTTAATGACCTTACCATTTGGTAAGTAACCTAATGAACGACATACTACAGCTGCATCATTAGAACCCCAACCACTATGTACAATGGTACCCCATAAGCCATTCAAACATATTTCAACTCGTCCTTCTAGTTCCGTTTCACCTCCAACGAGTCTGACTTTACCAGTTGTGTTGCATTGAGCTGTAAGAGATTTGAAATTGTTATTGTTAGAAAGTGATCATCAACAATTATCTCAATAATATAATAACAACATGTTTAACAATTTCTCTTTGTCACACTGTCCCCATTTCTATCAATCACTCTCTTTATCTCTTACCTTCAGGATAGCATGCCACACCCAAATCAGAAAAATGAGAACAGCTGGGATTGCTAGTGTATTGACAGTACCTCACTGCACTTTCTCTACCATTACAATTGAGATTGCCAATTACTACTTCTCCAACACCAGGACCGTAATAAGCAGAATCATAAGGTACAGCATCTAAATTTGACAAGGTAATCAGTTCAAAATTATAATATTTTACATAAATTTATATTCAATCGACAAACTACAACAGTGCTCTAAAAAGTGAAGATGCTTTATTTGATTTATTTGATTTTATTTGAAGATGATCATTTAGTTTCTTAGATAAAATTTATCATATAAAACTTACAAGTCGTATTCATTTGTAACTGGCGACATATAACTTTAGCTTCATTAAGGTCAAAAAATTGACCACAAACACTGCCCCAAATACCACTTCGACAAAATTCCAATCGACCCTCATAACTTGCATTTCCTCCCACTAAACGTATATCTCCATGACTACACTGACCTACATGTATGCAAAAGATATATGATCACATGACAAGTGTAAGTTCAAAGAAATCGATATAGTAGATCTATTTTAAAATAAACACATCAACACATAGAGGGTACACACACAAGCTGAGTTATTTATTTAACGCCCTAATTAATTATACACAATACACACAAGAAACAGGACGTTTTTACTCCAAGAAACTGACACACAATACATTTGAAAAATGTTTAAGCATATTACTGATGATATTAATTCAATTAAGACAGCCATTTTGTTTTACAATATATACACATAGGAAATCTACAAACTTAACAATAAAGTTACAAAAATAACATATATGCACGCATTTACATGTACATGTAAACATAAATGTACATGTACATGTATCACATGACAGACATGTACAAAAAGTATATCGCTTACTTTGATTATAACAAGCTACACCTGCATCTTCACTATGGTTACAATCATCAGTATGTGAGTCATACAAACAGTCCAACATTCTTCTTTCATTACCAACACAGTCCAAATTGTCGACATGAATTGGACCAGTTCCTTGGCCAAAGGTACCACCCACAAAAGAAACGACATCTAAACAAGAAAGTATATAGATGAAAAAAAATATATGAAGACTCACAGCGATCACTGTATCCGAGTTGACGACAAATAACTTTAGCATCTACTTGTGATAAAAGATCATCACAGACTGTTCCCCAAACACCATGTTGACACACTTCCACTCTGCCTTCATTCCTGGCACTTCCACCAACCAATCTTAGACTTCCTTCTTGACAATTTCCTACAAATAACAGGAAGTAGAGGATATGAAAGAGACGAGACAAATAAATATATAGCTTTGTAAAAAAAATTTTTTTTTTCATTTTATACAAAATAACAGAAGCTATATTGTACCTGTTTGGAAACACCTCAAGGCTGTGTCATGAAAATGTGTACATGAAGCTACTTGGTAGTGAACACACTCTAAAAGAGTTTTCTCTGTTCCTTGACAAATAGGTACAAAATATATTGGGATTGAAGAACTGTTCGAGGCATTGTTAAGTCCATAATAACCAGGAGGTAAAGTTAAGGCAGCTGCCAAAAAAATAATAAGAAAGGAAGCAGAATTAACACAAATACATATAAGATCATTTCTTTGTATATCAATGATATTCTACTTTTTTATTTACTGTAATCATTGTAGCCCAATTGTCGACAGACAACAATAGAGTCTACTTCAATCCAGTATGAACCACATGTGGTACCCCAGACACCATCAAAACATATCTCAACACGTCCTTCAGATTTTAAGGTACCATTGGCTAAACGGATTTCACCAGGGGTACATGGAGCATCTATAGTATGAGAAAAAGTACCAGCATTGAAATGATTGTAATAACTTATCTTTAAAGAATTATTATTATATACTCTTGTCAATACATCAAACAATTCATCTTTGATCTATCATACCTGTGAGATTAAAACATCTAACTCCTGCATCAAGAGCATGAGGATTAATAATAAATCGAGACAGTTTCTGATGAGTACAGTTCAAAAGGTCTAGTTCATCACCAGTACAAGCAACATAGTCCATATGTACAGCTCCTTCTCCTTCACCAAAGAAAGCAACATTACTGTAAGGAATAACATCTAGAAATAAAAAAAGTTAATAATAAGTGTGTTGGGACTATAAATGTATAGAAAAAAAGAAATTCAAACAACCGTTATAACGTTATATATAAACAACTAACACTTACATTGATCAGAGTATCCAAGTTGACGACATGTAACAATTGCATCCTGTCTGTCCCATCCTCTTCCAGTAATTGTACCCCACACACCTCCCATACACACCTCAACACGTCCCTCTGATGGTCTTGAGCCATTTGACAATCTTATATTACCATCAACACATTCACCTTTAAGGGAAAAAATGACATCTCATCTCTTTTCACTTGTCCATCTATCCATCCATCCATCCATTTGTCTGTTTGTCTGTCTGTCTACTCATCCTTTCATCTGTCCATTATTCATTTATGTACCTTTCATGTAACACTTAACACCCACGTCTCTGGAATGAGTACAGTCTGCTGTATGTGAGTCAAACAAACACTTAAGTAGTTCTGTTTCCTCTCCATAACACAAAGTATTGTCCATGTAAATAGGACCAGCCCCACTTCCATACACACCTGATACAATGGTTGCTCCTAACAAATTAACACATATATCTCGTTAATCATGTCCGACTGCTTTGTATATACACACACATGTATATAAATGTAGTTATCAAGTACCTAAGTCTGAGTATCCAAGTTGTCTGCATGCAACTCTAGCATCGATGGGATCAAATCGATCATTACAAACTGTTCCCCAGACGTTGTCAATACATATTTCTATACGACCCTCCCTTTCATTGCTACCATTGACCAATCTTATATCACCCAAATTACATACAGCTCCAGATCCTAAACCACTTCCAAAACCTAAGGATAGCAAAAGTACATCATTAATTAGAACATAATGAAACAACATGCAATAAAAAATTGTACATTATATTATACATGTATACATGCAGCCATGTACATATTCCAAACAATTTGAATGCATAAAGTTATTGCCTTTTGGAAAACACTTGACTCCAGAATCCAGCTGATGTGAACAGTCAGCTGTATGTGTCTCGTAGGGACAATCTGTCAATTTAGTCTCATTACCAATACAATGTACGTTGTCCATTAAAATTGGCACATCATCTCCCGTACCAAAGAATGCAGAATTATATCCAAAAGCAACTGAAATAAGAAAGATATATATATATAATAATTATACACAATATGTAAATTGTACGACATACATTTGTCAGAGTATCCTAATTGACGGCACACCACAAGAGAGTCCACACCAGACCAGTAGTCATGACATACTGTACCCCAAGTACCATTAAGACATACTTCAATACGACCTTCTAAATCGTTTTGTCCATCACGCAACCTAATCGCACCCTCTGTGCATTCTAAATATTTAAACAAAGATACAAATATATTATGTAATATATATTCTTTGATAAGTATATTAAAAAAGTAGACAATCAGAAAAAAGTCAAGACAGTTGGTCATCAAACCTAAAAGTTCTGGAAACAAACACTTTATCAACAACATAGTAAGTAATAGGAGCCCCAGGCGACCCAGACCTGTCTATACACACAAATTGTGTATCCAATTTTGTTTCTTGTTAGTCTTCATTGTCATAATATGATCTTGTCAGTTGTAAAATTAAGTTAAATGCACTTTTAAATTTTATAGGCTTTTATTACAGTATGATATAAGTTACCATGGTGATTTTTGATAATCTAATAAAGTTTATTAAAGTACAAATACTTAGCTTGTAATATGTATTACTAAAATAAAGTATTTACATGTATTATTACCTCGTGGTTTACAGCGAACAGAAGCATCCTCTTGGTGATTACAATTATGATCACTAGTGAAAGAACACTGCCAGATATTATCTTCATGTCCTGTACATCGGAGATTATCAATATATATAGAACCACTGCCTTGTCCATAATACGAACGAGGCAGTGCCACAGACCCTATTAATATACCATAATAATGATACAATATTTTAAAAATTGGCGTACCATAACCAGTATATCCCAGCTGTCGACAAACAACGTTGGCATTCTCCGTGTTCCATATATCATCGCATATCGTTCCCCAGGCTCCACTCAAACAAACTTCTACTCGTCCTTCTGTATCATTTTTACCTCCGACCAATCTAAGGGTACCAGCAGAACACTCCGGAATTGATCCTGATCCAAGAGTAGGATCTAAAGTTAAGAGAACTCAAGTAAAGTCAAATATACATGTACATGTATATGTCATAGATAATTAAGTGAGTCAATTAACTTTAATTAACTTTAATATGTGTACTATGAGATATATTATGTTTACCATAGTCAGTAAAACAATAAACGCCAGCGTCAGAACTATGTCTAACACCTATAGGAGGAAAACTAAAGGGACAATCTAGCAATGTTTTCTCATTTCCTCTGCAGCGAACAAAGTAGAGTGAAACAGGTTGGTTATTAGTACCAGACCCATAGTAACCATTACGTCTAGGAATACCAACTAAATAAATTAAAATATATATCAGCTGTATGTAAAAACTGTAAAACCTACGATATGGAAAATATCCAAGTTGACTGCAGACAACTTTTGCATTTTCATCAGTCCACAGATTACTGTTAACAGTACCCCAAACACCATTATAACAAACTTCAACACGACCCTCATTACGAGTATTTCCATTTAACAGACGAACAGCTCCATTTGTACATCCATCTGGAAATGTGACATATTATAATTTCATAATCTGTCATGTGACATAACAAAAATGATAAATTACCTGATCTATAACAGAAAACACCAGCGTCAAAAAAATGAGGACAGATGCCAATCCAAGGTCCTGTAAAACTACATTCAAAAAGAGACTGCTCATTTCCACTGCATTGTACAAAATTCATGTGAACTGGTCCAGTTCCTGGACCAGGATACGGAAGGAGTCCCGCTCTGAATGGTTCACTAACTAAATTGAAAAAGAGTAGATAATTTCATAAGCTTATGTCATGAAATTATAAATATACTAATTATTTAATTAAGAAAGCAGAATTTAATGTTTTTTTTGACCAAAACAGGTGTATTTCATAATTTTCATATACAAACAAAACCACATTAATATAAATAATATGTGAAGTACCTTTGGGATATCCTAAACTGCCACATACAACATTAGAACTAGCAGTGTCCCAAAAGAAACCACATATTGTTCCCCATTGACCAGCTAAACAGACTTCAACTCGACCATAATATCTATTACCAATTGTACCCTTGCTACCAAGACGTGTTTCTCCATCTGTACATTCAGCTTGTCCTGGTAAAAATAGAAACACATTTAATGTATAAAGTCAGTATACATGTACATATTTAAAAATATTTTAAAGAGCCACTTACCTTTGATGCCATCAAAACAAACAACTCCAGCATCTTCAGCATGAGAATCATAAAATGTGAATGGACTATATAAGCAGTCAATGAGACGTTGTTCAGTTCCTTGACAAGAAACAACATCCATAAAAATAGGACCTTTTCCTTGTCCATAGGCAGCATACAAAACAGGCTTTGAAACTAAAGGAAGTAACAACAATTTGTTACAATATTTTCTAGTCCTCTTACATACAGTCAACAAAAAACATAAAGAATATAAAATAAATTAGTAACATAATTATAAGTAATAAGAATTGAGACAGGACAATTATATTGTAAGAATAGTCCATTGTTTACAATGTATGTATGTATGTATGCACTACATATACATACCGTTTCCCCAGTATCCCAGCTGACGACAAACAACATTAGAGTCTTTGTTGTGCCAACCATCATCTGTGACAGTTCCCCATATTCCTGAGAAACAAACTTCTACTCTACCCTCCAGAGCTGTGCTACCTCCAACAAGGCGAACATCTCCGTGGTTACAGGGACAGCTGTGAAGTGGAAAGAAAACAGTTAGTTTTGACAAGTAGCAGCACTTGTAAGATGCACCAAAATGCCAGCTGTAAATTGTATAATAATTAATGAACTAGAATGTATTATTTTTCTCTGTCCTGTAAAACTGAATTCAGCAGCTGTAATATTCCTTGACTTACGTACCGTACACCAGCATCATTGCTATGTTGACAGTTGTCATTAGAAGTAAAGACACATTGTGTTATATTAGTCTCATCCCCTGTACATTGTGAATCATCTACATTAATTGGTCCTGTACCAATACCAAAGTATGCACCAGATAAAGCAGTAGCACCTGGTATAGAAGATAAACAAACACACAAAAAATCAATCCAGACCAATGGCAGTACATATATGTATTATTAAATGGGTATATCATTAGGTGAATAGAATATATGCCCATTGTATGTATTATATAAGCAGTGGATTGTCATATCTCTCAGTATCCATTCATACCTGTTGTTGGTAGTCCAAGTTGACGACAGACAACTTCAGCATGTGCTGTTGACCAGCTGTGATCACAGACTGTTCCCCATTTCTCAAATAGACAAACTTCAACTCGACCTTCAGTATCATCAGCTCCATCAACAAGGCGCACTTTACCACTACTACATTCACCTGTAATATAAATATGGCAAGAAACCTATGTAATTGTTAGATGACATAGTAAAGTACTATTCTTAGTGATAAACTCTTGAGTATATTCACCACAGCCCTTGTGATACTATCGTGAACCCATCCTTTGCACTTGGAGGCTTCACATATTGCTCTTGTTAACCCAATGGTTGTGATAGTACTGACCAAAAAGTCATTACTTTGAATAGCTTCCAAGGACAACATGGCTTCTCCATAAGTCAATGCATAGTCATAACACATGACCTTGTGTTATTAATAAATATTCTGTTAAACTAGATCACTAAGTCTTTACTTAATTACCTGGACCAGGAAGACATCGTACACCAGCATCATGTGTGTGAGGACACATTGAAGAGTTTGTTCTGAAATATTGACAAGCTAGAAAATTATTCTCATGGCCAGTACATGTAACATTAGTGAAGAAAACATCAAAATCAGAATTGCCTGGACCAAACTTTGTACCATTAAATGATATAGCTCCTATATTAAGATAAAAATGTAAGAAATGGCTTTGAAGGTAAATATATATCTCCTGTAATCCATCCATGTTAACCAATTTGTCAACCCATCAAATTTATCACACCTGCACTAGAGTAACCCAGCTGACGACAAGTTACTCTTGCAGCATAATCATCCCAACTACCATCATCACAAACAGTTCCCCAAGCACCGTTAACACATATTTCAACACGGCCTTCACTTTTATTAGTTCCATCAGCAAGACGTATAGAACCATCAAGACATCCTACAACATCAAATAATTAGACAGTACTTATTCAGTTAGTGTGTGCCTTACCGAGTCTAATTCCACAAAAGACACCAGCATCTTCATCATGTGTACAATCGCTGTTCTCATTGTAAGTACAATTGAGTAGTCTGTCTTCAGTGCCCATACATTGTACATCATCTAAATTGATAGCACCTGTACCAGACCCAAAGTACGCCCTCCCAACGGCTATCACACCTAAATATCAGAATGTATATGGTCATTTATTTTGTTAATCTGCCTTTTTTCCATCCATCCATCCATCCATTTTAACTTACGAGTAGTACTCATTCCTAATTGTCGACATACAGTTTTTGCATCATTGATGTCCCAAGCATTATGACATACTGTTCCCCACACACCATTCAAACATACTTCAACTCTTCCCTGACTAGAATATAAGCCATTGACCAGGCGTACGTCTCCATCGGCACATACAGCATTTCCACAAATAACACTTGCATCCATTCCATGATTACACAATCGTGTAAGGTTACTGTGTTCACAGTCTAAAAGAGATGATTCATTACCAGTACAGTTGACATTAGTCATGACAATGGCACCAATTCCTTGTGAAAAACGTGCATTTCTTAAAGCAGCTGCTCCTATATATAGTGAAAAAAAATTGACAAGCTTTTTAAAGGTAAGAGAATATATCTAATATTTAAAAAATAATATTATAGATATATATGTGTGTCTATAGGGACGTCAATAGTACCATGTGTCAATAGTACCACACGTCAGTAGTACCGCACGTCAATAAAACCATGTGTCAATAGTACCACACGTCAATAGTACCACAAGTCATATATAGCTTAATAATAGAACAATAAGGAAGCACAAAGAGGTAGGTGCTGTGTACTGTAAGACATTATAGTAACACCCAACAACCACAAAGACATGACACACAACAAAATTTACAAAGAAGCAATTGACAATTTCACCAATTTGCTAAGAGAGACACTAATCCTGCACCAATTAAGTATTAACTACTCATGTTTACTTAGTGTCATATTTTCATTGAATATTAAGTCATTATCTGTTATAAATACATATATACTTATTAATAGACACAGGCCAGATGTTCACATAAAAGTTAAAAGTATTACTTCATATTATATCAACTAGTGTTGATAGAAAAAATTCAATTGTCAAGTCTGTACACATGTTAACATGTACATGTACCATCTTTGAACAGCTTAACAAAACAAGAAGGCATAATGCCATGCCCAACATGATAACTTCTATGTTGCTATGATAACAAATGTGCTTTCAAGAGTCCCAATGTAAAAATAATATAATGTCAACTGCATACACTACCAACATAGAATAGTATAATACAAAATAGCAAATAAGTTATAGTGCCAGTAAGATGATTATCTTCCCGGCAAGATGTGTCTTTCCCACATTATTTTGATAATAACGTAATTACAAATGTCCAACAGATGGTTATCAATTAGAACATCTTATGATCTTACTGTTATTCCTATTAACCTATTTACAAAGCTTTCATATGTAGTAAGACAACTTCAATTAGTGTAAACATAAAAATATTGTAATTTTCAATAATTTTAAATCATATTTTAGATATCAGAAATGTGATAGACTACTTTATAACTAAATGCATTATATCTCATTAATATTATCATATCATAGGATAAGATTTCCTACTAAATGCATATCCAATGAAATAAGAAAGAGGAGGCAAGTAAGTAGCAACATATCATTCTAATAGATGACTAAGTACATGATAGACTACAAATTGGTTGATAAGAAATTTGTTCCTATATTTCAGTTGACATTAAAATGTAACATACAATAATTATAATCGTTTTTTTACTAATCTTGTTTATAATTAATATAATTAATCAATTATCACCTTCTTTAATTTATAGAATATATTTTTGCATGTAACATTGATTCCCATCATTGTACATATTGATATTTTTGTATACAGGCAATTTAATAATTAATTTTTTGATATATAACAATTTTGACACGTTAACAATTTGTGAGTTGACATTATGAGAATTGACATTAATGGGAATTGATATTGTTTACTGAATCTTATAAAATAACAACACACAATATTTATTTTACCAGAATTAGGATAGCCTAGTTGTTTACAGACAACTTGAGCATCAATATTATTCCATTTATTGTGACAAACAGTGCCCCATTTGTTTCCAACACACACTTCAACTCTTCCTTGAAGATTATTAGCTCCATCTGACAAACGTATACTTCCTTCAGTGCAATTTTCTATAGAAAAGTGCAAACAATGAGGTATAATACAAAGTAGAAGTGAGTTTTCTATAGTTTGATTAAATAGTTATAAGACAAGTTCAGTCTACCACAAAATTAAAGAGATTCCTTAAAGTAAAGAATATGCATGTTTTTGTATAGTAAATTGAGTAACTAATTTAATATCTTCCTTAGCCAGCTCAGTACAGAGAAATTTCTTTTAGAAAAGTTTTTAAACAGTTTTTAACAATGCTAATTATCAATTATAAATTTTACTAAAGTTACATTTCTAAGTGTAAATGATCCATACACTACCTGTAGGACAGAGTTCATCAATGTCATCACAACAGTCACCATGTTGACGGCACAAATTATCACAGTAGCAACCATCTGGGGAAATCTGCTGTTTACAATGATCCTTTGTACAACAGACTGTAATACCGTTAGCAATGCAGGACCCTAATACAGAGAATGTAGCATTAAAACATCAAAATTTAAGTGATTCTCTAAGAGAAACCTTACTGTATAAAAGCTATGGCTATACCTAAACAAGATTCATGACTTAACAGAAAATTATGTAATTTTATTCATGATTTTTTAAGAAAGTTTTTAGCTATAATAACTAATACCAGTAAATTATCTAAACTAGATTAAAACAAATAACTGTAATGACTATTATATAATACATAAACAAATATTATTGATTATTTCTCACCTGCTGATACACAAGGTAACGATATTGTCATGACAATCAATAGAATTGCTAGACACCACAAGTGGGTGCTTGAACCCATTATGAATGTGGTGATATAACGCAAGTAAGCTGACCTGTTTGAAGAAAGAAGAATGAGTGTGAATGCATAGATATCTATGGTGTGTGTGAACCAATATTATTGCACTATGAAGCAATTACATATACAGAGACAGTTTTTAATAGCATGTTAATACAAAATATAAAGACAGCAGAAATTGTTTGTATTATAGAAGAAAACAAGAGTATCATGTTTAGAGGAAAATGCAAGTAACTTGTAACCTAGCATTTTGCTAACCTGTATTAGTAACTCACCTGAAATGGTAATCTCTCTTGTAGATTTTGACAAGATTTACAACTAGTGAATGAACGCAGTCTTGCCAGGTGACTACAAAAAGTCGCTTATTTTGACCACCACTTCGTAATTTATAGATATGCTATTCATAAGTTTCCACACCTAGAAGCCAACTCGTCAACACACTAATGGCTTCGGCGGGCAATAAAGTAATGATATATAATGACGTAGGTTGCTTTTGTGTTGTTTATTTACTTAATATATATATATATATATATATATATATATATATATATATATACTAGCCTTAAATAATCAAACATTATAAATTGCAACTAATGTTTATTATAATATTATAACTGCTACAATAATAATAATAAATAGCAATATTTACAATTAATGCCTGTATAATATATATATATATATATATATATATATATATATATATATAAATTTTGTAATAGCTCTTTTGTGTGTTGCCATTTCTTGGAACAACACAAATAATACACAGGTAATAATAATTAGTGGCAAATTTTAATTATGATATGATATTATTAGTTCTTATATTAAATAAATACATTAACAGATCCAATGTACATTATTATAGAATGGAGATAGATGAAAGATAAATCTTCTAGCATAAATTATCTAATTTTAAATTTGGGTTTTAACTATCAATATTGTTATTATTAAGTCATAAAGTTATCAATAGCAAATAAATTGTAATATAAATATTCTCACAAATACCAAACTAGTTACTAATGTTATATTTACATGCACTGTTTGATGTAGTTAGCAGGATCCATATGAGAGACCAAGTGGTTGCATGTCAAATATAAATGTTGGCTGCAAGTAAATTGTTTTCATATCTGTAAAATCAGAAAGGCTATTTGTAAGTAGGAGGAGTGGGAGGGATTTGCTATAATTAGTACCTTGTACGTGACATCATGTTACTATATATAGACATAACACTTTAAGGCATAACTTGATAATTATTGGGGTAGAAATCATAATAAATATACTCAAAATTGATGGGAGGGGGGAGGTTGGTGGCTACTGGCAACTTGATTTATAGGATATATTAACCCATACATGATTGATGTCATCAATAGATTTCTATACCAATCTAAAACAATCACTCAAAACAATTTGAGTACTATACTTTCTATAGCATAATGTAATAAGATCAAGTACATATAGTGATCTGGCATACCATCATATTATGAGGGTCTTTCTCCATGTAACCATACATGTAATAAATTGTGTAATTACATGGCTGTTACATAATTTATAAGTTAAGGAATGTTTAGGATCTAGAGAAAAATAGACATTGTAATTCTGATACTGGTTACTTCCATAAACTACCTACCCTGACAATCATTGGATTATTGCCAGGCTCAGTACTACAAGTTTGTCATTTATTTTTTAGTATTATGTAACAAGTAAAAATGAGTAGGAATATTCATTCCTTCATGGAACAGTTATAATAGCTGAAATCCTCTACCAGTACAGACTTCCTATAAAGATGGATGTAATTAACAGAGTGACTTCTGATTGAATTATGACACAAGAACTGAAGACAACATGATTACCACTAAACTTCCTTAATAATAGACATCGACTTCCTCCATAAAATATCATAAAATAATTATTACTGTAAAAATATTATTCAATATATCTTGCTTTTATAATAAGTGGCACTGTGTGTCGATGTCAAAGATCCCGGAGCTGATGACTTATATGATTTGGCCATGATATAAAGCTAATCTGGTCATTTTTTTGCTCCGGAACCTCCGGCTCCGACACACTGTATCACTTTCATGATCGATCTTCTTGGGTATACACATGTATGTCAGTATCTAAATAAAATAAAATCAATCTTAATATGATGCAAATGCATATAATGTTAGTGTACATTCTTTCTTTCTTTCTGAGTAAACATTTGGGGAAAACCATAGGTCTTAAAATATCACAGTAAAATTATCTATAAACAATATCAATGAGTGTATGCATACAAAATTAACACTTATGTAAGGAAATCTTGAAAGTTTCTTGACAGTAGATAAAAATTTACCCTTACCTGACTGAGTTAGGAGACATTTTGTAGGAACTAGAGCTGAAAAGAATATCAGACTGGGACAAAACAATATATACCTAACAAAAGAACACTTGAAAATGACACAGAAAGGAACAAATGAGAATAGAGCCATTGTTGTCAAAAAGCTATACTTGCAAAGTGTGCCAAAGAGAATAATGCCACATATTCTGCAAAGTCATCACAAAAGATACATCATACAACTTAATATATAATAGTTCAGTTATTTGTTTGTTATGTCTGCTGTATCAAACCTCAAAACCAGATGACAGCAAACAAGCTATTATAACTAATAAAAGAACTGGATATATATATTTACTAATAACAAACTCAATAACTTACCTTTTGCTTACAAGAGACCACAGTTTGACCACAGGGATAAAATATATACCCTCAAACTAAGAATGTATTATGTACTGTAGCTAAGAGCACTAAAAGACCACAACTGCCATCACTGCTGTTAACTGTAACTAATTAAGTTATCTCTGAATAGCTACAAGCTCGTTTCGTGTTTATATAATAGCTGCGCGCTCAATAACGACGTCTCTCGTACGCGGAAATTACATTCACGCTAAGAAGCGTGAATAGGTTCACAGATGTACAACCCTTGACACACCCTAGCACCTGTCACAGCTAGCCTATTTTGATATGGAGCATTATATTGGGTGTAATTGATGCACCTTATAAATAAAAGTATGTATGTAGCACCTGCATGATGAGTGAATGGGTAAAGAAAGGCCAGCAGTGAGTTGGATAACAGCTACGTCAGCAATAGTACGGGGTAAAGATTCATTCTGGTTCGATACTGTTGATTCTCCTAACACAAATTTATTTAAAATGAGTAGCACCCTCTATGTATAAAATATGTACATCAATACTATGGCCAATCAATCTAGCAGGTGGTACTTAATTGTCATTGCCGGAATTTTCAGCTATTGCTGTTTAAAACGTGCCTGCTTGTTGCATGATCTGTTATACAGGGAAAGGTTGTCCTCATGATGTTTGCGCTTTACCACACCCTTCAGTGCTATACCATAGATGTTAATAATTACTACATGTACATATACTTTATTATATTTGTTAACTCAGCCACCTCATTAGTCATGCAGATAATATAGTATTAATATTATTATTTTTAATAACTACAAGGACCATATCATAAACAAAATAATAATAATTAACATTATATGAATTAATTAATCCACAAGGTAGTAGATTTCATTTCATTGTGTAAGTGGTTTCCATTGACTAACACTGGGGATATCTTCATCCTGTGGAAATTAAACAATATGATAGATTATGTATAGTAACTAACTATATTCTAATATTATTTTAACTAAAGAATAACAAAACATGTGTTTACAAACACTATTATTAATACATTTATTTTATACATTTAAATACAATAAATGTATTGTACATACTTTCATTTCCCTCTCTTTTTGTATTAACTTAAATAGCTCTTTCATGGGACCATCATCAACTTTATTTTCCACTAATACATGATGATAAAATGCCCATCCTTCAGACAGGTGTTCAATTTCCACAGGTAAGAAAGGATGTATCATGTCTAATATTGCTATTGTGTTAATAAAAGCAACAAGAAAGGTGTTGGGGTTGCCTACTGTGTCCCTATTGTGTACAAGTTCCATCAATGCTATTGACTGCATCATCAGTCCTATTACAGCCTTTAACACACACCCGGTGCCATTTGTACTCATTAAAAGACCCTTTTCCTCTAATAGTGCTAAAGGACTGGGTGAATACTGAATAAGATTGCGTAGCCATTCATGTGTCAATGGGTGGAGTGGTAATTTAGGGAAGGGATTGCAGCTGTGCTTTTGCTTTTCAAGGAGCTTCATAATAAAGATTAATCGCCCAGCTGGATGTGAGGGAGCATCTATGTCTTCTAATGTATATTCTTTACTTAAAATAGGATCAAAATGAGCTAATGAGGGTACTGCTTTATTCACTTTCAGTTTCAATTTATCATCTGTATTTTCAAGACGTAGAATTAATGAAGAGAGAGCATTACAGCAAACTTTACACTCTTCAAAAACATCTTTTAGTGGGAGAACTCCAACAATGTCATTCGGGACTTTGTAAATGGCGTAATTGAGAAAGAAAGAGAATATAGTATGTTTTAATGGACCAATACTCAATGAACTTTGATAAGCTGTTCCAGCTGCTAATACATACATGTGTGGTAACAAAATAGACTCTTGACCTGACTCTCCCGTCATGCTGGTTGCCATAGCACCAGAGTAACAACAGTCAAGAATGATAAGGATGTATTTTGCTTTGCATTGCACTTCAGCTAAGCAAGCATTTAGTGTTCTTGCATTAAGATATGTGTTAGAAGTGAGGTCAAAATCTGCGGGAGCTAAGGCCCATTCTTGATTTGAATCATTAACACCATGTCCACCAAAGAACACAACAAATAGACCTTCGTGTCCTACTTTCTTTGCACTCTCTTTAAGTGTTTCTTGTATCCCATTGTGTGTACATTGATCTGGATTATCTGATGAACAAAAAACATCAAATTCCTTTAAATGAAATTGCTTTACTAATGCTAATGATACTTCTAAAGCATCTAATTTGACTGTCGGACCGAGTGACTTGTCTTTGTAATGTGGATGAAATTGTTTATCAATTCCTATTGAAAGAATACGACTCTGATTAGGATCAAAATGAAGGTTGGTTTCTAATGTATTTGTGATGACAATAAAATCGGTTTTGTTAATAGTTGAGTCATCTTGATCTGGGGATGGGGATTCAGTTGAAAAAACTCCTCCCATCTAAACGAAAAGACACAATACATTACTGACATCAAACTTTAAAATAACAGCCATTTGTCCCACAGTGAAAAGTCCATACTTAGTATGTATTACATCCAATTGAAGTGGAGGCATTAACATAATACACACAGTCTCATTCCTAGATTCCCTCCTGGACATGAGGATGAAAAGGAGTATAGGGATGAGACTAGTACTATCTACTGTTGGACCACTAGGCAATTATTAATGCAGTCACTATTCACATGGCACATTAAGTACATATTCAAAAGTTAATACATTTAGGTTCTAATATTTAAGATCTAGGGCCTAGTATTAATTCTCATTGAAGTATGCACTTCATGTGCTGTTGTATAAATAGTCAATGTCAATTATTATAAGGATCAGTTTAACTTATGTATATCAATAACCTGTTTAACCTGTTTATCACTTCTTGTTTTGTTGACACAATAGGACCAGTTAATACACTCAATTGATTCCTTTATTATTTTAAAAGAGAAGAGTTTCCATTAAATTTTGTTAATACAGAAATAAGACTTACTATTAGTAAATGGGCGTCATTGACACTTTAAACAGCAATGCAGCCACACCCTCCTTCTACCTAACTGTCATAATGAAGTCATCATCACATGATAGTCATGTTAGGAATAATTGATCATTAACACAACCTGTGACATTAGCACTGTTATCTCTCTTATTTCTCAAGTTAACGTACTTCTACGATGGCTTTAGCTGGACTCTTTGGCAGGAGAAAGACTCCTGAAGAAATGTTAAGGCAAAATCAAAGAGCTTTAAACAAAGTAGGTCCAAGGGAATGAAAACCACTACAATGACCTTGTTATGTTATATATATATGTATGCATTTTGTACATAATATAATCTCTGAATATGCAGGTTACACTGAATGTTGTCTCTTTCAGGTAATTCGAGAGTTAGATCGCGAGAGAACGACATTAGAACGACAGGAAAAGAAGCTGGTTGTTGATATTAAGAAGATGGCCAAAAGTGGACAGATGGATGCTGTTAGGATTATGGCTAAAGATTTAGTGAGAACTCGTAATTTTATTAAAAAGTTTATTTTAATGCGTGCCAATATACAAGCTATTGCTCTGAAGGTACAAACACTGAAATCGCAAGCTGCTATGGCTAATGCTATGAAAGGTGGGTGTGGTCTTAAATATTTAATAGATCCATTTATTTGGCAATATAGGTGTGACAAAAGCCTTGAAGACAATGAACAGGAAACTCAACATGCCTCAGTTACAGAAAATTATGATGGAGTTTGAGAGAGAGTCTGAAATTATGGATCTTAAAGAAGAGACTATTTCAGATACTATAGATGATGTTATTGGAGATGCAGATGATGAAGAAGTACGTTGATATAACTCTGTTTATCTCTGTTCATAATTTGACTTATCTAATGTCTACTTTGAGTATTTGTATTTCTCTCTCTCTTGTTTAGGAAAGTGACGTTATTGTATCTCAAGTATTAGATGAGCTTGGTATTTCATTAGATCAGGAACTAGCTGGTATCACTCCTGGTCTTGATAGGCCACACCTTCAACCCACCACTACACAAGTATGTCATCTTATCCATTTGTGTATCTTTTGATCTATTTGTGTATTTCTATTGATCCATTATGTATCGCATGTAGAAATCCATTTGTATCTGTTGATCAATTTACTTGTATCTGTTGATCCATTTGATCCACTTACTTGTATCTGTCGATCCATTTACTTGTATCTGTTGATCTATTTGATCCATTTACTTGTATCTGTTGATCCATTTACTTGTATCTGTTGATCTATTTGATCCATTTACTTGTATCTGTTGATCCATTTACTTGTATCTGTTGATCTATTTGATCCATTTACTTGTATCTGTTGATCCATTTACTTGTATCTGTTGATCCATTTACTTGTATATGTCGATCTATTTGATCCATTTACTTGTATCTGTTGATCTATTTGATCCATTTACTTGTATCTGTTGATCTATTTGATCCATTTACTTGTATCTGTTGATCCATTTACTTGTATATGTCGATCTATTTGATCCATTTACTTGTATCTGTTGATCTATTTGATCCATTTACTTGTATCTGTTGATCTATTTGATCCATTTACTTGTATATGTTGATCTATTTGATCCATTTCCTTGTATCTGTTGATCCATTTACTTGTATCTGTTGATCTATTTGATCCATTTACTTGTATCTGTTGATCTATTTGATCCATTTACTTGTATCTGTTGATCTATTTGATCCACTTACTTGTATATGTTGATCTATTTGATCCATTTACTTGTATATGTTGATCTATTTGATCCATTTACTTGTATATGTTGATCTATTTGATCCATTTACTTGTATCTGTTGATCTATTTGATCCATTTACTTGTATATGTTGATCTATTTGATCCATTTACTTGTATATGTCGATCTATTTGATCCATTTACTTGTATCTGTTGATCTATTTGATCCATTTACTTGTATATGTCGATCTATTTGATCCATTTACTTGTATATGTTAATCTATTTGATCCATTTACTTGTATCTGTTGATCCATTTACTTGTATCTGTCGATCCATTAACTTGTATCTGTTGATCTATTTGATCCATTTACTTGTATATGTTGATCTATTTGATCCATTTACTTGTATCTGTTGATCTATTTGATCTATTTACTTGTATATGTTGATCTATTTGATCCATTTACTTGTATATGTTGATCTATTTGATCCATTTACTTGTATCTGTTGATCTATTTGATCTATTTACTTGTATATGTCGATCTATTTGATCCATTTACTTGTATATGTTAATCTATTTGATCCATTTACTTGTATCTGTCGATCCATTTACTTGTATCTGTTGATCTATTTGATCCATTTACTTGTATCTGTTGATCTATTTGATCCACTTACTTGTATATGTTGATCTATTTGATCCATTTACTTGTATATGTTGATCTATTTGATCCATTTACTTGTATATGTTGATCTATTTGATCCATTTACTTGTATCTGTTGATCTATTTGATCCATTTACTTGTATATGTCGATCTATTTGATCCATTTACTTGTATCTGTTGATCCATTTACTTGTATCTGTCGATCCATTTACTTGTATTTGTTGATCCATTTACTTGTATCTATTGATCCATTTACTTATATCTATTGATCCATTTACTTGTATCTATTGATCCATTTACTTGTATCTGTTGATCTATTTTTTCCTATAGAATAAGAAGGTAGCTGTTGGAGCTGAGACAGATGATCTTCAAGCTAGACTAGACTCTCTACGTCGTGGTGATGATGACTAACTATTGTTCCTTACATCTCTACTCTATGTTCCTTTTGCTCGATATAAATAGTATTATATTGTAATTGTCATGACCATTTTAATATGTATCTCAGTATATTATTATTGTACTTTTTAAACTATTGTTATTAGCGCCATTATTGTTATTTATATTATTGCATCCTGTCAAATATAGTTTATCATCACGTGAGAACTTACAAGCCACACCTGAACTTTTTTGCTTACAAAGTCATGTGATTTAGTAACGAGCCACTCCTTCATATTTTGCAAAGCCAACTTGCAAGAAGTTTGACCCCAAAATGAAGGGAACACTAACTGTAGCTCTCTGCCTTACTTTCCTTTGTCAAGTAAGTCTAATAATGTGTTTTGATGTTGCTGTAACAAACTGCAAAGACATTATCATAGCTAATGTGCTTTGTTTTCTTTGCTAGGTGCTAGGAAAGAATTGTACTGGTGATTGTCTTAAAGCAGGTGAGTTGTTGTAGTAATAGTTGTTTTTAATGTTGAAATAGATGATTGAAATAATTGTGAGAATAAGTACTTCAATAGAAACACTTTATATAGTTTATGACACATTTGAGCTATAAAGGGTGCATACTGTATTATGAGTTTTTATGAAATGGTAGCTAACTCGTACAGTGTAAAATTGAAGTGTGTCAATATAGCATGTCAGCTTGGAGTGTCTGATTTATTATAATGTTGCAATTTAAGAGAAGTTGTTAGTGTTCAGAAAACAAGATAATTTACTTAACTCAGACTGACTGACAACTATTTAATGATTACATTGTCATCACATCAGTTCATTACAAATTATGTACATCTGGACAATTATCACTACATCTACTACTACTACTAAGTTTATATAAGTGGATTTATTATTTCCACGCTCCTTGCTTTAGATGTCAATGCTCGCATGCCATTTGTAATGAGACTGAAAATACTTGAACACGAGAGGTGTACCAAATCACATACTTGCATTGCACATGCTCCTGCTCGTCAAAATGTACCATGCCAGTAAGTATATCTCTAGAAGATATAGGAGAGCTAAGCAACTTCCTTTTTACTTTTTATATTATTCTTTTTCACTAGGAATGGTAAAGCTGATGAGTATGAGTGCAAGGACGTAGACTTACTTGCTTATGTGCCTTTAAGTGACCTTGGTAGCAACAGTGTTGGTAATGATATTTGGGGCTGGACTGATCCTGAAACTGGGCGAGAATATGCCATTATTGGTTGTGGAGATGGCACTTCATTTGTTGATGTCACTCAACCGACTGACCCTCAAGTTCTGGGGTTCTTACCAACTCATACTTATACAAGTCAATGGAGAGATATTAAAGTAATCTATTTGCTGATAACTGTTACATTACTATGACCTAATTTTTACTTAGGTCTACGCTAACCATGCCTTTATTGGCAGTGAGGCATCCAATCATGGAATGCAGGTTTTAGACCTGACACAGTTACGTAATCTACAAGCACAAGAAGATGGAGTGAAAGTACTGCAAGCAAGTGCCCATTATAAAGAAATTACTTCATCTCATAATATGGTCATCAATGAAGACACTGGCTTTGCATATGCTGTAGGCTCTCGTACCTGCAATAGCGGTTTGCATATTATCAATATCCGAGATCCACTTAACCCTCAATTTGAAGGTCAGCAAGCTAAAATATTATGCTTTACATGTACTCTATAGCAGTACACATATTGTAATGCTTTAAATCTCCTTTTAGGATGCTTTTCTGATGATGGTTATGTACACGATGCACAATGTGTTGTCTATAATGGACCAGACAACAGGTATCAAGGACGAGAGATTTGTTTCTGTTACAATGAAAACACCTTGACTATTGTTGATGTTGAGGATAAAAAAGATATTAAAATGGTCTCTCGTGTTCCTTATAAAAACTCGTATTATACTCACCAAGGATGGCTCAATGAAGAACAAAGTCATCTTCTACTTGATGATGAATTGGATGAGTTGTATGGACCACAGTCTCATACTCGTACTCTAGTTTGGAATGTTAAAGAATTAGACAATCCTATACTTGTCAATAGTTTTTACTCTTCAAAACAAGCTACTGATCATAATCTCTACATTAAGTAAGTAACATGCAAACTTTTCATTGATTTAAACACAATTTTCACATCAGCTGTTTGATCTTTAATGTTTTACTCTTAGAATTAGTCTTTGTTATGTTCTAGTGTAAACTGATGTCATTTTAATGTCTTTTGCATGTTATTACTCATGAATAATGTGATTGATCAATGAATATTATTACTTCAATCATATGACAACAGCTATTATACACATTACATCCCATCTATTTTCTCTCTAGGGGTAACTTGGCTTATGAGGCCAACTACTGTGCTGGTCTGCGTGTCCTCAATATTGATGGGATAGAAGAAGGACAGTTAGAGGAGGTGGGTTACTTTGATGTTGATCCAGACTGTGACTCTCCTGGTTTCCGTGGTTCATGGTCCAATTACCCATATTTCAAGAGTGGTACTATTGTTGTCAGTAGTATTGAACGAGGATTGTTTGTTCTCAAATACACTGGTTCTCAACGTTAAACTGGTATTACTTACTTTCAACCTACTTGTATAAACCCTTTGTAGCTGCTTTTTAACTAATACCACTTTAATTTTGTGATGTCTTTATAATGTCTATTTTTTTGAAGCTACATGAATATTTTAGTTATCTGCTTTGTGTTAATAAATAAATGTGTTTTAAGAATATTCTCTTAAACAAATTACGCCTCATTACTGGAAGATTAGTAGTTATTAAAGTTATAAAATTACTTAGAATTATTGATTGAATTACATAATAGATATTGTTTAATGTTAGCACTGTCCTTTATATAGTTCGTGATTTCAGTCATAACCTCTGTAAAAAAGAGACACACATAATGAAGTGATAATTAAGTTAAATTTATTGATAAATGAAGTGTTGTTTGAACACATAATTAAATTGTACATGTCAAGAGCTTGTTCGTAAATAAACTATTGTTTCTTGAAGTACAACATTTAATATTACATAGTAAATCTATTACAATAATACTATTCTTCTATATTGTAATGAGTAATGACTTGTGTAGTATTTCATTATAACAATATAATCACTATATATTAATGATCAAATAGTTTGTTAAATTACACATCCCACAAATTAGTAGTTTACAAATGACCTACTCTAAAATCATAATATTATATACTATTACTAGTTATTATATGATGACTTACTTACACACAAAGTACATTTTTAGCATATTTTCTCACACTTACCTCACGTATTCAGCTACCTCCCAGTTACCTTCAAATATGTAAGGACCAGTTTTTTCAACACCTTCTGTAGTGATGGTAGCTAATTCATACTATGAGAGAGAGAGAGAGAGAGAGAGAGAGAGGTTAAGTTGGACATTATTAAACCTATACTTTATTCCAGGATCTTGCATCTCGATAATATAAAATCTTCAGACACTTTTCCAATAACGTTTGAGCATCTTCTCGAGTCATAGTTGGATTTTTCTCATAAGCTTCTCTCATCAATGGCTAAGAAAAACATGTACAATTATAACTAATAACCTGACTTGTTTGTCTTTCTCTATTCTTAAACTTTAAAGTCCAAAATATTGTTCATAGTTTAAAATTAGTTAATAAGAGAAAACTGCGAATGTGTGACACAAGAGCTAAAAGGTATGTCAACTTGAGACAATTATTTTAATTACTTAAAGGGCATCAATAAAACCACAATATAAACATTAATTTAGACCATCAGTAAGCTCAACGTCAGTACATACCACAGTGACCTAGGATAGTTACCGTAAGTAAGCTCTAAACTAGTGAACATCAGTAGATTCAATACATACCACAGTGACTTAGGATAGTTACCGTAAGTAAGCTCTAAACTAGTGAACATCAGTAGATTCAATACATACCACAGTGACCTAGGATAGTTACCGTAAGTAAGCTCTAGACTAATGAAAGTAGATTCAATACATACCACAGTGACCTAGGATAGTTACCGTAAGTAAGCTCTAGACTAATGAATGTCAGTACATACCACATTGACCTAGAATAGTTACCATTAGTAAGCTCTAGACTAGTGAACATAAGTTACTATAGTGACCTAGGATAGTTACTGTAAGTAAGCTCTAGACTAATGAACGTCAGTACATACCACATTGACCTAGGATAGATACCATTAGTAAGCTCTAGACTAGCGAACATCAGTAGATTAAATACATACCACAGTGACCTAGGATAGTTACTGTAAGTAAGCTCTAGACTAATGAACATCAGTAGATTAAATACATACCACAGTGACCTAGGATAGTTACCGTAAGTAAGCTCTAGACTAATGAAAGTAGATTCAATACATAACACAGTGACCTAGGATAGTTACCGTAAGTAAGCTCTAGACTAATGAAAGTAGATTCAATACATACCACAGTGACCTAGGATAGTTACCGTAAGTAAGCTCTAGACTAATGAATGTCAGTACATACCACATTGACCTAGAATAGTTACCATTAGTAAGCTCTAGACTAGTGAACATAAGTTACTATAGTGACCTAGGATAGTTACTGTAAGTAAGCTCTAGACTAATGAACGTCAGTACATACCACATTGACCTAGGATAGATACCATTAGTAAGCTCTAGACTAGCGAACATCAGTAGATTAAATACATACCACAGTGACCTAGGATAGTTACTGTAAGTAAGCTCTAGACTAATGAACATCAGTAGATTAAATACATACCACAGTGACCTAGGATAGTTACCGTAAGTAAGCTCTAGACTAATGAACATTAGTAGATTAAATATATACCACAGTGACCTAGGATAGTTACCGTAAGTAAGCTCTAGACTAATGAACATCAGTAGATTCAATACATACCACAATGACCTAGGATAGATACCATTAGTAAGCTCTAGACTAGTAAACATCAAGTTACTATAGTGACCTAGGATAGATATCTTAATAGACTAGTAAATTTAGTAACTTAATACTGGATAGCTGCCATTAGTAAAGTAGTAACTTCTAGACTATTAAACATCACTACTTACTATAATGACTTAATAGATAATATACCTGAGCAATGTAGCTACCAAATCCAGTTGCTAAGGTGGGGGCTTCAAAGGCCACACCTATAGAGTTAACTAACCCAAGAAATCTATAAAAAAGAGCATAATTAATTCTCCCCCTTTTTCTGTCAAAACGTACGGCTTGTTGTCATGGTAACCACCAATGATAACAGTGTTCCAGAACGGGTTAATACGAGTTCGTCGATTGTACATAACTCTAGTTAACCAAGAATGCATAGACTGAGGAGAGTATGAATGACCATCACAAAATGAGTCAGACTCAATACTAGAAAAAATAGATATAAATTATGAACCCATCCTCTCATCCATATTTATTTATTACTTCAAATATTCAAAGAGGCGTTCAATTTGTTGAAAATCAGCATAGTCACCAGTACCAGCTGCTACTGTTGTATCATTCACTTTAAGAAGACGAGATACATCTCGAAAACGAGCTAATGAACCATAAGATCCTAGACAATTATAAATTATTATATAGTAAGTAGGTGCGGCTAGCTATCTTACCTAATGTATCTGCTGCTAGCATTACTCCGTCATTAAATGTTACACCAAGAACAGATGATCCCGTTACTATAGGTCGCCTAAAATATTACAACAAAAACATCCATCAATTGTCATCCATCCATCTAATATTTCATGCACTATCTATTTATTCATTAATCATCTATCTATCTGTTCATTGATTCATTCAGGTTAAGTTTACTTACAATGTACGACCAATAGGTACAGCTGTCTCTTTCACAGTGTCCTGTGAAGTCCTGACAGGTCCATTCATTCTATAAAAGCCATCACTGGGAATAATAGAAATGGGTAAACTGAATTCAGACGCCATTTTTCTTTGTAACACATGGATTATGAATTATTCATAATATTATACACCTTTGAGGAAGTGCTCTATAAACATTAAGATATACTATTTAATTACAGAAGCTCATTTTGAGTTTGTTCTGAGCTACTGAAGGGTCTTTTGAGGAGTCGTACTTTGCAATCGGCTGCAAATAAGTGGCTGTTGCATTCAAGTAGCTGATAGTACAACAGTAAGTTGTTTCAAATAATAAACAATAGTTTTCAGACTCTGAATAATTATATTTAAATAATAATTGGTATATATAACTATAATTATTATAATATTTACAAAATTGTTCCTCAGTATGTTGTGATAATCATTAAGTTGTATTATTGTTATAAGATTAAGTTCAATACTTATCTTATTATCATGCACATATCAGGTTATAGTAGTACATACAACTGCAACTGATAAAACAGATAAGGCAGTTGAAAAACAGCTGGTAAGAGAAATCATACTTAATTATTCTAGACCATAAACTCTAAACTTTGAAACCAAAAAGCTTTAAGTACAAATACATTATTATTTTGGTATGGTTCTTTTTTACTGCTAAATTTTCTACAAGCTAAAAATACAAAAATGCCTCATTGTTTGCAAACTTTATGTGTAGTAATGCCAAAATACACAACATGATGAAAGCATAATTCAAGGATTACTTTTCACTAAACTAAACTGATCTATAGTGAAAGCAATGTGAAGCATGTATCGACCATTCTTCATTATGTAATGCAGACAGCCCTTGCTTGGTACATACAGGCTATATACTGTAAGAGACCTATGTACTGCATCTAATATCCTGTTCTGTCTGCTATGATATTTTTTATTATGTAACAAACAATTAAAGATGGTTTAATATTATTGAAGTAAGTACATGGACAGTTAAAACATTAATCTGTAAACTCTATATTAATTAAATATAGTGACAATATTTCATGTATTCTGTCATAGTGTATGTTATTCTTGTTTGTGAAGTAAGTCACATATGTCATGGACAATGTGTTAAAGAAATTTTAGTCTAGTGTGTGCTGTTGTTTGTGAAGTCACATTTGTCATGGCCATTGTGTTAAAACAGGTGGCATTTAAACATTTTAATGAGATGTGAATTAAAGGAGAATGCATCTAATTACTGTTGTATCTTACCTTTTAAGCAACTTGAATATTAATAAGAGTAACCTCAGATTCTTATTAAGCTCTGTAGCATACTTTATAGCTATGTATACATTGTATAGTTTTTGTGTATTTACAGATTAAGAGGCAACATTAAAAAACATTACATCATCTGTAAAATGTTAAAATATAGAAGCTTGTATTGCTATTTATGATTATGTGGAGAAATGTTACTCATCCTATTATATGGACATGCTTTCTAACGTGGTAATTGATGTTAAATCTACCACATAACCTGTAGTTATGGTAACAAAGTATGTAGCCATGTAGACTGGTAGACTATGATTTTATACAGACATAATTTCTTTGGCACTGTAATATAATATAACTGTTGTTCTTTTGGTGTGATCAAAGATTGTAGAGTGTGGAATCAATGGAGGAGGATATTGGATATAATTTGTCATTACACTGGAATTTAATTAGCCTTTATATGTGGTCATACTCATATAAGCTTGTTAGACTAAGTCAATGGACCTCTTAAAAGTCTAGACCTACTATTTTTAATTGTGTATAGTTTTAAAGTATTACCACATACAAACTAACAAAGCCAGACTGCTGCTGATATTAGGTATTCTTCATTGATTCTATACTTACCCAAGTATATGTGGACAAATAGTTTGTAATGAAAATTTTTATAAATTATTTTTTTGTGACTAATTTCATATTTTTGGGTGACAAATTTTGTATTTTTTAGTGACTAATTTCATATTTTTTAGTGATTAATTTCATATTTTTTAGTGATTGATTTCATATTTTTTAGTGATTGATTTCATATACATGTAAGGTAATTTCATAATCTACTTCAACACAATGACATACCACTTTAAATTATTGTACAATACTGTCAGAATTAGAGATACAAGCTAGACAAATGATCACACTCTGATATAATATATTGGTTTTAAGATAGTAATCATAGCTAGCATACCTCAGCTGTTTGTGGTCACTTGCTTTTTCCTTTTTCTAAAGTACAATGTGGCTATTGATATTATATTACCTGCAAAGTTGTCAATGGAATATCAATCAATCATGTGTATAGTGTTACATGTAATGACGTATACAAATACATGTATTACTATATGAAAATATTGTGTAGTAGTTTCCAAGTTAACAGTGCTATCTGATTACTTTAGAACAAAACCACAATACACTCCAACACACATAGTAATACAAACACCAATATATGTACTAATGGTCACACCCAAAGTGTGGTTAATAGGTTCTGTTGAGATGAATCTTTGTAGTGTTTATTTTTGAATCAATACAAATTACATAATGGCACACATACCTTGTAGTACTTGGATTGAATAATTAAATTTCATGGATTATTAGATATGACATTTGTAATTGTCCTACATTCTTTATGAGTTCATAGTTTTATGGATGTTTCATTTGTCCTTGTGATTATATATTTTGTCTGTGTTTAATACAAATTTATATATCGTTTTATAATAATGAACTATGTTATAATATTAGGTGACAAAATTATGACAGATGAACAGAAGTCAATTTTAAATTTTAGCTTTTCTTAATGATAACAGCAATATGATATTATTTTGTTAATATATTATATGTTTACAATATGATAAGTTTATATGAATTCTAATTTTTGATTGCCTCCCTTTTTTTAGATGGACTCAAAAATGATAACAGTTTTACTTGTTATTTTTGTTGGATTAATAGTGACTAAAACTCAAGGTAACAGTCCTACTCTCTCTCTCTCTCTCTCTCTCTCTCTCTCTTTATATATATTGTGTAACATTATTGATATGGACTGTATTCTCTCTCTCTCTTTGTATATTGTGTAACATTATTGATATGGACTGTATTCTCTCTCTCTCTTTGTATATTGTGTAACATTATTGATATGGACTGTATTCTCTCTCTCTCTTTGTATATTGTGTAACATTATTGATATGGACTGTATTCTCTCTCTCTCTTTGTATATTGTGTAACATTATTGATATGGACTGTATTCTCTCTCTCTCTTTGTATATTGTGTAACATTATTGATAAGGACTGTATTACATTTCCAGGTGAATGTACGAATTGTACGAATTGTACATATCAATTACAAGACCAAGCCATCTTAACTTTACCCACTGGACTACAAGTCACTGTAGGACGTCCTGAACTCTGTATTAATGGAATATTTTATCCAATTTGCTATCATGCTATTATCAATGACACAAATATTCCTCAAAAAATTTGTTCAAGTGTTCTATCTAATGTCAGAGGTACATTTTTTAGTTAGCTAACTTCTTGTTATGTTCTTTCTTTATTCTTTTTCTTTATTTCTAGAGGCAAGCATAGGTGCTGCAATTGGTGATGGGAGTCTTTACACACTCTCTGTGAATGCTCTTCTTCGAGGGGTAAGAAGTTTGTACGTTGATGGTTTTTGTGCCCCCATGTTTGATGATGCTAAATGTTCAGGTCTCTATGCTGTAATCTCATGTTTTTCATGTGAGTGTCATGTGACTGACTAACTAAGACTATATTCTTATATTTTCTTTCCTTCATCAGTTCCCTCAGATGGTTGTAGTGCCCAGTCTGTAAGAGAAACTAACTCAGAAGTTATTAATTATCCTTCAAGTCGTGTGGAGAGGTCCTTTAGACCAGAACTTTGTACAAATAATTCGATATATATTGATATATGTGGTGATAACTACAGTGAAAATGTCATTGAAATTATCTGCAATACACTATATAATACAACTACATGTAAGAGTCTATGTTATTGTTTTAATTTCCCATTCATTCTCTCCCTTCCTCATTGTCTCTTCCTCCCTCCCTTACTCCTTTTATTGTCTCTCCCTCCCTCCCTTACTCCTTTCATTGTTTCTCCCTCCCTCCCTTACTCCTTTCATTGTTTCTCCTTCCCTCCCTTACTCCTTTCATTGTTTCTCCCTCCCTCCCTTACTCCTTTCATTGTTTCTCCTTCCCTCCCTTACTCCTTTCATTGTCTCTCCCTCCCTCCCTTACTCCTTTTATTGTCTCTCCCTCCCTCTTTCCCTTCCTCCTCTCTCCTCACTCCCCCATTCTCTTATTTAGCATCTTCTAAAGTGAACTATGAAGTAACAAAACATGGCCAAGCTAATAGCCGTCGTTTTGCAGTAAATTTCACTTGTTTTGACAACCTTAACTCCTGTACATATGTAGAGTCAAGTCAATGTAATCAACCATTAGTAGTTCAATGTATACAAGGTCAGCTACTGAAAAGAATTAACTATTTCTAGCTAATAGGTAATGATAATGTTAGTAGTTGGTTGGTTTGTCCACACAAAAATGAAAAGTTTTTAAACTCAGAAATATGACCATATTTAATTAAGTTTAAAAGCAGGTATAATGAAAATAATTAATATAATATATTAAGGACACAATATAATAGCTAAAGGTAGACATATAAATAGATATGATAATGTTCATAATATATTAAAATTGAATTGGATACAAATATTCCACTATGTGTGTTTATAGCATGCACATTTGAGTTTAAATTTTATTTTCTTGTTCATTATACAGAGTGTGATGATGGATTTATACGCTTTGTTGAAGAGACAGTAAAACTTGATGACTCCGGTAGCTCTGGTCCATTAATTACTGGAATATCTGAAGTGTGTATCAATAACACGTGGGCTAGCATTTGTGATGAATCATATTTGGAATTAAATAGTTCTGAAGCTATACAACAAGCACAATTATTTTGCGATGGACTAGGATATGCTGGTATAGTTACCTGTATTTAAATAATAAATATTTATGAATATATAATTAATAATACATTGACCAATAAACAAATAATAATAATGATGTAAAATGTAATTAATAATAATAATAATAATAATAATAATGATAATAATAATAATAATAATAATAATAATAATAATGTAAAATGATAATAATAATGATTGTAAAATAATTGTTATTAAGTTGTTTATGAAAGGATATTTCAGACACAAATAAAGTCTGAAATGTCCTTTCTCAAACAATATAATGATTTGTGGGTGGACATGATTAATAAAATATAAAATCATTAATAATTTATTTCAGGTGGTCAGTTTATAGAATTTGACGCAAATATTCATGGAGTCAGCAATGCTTCGATTGTGATCACCAATCTCTCTTGTTCTGATAACTTTTCTTCTTTTGAAGAATCTTGTAACTTTGATTTTGCTGATAATGATGACTGTCTACAACATGCTATGGATATTATTGTACAGTGCTCAGCAAGTATGTATATATGTATGTATATAATCTTATATATAAAGATATGATTATATATATTATATATTATATATAATATATATTTATATATTATATATTATATATATATGTATATAAAGATTTTTGTACAATATTATTTACCTTTGTTTGTTTAGATACACCAAGTTGTGAGGTGTCACCTATATCTCCAGCTACATTCTATGAAAGAACAGCAGCTCTCATGTCTAATCAAGTATTACAGGTCACTGGTTACCTACAATTCTGTAATCCTGAGACTAATACTAGTTTACTTGTATGTAACAGTGTTACCACAGTACCTCAAGTAGTCTCTGATATTTGTATACAAAATGGATTTAATACTGGAGGAATGGTTGTCAACTCAACAACACCAAATCCTCGAGATTATTTTGATCGTCCAGTGTTTTCACAAGGTGTGTTTGAAGCTGACTGTTCTAATGAATGTAACATCAATATTACTGATATTGATACTGGTTGTATCTCCTATAATGGCATTGATCTTGTCAGCTGCAGAAGACGTATGTTATAGAGCTCAACATATATTTATTTTTAACATGTATTCTTCCTTGTTAGTAAGTACAGCAAATTGCATTCCAGGAGAGTTGCTACCTCTTTCTCAGGGCAGTGGGTCACTACCCAATAATACACGATATATTACTTTACGCATTGAATATTGTAATAATATTAGTGTCTTAATTCCTGTATGTCGAAATGCCTTGGAATCTATAATACAAGACCTGTGTTCATCATTATTACCAGGTAAATAGTATTTTTTATTATTAATATGCATCTAATGACACCTATCTATGTTATTTCAGGCAGTACTGGAGTAGCTTATCCAATTTTTGGTGATGCTAGTGACTATGGTTTTCCAACAGTGTCTATAGGTGTTAGTGAAATAACGTGTAACAATAATCCATTAACAGGTTTTAGATGTACAGCTACTAACATATCATATAATGGCTGTGATCTATTTGGTGGATTTGGAGTTGGATCTTGTGTCATCACTTCAGGTAAATTATTAATATTTATATAATATAAAAGTTAATTAACTGTAACTGATTGCATTATGTTGAGTACCATTACTGTATTTGTAACCATGACAACTGTAATGAGTAATTCATGAATATAGGTCTTGTCACAGAATCAATAACACCTTCTGCATCAGAATTTATGGAGGCAACTTCACTAATATCAGAGGAATCATCTATACTATCTATTGTATCATCAATATTAGTAACAACTTCAACAATGGCACTTGAGGAAACATTAGTAATAACTTCAACAACAGAAGTTGAGGAAACATCAGTAGTACCTACAACAATGGAAGTTGAGGAAACATCAATAGTGCCTTCAACAACAGAAGTTGAGGTAGTACCTACAACAATGGCAGTTGAGGAAACATCAACACCAAGTCAATCACAAACTGTTACCCCTTCAATTGAAGAATCACCATCACCATCACCATCACCAACACCAATCTACACTGATACTGAACTCAACAATGGAGTTATTATGACACTTGAGAATATTACAGTTGCTATGGTAATAAATATTAATATTATCAAATACATATTATTTTTTTGTTCAGTTTAACAGCAGACGTGAGGAATTTAAAAATGTTACAGCTGAAGCAGTTGACAGTTATTGTCAGACTATGTCATGTTCTACAGTACAAATTGATGGAATGTCTGCTAAAAAGAGGGCCATCCCTGATAATTTACGGCAATTGATAAAGAGGTTAGTATACCATTTTATATTGTAGTTTGTAAGATTAACTTTATGTAAGAATGTTCTTGACGTTTCAATGTTTTAAAATTTGGGAATAAAAAGTCTGAAATTCCCGTATCAATACCACTAACTTTTACTGCAGTTGCTACAAGTTTCATTAATTATATTAAACACTGTCTTTGCCATTATTAGACAGTCAAGTTCTATAGTAATTGAACTTGATGACATCATTATTACTAATGTTCGAGAGGTGTTCAATGGAATAGAGGTAACATTCCACGTTAGAGGAGGACAAAGTAGTGTTATCATTGGAAGAGTTGTTCAAACAGCTTTACAGGTAGAGCTGCTAGGAGACATACATTCTTTTTATGTACTTTTTTGACTACTTTTTTAGCAAGCATCAGAAGATGGAACTTACGACAATGCTGATTTTATTGTTAGCAGTATTATTCTAGTTGTAACACCAAGTACTACACCTACATCTACTGAAAGTCCATCAGAAACTCCTACTCTTTCATCATCAACACCAAGTCCATCAGAAACTCCTACTCTTTCATCATCAACACCAAGTCCATCAGAAACTCCTACTCTTTCATCATCAACACCAAGTCCATCAGAAACTCCTACTCTTTCATCATCAACACCAAGTCCATCACAAACTCCTACTCTTTCATCATCAACACCAAGTCCATCAGAAACTCCTACTCTGTCATCATCAACACCAAGTCCATCAGAAACTCCTACTCTTTCATCATCAACATCAAGTCAATCACAAACTGTTACCCCTTCAATTGAAGAATCACCATCACCATCACCAACACCAATCTACACTGATACTGAACTCAACAATGGAGTTATTATGACACTTGAGAATATTACAGTTGCTATGGTAATAAATATTAATATTATCAAATAGATATTATTTTTTTGTTCAGTTTAACAGCAGACGTGAGGAATTTAAAAATGTTACAGCTGAAGTAGTTGACAGTTATTGTCAGACTATGTCATGTTCTACAGTACAAATTGATGGAATGTCTGCTAAAAAGAGGGCCATCCCTGATAATTTACGGCAATTGATAAAGAGGTTAGTATACCATTTTATATTGTAGTTTGTAAGATTAACTTTATGTAAGAATGTTCTTGATGTTTCAATGTTTTAAAATTTGGGAATAAAAAGTCTGAAATTCCCGTATCAATACCACTAACTTTTACTGCAGTTGCTACAAGTTTCATTAATTATATTAAACACTGTCTTTGCCATTATTAGACAGTCAAGTTCTATAGTAATTGAACTTGATGACATCATTATTACTAATGTTCGAGAGGTGTTCAATGGAATAGAGGTAACATTCCACGTTAGAGGAGGACAAAGTAGTGTTATCATTGGAAGAGTTGTTCAAGCACCTTTACAGGTAGAGCTGCTAGGAGACATAAATTCTTTTTATGTACTTTTTTGACTACTTTTTTAGCAAGCAATAGAAGATGGAACTTACGACAATGCTGATTTTATTGTTAGCAGTATTATTCTAGTTGTAACACCAAGTACTACACCTACATCTACTGAAAGTCCATCAGAAACTCCTACTCTTTCATCATCAACACCAAGTCCATCAGAAACTCCTACTCTTTCATCATCAACACCATCAGAAACTCCTACTCTTTCATCATCAACACCAAGTCCATCAGAAACTCCTACTCTTTCATCATCAACACCAAGTCCATCAGAAACTCCTACTCTTTCATCATCAACACCAAGTCCATCAGAAACTCCTACTCTTTCATCATCAACACCAAGTCCATCAGAAACTCCTACTCTTTCATCATCAACACCAAGTCCATCAGAAACTCCTACTCTTTCATCATCAACACCAAGTCAATCACAAACTATTACCCCTTCAATTGAAGAATCACCATCACCATCACCAACACCAATCTACACTGATACTGAACTCAACAATGGAGTTATTATGACACTTGAGAATATTACAGTTGCTATGGTAATAAATATTAATATTATCAAATAGATATTATTTTTTTGTTCAGTTTAACAGCAGACGTGAGGAATTTAAAAATGTTACAGCTGAAGTAGTTGACAGTTATTGTCAGAATATGTCATGTTCTACAGTACAAATTGATGGAATGTCTGCTAAAAAGAGGGCCATCCCTGATAATTTACGGCAATTGATAAAGAGGTTAGTATACCATTTTATATTGTAGTTTGTAAGATTAACTTTATGTAAGAATGTTCTTGACGTTTCAATATTTTAAAATTTGGGAATAAAAAGTCTGAAATTCCCGTATCAATACCACTAACTTTTACTGCAGTTGCTACAAGTTTCATTAATTATATTAAACACTGTCTTTGTCATTATTAGACAGTCAAGTTCTATAGTAATTGAACTTGATGACATCATTATTACTAATGTTCGAGAGGTGTTCAATGGAATAGAGGTAACATTCCATGTTAGAGAAGGACAAAGTAGTGTTATCATTGGAAGAGTTGTTCAAACAGCTTTACAGGTAGAGCTGCTAGGAGACATACATTCTTTTTATGTACTTTTTTGACTAATTTTTTTAGCAAGCATCAGAAGATGGAACTTATGACAATGCTGATTTTATTGTTAGCAGTATTATTCTAGTTGTAACACCAAGTACTACACCTACATCTACTGATACTCCATCAGAAACTCCTACTCTGTCATCATCAACACCAAGTCCATCAGAAACTCCTACTCTGTCATCATCAACACCAAGTCCATCAGAAACTCCTACTCTTTCATCATCAACACCAAGTCCATCAGAAACTCCTACTCTTTCATCATCAACACCAAGTCCATCAGAAACTCCTACTCTGTCATCATCAACACCAAGTCCATCAGAAACTCCTACTCTTTCATCATCAACACCAAGTCCATCAGAAACTCCTACTCTTTCATCATCAACACCAAGTCAATCACAAACTGTTACCCCTTCAATTGAAGAATCACCATCACCATCACCAACGCCAATCTACACTGATACTGAACTCAACAATGGAGTTATTATGACACTTGAGAATATTACAGTTGCTATGGTAATAAATATTAATATTATCAAATAGATATTATTTTTTTGTTCAGTTTAACAGCAGACGTGAGGAATTTAAAAATGTTACAGCTGAAGTAGTTGACAGTTATTGTCAGAATATGTCATGTTCTACAGTACAAATTGATGGAATGTCTGCTAAAAAGAGGGCCATCCCTGATAATTTACGGCAATTGATAAAGAGGTTAGTATACCATTTTATATTGTAGTTTGTAAGATTAACTTTATGTAAGAATGTTCTTGACGTTTCAATGTTTTAAAATTTGGGAATAAAAAGTCTGAAATTCCCGTATCAATACCACTAACTTTTACTGCAGTTGCTACAAGTTTCATTAATTATATTAAACACTGTCTTTGCCATTATTAGACAGTCAAGTTCTATAGTAATTGAACTTGATGACATCATTATTACTAATGTTCGAGAGGTGTTCAATGGAATAGAGGTAACATTCCACGTTAGAGGAGGACAAAGTAGTGTTATCATTGGAAGAGTTGTTCAAACAGCTTTACAGGTAGAGCTGCTAGGAGACATAAATTCTTTTTATGTACTTTTTTGACTACTTTTTTAGCAAGCAATAGAAGATGGAACTTACGACAATGCTGATTTTATTGTTAGCAGTATTATTCTAGTTGTAACACCAAGTACTACACCTACATCTACTGAAAGTCCATCAGAAACTCCTACTCTTTCATCATCAACACCAAGTCCATCAGAAACTCCTACTCTTTCATCATCAACACCAAGTCCATCAGAAACTCCTACTCTGTCATCATCAACACCAAGTCCATCAGAAACTCCTACTCTTTCATCATCAACACCAAGTCCATCAGAAACTCCTACTCTGTCATCATCAACACCAAGTCCATCAGAAACTCCTACTCTGTCATCATCAACACCAAGTCCATCAGAAACTCCTACTCTGTCATCATCAACACCAAGTCCATCAGAAACTCCTACTCTGTCATCATCAACATCAAGTCCATCAGAAACTCCTACTCTGTCATCATCAACACCAAGTCCATCAGAAACTCCTACTCTTCCAACACCTACTCCAGGAATTATCGTACTACCTTATATATCACTGACTAATCCTGTAAGTCTTTCAAAATCGACATTCTTCTCTTCAAATAGAGTTAATCCAAGGAGAGGCCTTACAATTGGAAGCAATACACATACTTCATTGTTTGTAAGTCAACAGTTTGTTATTATATTGTCATAATAATTATTTATATAAATTTTCTTACAGGTCAATTACAATGGAGCAATTTCTTTAAGTAGGAGGTTCCTTTCTGCTATTCCACAATTATTTCCTTCATTTACTTTTTCCATAAGGGACTCTCTTGTCTTTGCTCCATTGTGGAACTTTAATGATATACAAACCACAGGTAATAAGATGAATTAATTGATTAAAATTATCATATCTATACACTGATGTTGTTTGTAGTATTAATATCTGAAATTTGACTCATTCTTCTATCATTAATTTTAAAAAATTTGAAAGTGGATTTGTTAGAACTCTACCTTAAGCTTCACAGTAACTACCAATTTTAAAGCATGACTATTATGATCTTGATACTAAAATAGAAATGACATCATCACTTTTAAATATAATATTTAAAGACATTACTTGCAAATTTTAAAACCTCATGTTAATATATACACAGGTGATGTAAGTTATCAAGTATTCAGTGATGATAGCTCTTCTGATCAATCAACTCTCGATGAAGTCAATAATTTCATAAGTGCAAAACAAAACGTCTCTTTCAAAGGAGTTTGGATGATTGCAGTGGAATGGAAAAATGTCGTTGCTTTCCCATATACTTATGCCTTTTTCACCTTCCCACAATTTTATTCTAATACTACAAGATCACAAGTGAACAGAGTGAGTCTGTTACAACCAAAAAAGAACAACTTTTATTTTCAATAAAACTTTATTTTGAACCTATAATCATTTGCTCTTTTTATTTTCATAGAGAAACACTTATCAAGCTATCATTATTACAGATGAAGCATCAGTGACATATGTCATTTACACATACAAGTGTGGAGACTTGCAATGGGATACTTACTCATCTGCATTTGGTTCAGTTATCGGTTACAACATACCTGGATCTATGTTTAACAATCATCCTCTCTCTGGTAGGAGAAATGAGATTGCTGGCATTTTGGATTGTACTAACCGCAATGCTGGGTCAGACTACTACAATATACTTTATGTATTTAGTATTGATCAAGGTAAGTAGCAAGTACTTTTTGTAAAGTAAGAAAAGGATAGAAGACTGTATAATAGATTAATATAATGTGTGGAATAGCTTATTATTAAAATAGAAATATATTATTATAATGTAATAATGATGTTATTCTGTTTTTAAATCAATTAGTGAAAGAATGATGACTGGTTTGTAGTGATTTTGTATTGATGCTTCATCTATTCATAGATTTTAAATCACACATGCTCTCTCTCTCTCTCTCTCAATCTCTCCAGATGCTGTTCAAAGATGTTTAGAAGCTAGAAACAATGACATACTTCGTCATCAATCTTCTCAATCGTCTCTTTCCTTTTCACGATTTTTCTTTGCACAAAGATGTCCTTGTCAATTGTGGTTGGTTTGGTTTGATTTCCGATGGTCATTCCTTGGATTTGAAGGTCAAAGTGTTATATGCTATGCTAACAGGAGATTTGGGTTCAGCGGTATCTGTTGTTATGATTGGTAAGATTTTTTTATTTCGCGTCTTTTAACAAGAATTGCTTTAAATTAATAATTAAATCAATAGTTAATAATAATAATAATAATTTTAAGTTAATCAATAATTATATTTATATTTATTTTTCATTTTGATAGGAGATTTGGTTTTATTGTCAATGAAGGACCTTCTGCTAGTAGAGTGACACAATACAACCCATTCTTTTCTCCAAACCTATACAATCAATTTGACTTAGCATTTAGAAATGCCTGCTGTATTGATAGTCCTCTGTGTGATGTCTATCACAGCCGTCGGCCCAACCTCTTTTGTTATTTCTTTTTTCCTTTCCGTTTTAGTAAGTTTTCTAAGTTGTGTTTGTCAACTTGTACATTTCAACTATAGTTTATGAGGAGGTGTGGTCTGTTGTCATGATAACATTAGGAATTATTTATATTTTCTTATTACCTTTACAGGTTGGAATTTTGGAGATCCTCATATTACAACACTTGATGGTCGTACTTATACTTTTAATGGACTTGGAGAGTATGTAATGACTCGTATTACAGACGAGTTTGAACTACAGGCTAGGACAATAGTGGCATCTGATAACACAACAGCAACTATTTTCTCTGCTGTTGCAATGGGTGGTAATGGTGCTAGCGAATTAAAAGAAAGAGTTCAGGTTTGTGTATAAATGTTGACTCTCCCCTTACTACTATATTCTTTCTTGGATTTACAGATTGAAAAGCTCAATAATGTTAGTATGACTGTTTTGGTCAATGGTACTGACGTCATATCCAATCTCACGTCTGTTGATAATACAGTTCAATATGATACAGTGACATTAGTACGAAGAACTCAAGACACAATTACAGCAACATTCTCAAATAATGTAGTTATTAATGTCACCTTAAGAGTTGGTGTATTATCATTTGTGGTTATGATTCCACAAGATATACTCAATGCTACAGATATTAGAGGTCTCTTTGGTAACAGTGATGGAGATAAGACAAATGAATTTGTTTATCGCAATGGAACTATGTTACCAGATGATAGTTCAGATCGTATACTACACACATTTGGACAATCATGTAAGTAATGCATGTATGAATGAATGGATGGGCTGATGAATGGAAAGTCAAGTGGATGAACGAATAGATGGATGGATGATAACAATAGTTTGTTGTAACAATATTAAGTTAAGAGATGTTTTCATTATAGGGCAAATTACACAAGAAGAGAGCTTATTTAGTTATCCCATGGGACAGGGTGTGGCTAATTTCTCAGATCCAAATCATGAACCACAGTTCCTTGATGAACTAGATAACAAAACACGTCAAGAAGCTGAGGCTGTATGTGGAGGGTCAGAAAATATACAATGTATTTTCGATTTCAGTCAAACTGGTAACAAAGAGTTAGCTCTTGATACTCAAAGAACATTAAACACGAGTGAAGAAAATCAAAGAATAGCTGGTAACTAAACTAGTTTGAAATTATTTCATATTGAAATCTTTTTCTGACAGATAACACTGCTCCTCGTATTGAAGCATCAGAACAATTTATAGTCACAATTAATGAGACATCTGTGTATATTATGAACATAACAGATCCTGAAGATACAATTAATGTCACAGTGAATGGCAATTTACCAGCTGGATACAATTTAGAATCTATGGATTCGATTTATACATTAACGTTCACTATAACATCAATAATGGAAGACTTGATGTTTACTGTTATAGCTACTGATCCAATGGGAGCTTCTTCTGCAATTCAGCCACAGGTAATATTAATTATTAATATTATAATATTATTATTAATTAATTATTAATATTAATATTAATTCTATGTTGCAATTTGTTATTATTTTTACATCCTAAAGGTAAGAATATGTGGCTGTCAAAATGGAGGGAATTGTACTATTGAGGGTGTAGTTAATACATCTAGTAATCCTCTTATATTCCTCTGTGATTGTACTGAAGGTAATATGAACACACTTTGTTGTGTATTATAATTAATATATTTACCCTTATTAGCTTATGATGGTGATTTTTGTCAAAATGATGCTGATGGATGTAGGGAGATAGAATGTTTTAACAACTCTCAATGTACAGACAACATTGCTCCAGCTATTGGGGGAACATGTCCTCCTTGTCCGTCTGGGTTTACAGGAAATGGTACAATATGTGCTGGTATGTTTTGTTTATAAAAGATATACAAATTATTTTTTTGTTGTTGTTGTAAAGATGTTGATGAATGTGCTGATAATTCTTTGGGTCAGAATTGTTCTCAGAATTGTGTCAACACTTACGGCAGTTTTGAATGTCAATGTAACTCAGGTTTTGAGTTAGATCCAGATGGTCGTACATGTAATGGTAAGAGATTTGATCTTTGGATGGTATGACTTCTGTCTGCAGTCTGAAATTATGTCTTCTCATATTTAACTTATTCTGTCTCTTCTCCTATTTTTTACAGATATCAATGAGTGTACAAGATTTCTTCACAACTGTGAACAAATATGTATTAATACTATTGGTTCATTTAACTGTTCATGTCAAAATGGGTTTAATTTACAAAATGATTCACGAAGTTGTGTAGGTAAGGAGACTTTTCTGTCTTTCTCTATTCTTTTGAGATGTTGTATGAAATTAATTTAACACATTGTCTTTCAATTTAAATTAATCCAAATATTTTACAGTTGATCCTGACAGAATGTGTTCATCTGACAATGACTGTGAACAGTTTTGCGTACTGAGCTTAGGTGGTAGTGGTGATACTAACATGACTTCAATGGAGATATGTTCTTGTAGAAATGGTTTTAACTTAATTGATATGACGAATTGTTCAGGTAAGTAATAGAGGTTAATTTAGTAAAGAAAGGATTAACAAAAACTTCTTTTTTTTTACAGATATCAATGAGTGTAATTCAACTAACAATCCTTGTGAACAGGGCTGTAACAATACTGATGGTAGTTTTATTTGTGAATGTAATACTGGGTATACTCTTGGTTCAGATGGAGTGACATGTAATGGTCAGTTTATATCCTACTAGTAACTATATCAATTAAGTACATGTTTTTTTACAGACATTGACGAATGTTTTAATGCAATTATTAATCAAGAATCACTGTGTCCTGGTAACCAGATGTGTCAAAATATTCCTGGTAATTTTACCTGTGTGTGTGAAGAAGGATCAGTTCTTCAAGGCATAATGTGTGTAGGTATGTAACACTACTAGTGGTTACACAACAACAATATAATTGTATTCTTTCTTTCCAGTCATAACATCTTCTCCTACACCTACGCCGACAAGCTCAATAACCACACCCAGTATGACACCGTCACCATCACCATCACTATCACCATCACCATCACCATCACCATCACCAAACTACACTGATACTGAACTCAACAATGGAGTTATTATGACACTTGAGAATATTACAGTTGCTATGGTAATAAATATTAATGATATCAAATAGATATTATTTTTTTGTTCAGTTTAACAGCAGACGTGAGGAATTTAAAAATGTTACAGCTGAAGCACTTAACAGATATTGTCAGACTATGTCATGTTCTACAGTTGATGGAATGTCTGCTAAAAAGAGGGCCATCTCTGATAATTTACGACAATTTATAAAGAGGTTAGTATACCATCTTATATTGTAGTTTGTAAGATTAACTTTATGTAAGAATGTTCTTGACGTTTCAATGTTTTAAAGTTTGGAAATGAAAATTTTGAAATTCCTATATCAATAATCACTGCAGTTGCTACAACATTCATTAATTATATTAAACACTTTCTTTGCCATTATTAGACAATCAAGTTCTATAACAATTGAACCTGATGATATCATTATTACTAATGTTCAGGAGGTGTCCAATGGAATAGAGGTAACATTCCACGTTAGAGGAGGACAAAATAGAGTTATCATTGGAGCAGCTGTTCGAGCAGCTTTACAGGTAGAGCTGACATACATTATTTTTATGTCATTTTTGACTAATTTTTTTAGCAAGCAATAGATGATGGAACTTATGACAATGCTGGTTTTACTGTTGCCGGTATTATTCTAGTTGTACCACCAAGTACTACTACACCTACTCCTGCACCTACTGAAAGTGACAAAGGTCTTTCGGCAGGTGCTATTGCTGGAATAGTTATCGGTTCTGTCATTTTTGCTCTTCTGATTGTTGTCCTCATTATTATACTAGTCTTTGTTATATAGTAAGACTTTAATACTTTATTATTTGTATCAGAATTGCTCATGATTACAGTAAACCATCTTGTATTTTGACTCCATTTATAAATGTTGATGCTGTCACATTGATTGGTGTCTTTTTTTAGTAAACTATGTTCAAAATCAGGAAGATATGCATTTGTTGAAAAAGGCATCAAAGGTGATGATGATTTTGCTGTTGAAAATGTCTATTATGAACCACGAGCTCCCAGTCCTGAAGGTAATATTTATAGTGTTAGTACTAAACTCAACTAAGAGGAGTCTGTAGTGCTGATAGAGTCTGTTATGATATATACAAAACAATCTTAAAGATTATTACTTAATGGCATACTGTATTTAAGGTGTATATTGGATACTTGTGATATGATATCATAGCACAGCATTGACTGGATATGATATGGCATTTCAAAAAGTCAATAAATAATAATGGACTTATGTTGTCATATGTAACATTACTTATTATGTTTTCAAAATTTAACTATTTACATTGAAGTTTTAACATAACTCAATTCTCTTGTCTGTAGGGTCTGTACACAGTATGAAACTGACATTTGTACAAGGCAGTAGTGAAGATGAAGATGATGACGATGAACCTAAAGGCAAAAAAGAGACTCAATCTCAAGAAAAGTTGGGAAAGGGTGAGCTTGAGGAGAGCGAGGAGACTCATCTCTAACTGACGAAATATGAATGGCAATTTTAGTTATAATCTCAATTTACATGATAATTTTATGATAGGCCTTAAATTTTTTCATTTTCTAATAATATGCAGTGTTGTAGTTTTTTAATACTCTTTCATAAACAATGAATACAATTATCATTCTGAATATTGTCTTGTGCATTCCGAATTATTTTTAAATATCATCCGCAATAAATGTCTTAATAATAACTTTAGATGTTGATGAAAATTAAGATTTAAAATTAAATAATTATTACAAACTTTATATAAAGGTACAGGAAGTAATTAAGAGAGAGAACAATTTAATGAAATTGTTATTAAAAAGTACATTGTCTTTTATTAGTTTTGAATTGTCATCATTGATCACAGTGGTGATGGGACTGAATTAAGTAATGGTATAGTCTCTATTAAACTAATGTTACTATTTCCCTTGAGAAGAGCTGAGAAAAACTTGAAGAAAGTCTTCTAATGAAAATAAGACAAATATATGAACAATTGAAACTACAAATAAACTAACATACCATCCTATGGGTGTTCTGGCTTTGTCCAAAGTTGTCATTACTAAAAAAATGTTGACATCCAATATGCTTGAGATGATATCTCCTTATAAAATTTGTCTAATATAAAGGAAAGGTGTTTTGTTATATGACAACTATCTAGTACATTATAATGTTGGATGATGTACTTATAAACCAACCATTTCAACAAATTCATTTCTATACCATGCATGGTATGCTATTTATTACTGTTAGGACATATAAAGATGTACTTACAGTGACGGGTAGACTTGTCTTCTGTAACCATAACAGGAGTCTTGCCTTGGTATAGTGTGGTTGAACAATATATACAACATAAACTCTGTCTTTAAGACATTGCTGGACAATTCTAATAGTCATTTTAATATCTCTAAGTTTTTGCTTCGATCCATCTATTACCACAGAAAACCTATTTCCATTACTATATTAAACAAAGCGTACATATGTCATATACCATTATATAAGTGAGGATATACATACCTGGACTGCTCAACACAATGTTCTGAAGGCAATAATTTTTTCAAAGATCTCTCCAATACCTTCCAATAGGTTTCAGTATGACATTGTCCATTGCTATATGGTGTTGGAATAACAACTAGTGGATAACCGTCTTGATCTCTAGTACCTATATTAGCAATACATAATTGTTCTATTGATCATCAAATAGATTGTACTGACCACTAAGAAATGCCACAATATTTTCGCCTTGATTGCTTTCACACAAATGACTGATGTCAAATTTTTTCGTATTCAGCTGATCATTGGCTGTTCATAAAAAAGAAATCACTCAAATAATGTATGACTTCTTGGAGCAATTGACCACACAACACTAACTGGCTCACCTTTAATAAATTGAGACTCAAAAACAAAGTGTCCATTCATATTGAAAAAATTCTTTACAATAGCACTTTTTCTTAAGCAGACTCACCAAACAAAACACACTAAAATAGTTGCAGACTACGTGTCAGTGAAAGTGAACAAACCTTTAGTCTTAGCGTGATGCTACGTCTAGGATACTCGCGCCGATAAAATGAGCATGCGCAGGAGAGCGAAGCTGCACTACGTTGCTAGGCAACGTAACAACTTCGATAAAATGAGTACAGTAAGTAGCCTGGAGGGAGAGAGTAGAAAATCTAAAGGCGCAGTACTGTTTACTGGTAAGTTTAATAATAAATCGAATAGTACATTTAAAATATGTCATTGAGACATCCAATGATTTGGAATTCAATTCATCATTACATTTTTTAGGACCAGATGGCATTGGTGATTACAAAGTGACCGTTGAAAATCAGTTCTACATTGGACATGGATCAATGTCCCCAGAGGCTTCAAGTGACACACAGTACTTGTGTCGAGCAGCACCGGTATTCAAATACAGTACTCTAGACTGTTCTATACTTATACAATTCTTTAGGGTATCCCTCATCCAACTGCAAGGAGTGTTAAAGTTGGAGAAGTTGGTTGGGGGGTTCCTGGTCATGTAGATCATACTCTCCTTAAAACAGGACATCAAATAATGGTAAGAAATGATAAAACAAATGGCAAATATAAATAAGTACTTGAAAAAAAATGATACCTACAATACATGTCTTTCTTTTGCAGTTGAAGGAGTTCCGCCAAGCAGTAGAAGATAGACACACTCATGCCTATCAGAGCCCATATTATCCGGCTCCATCAACTACGTCAACATGTACAACCACCACTATTGCAGTTGCCATAGAAACTGATCCAATAGAAACAATACAGACAACAATGTCTCAGCAACGACTGTATATTCAGAAAATGGCCTCTAAATCAGAAGGTAAATGATATCACTAGAGTTATTGATAACACTTCTTTAGATAAGTCTACTACATCCATCACTACCAGTAGCGGACATATAGAGTCATAATAATCATTATTCTGTACAATATTAAGTGTATGACATGCGCAAAATAATATTATAGATCTTCTATTTAGCATGACTCCTTTAATTGATGTCAATAATTAGAATCACTAATGAAAAATCAATATTAAATAATAATAATAATAATAAGTTGATAATTAGAATACAAACAACTAAAGTATAGTCCTAATGTTCACTACAAACTAATTATAAAGGGGCCTAAATACTGTGCATGTACATCATTCATATGCTATTACTGTCTGCCGTATATGAAAGATAACTTTTAAGGCTCAAAGTCGAGAGCTAAGCCAATTTTGTGACCTCCGGTAGAAATATTACGAGCCTCAATCAATGATGAAAGACTAAGTTTAACTCCATCACGCAAATTTTGTGAATAGCCAAGACCAATTTGACCATTATGGTTGACTTTAGCCTGCACAACAGATATATAATAGTTTCTATAAGCTATGAGCATACCTTAACAACTCCACCCCCTTCTAATAGATATTTTGTACCTACAGCAATAGATGGGTTACCGGATTGAACATTGTAAGTCGTCTGCAACCCAACTTCTGTCTTATCGCTGACCTACAAATATTATGACAAGGAATATATACTATAGATACAATAACCACACTAACTTTATGATAGACTGATGCCATACAGTCAGCAAGATTGGTACTATATAGAGTGAGTGCATGTATAAATGGAATATACAACCAGGGTTGACTTACCAAGAAGAATGCACAGTAAAGTCATTGCCAGTATATCCAATTGCTATATCATTGGCTGTCATCTTTGCACTATTGATTTCATAACCTAATTGATAACCAGCATACCAGCCTTTGTACCTGGAAGTTAAAAGGATAAGTATGTACGAGAACACTACTTGATGTTACGATATGGATATATACTTACATAAAAACAGCTGCCGCTCGAACAGCTGGTCCAGTCATTTGTAGGTTAACATCAGCATCAACTGCCACATACTGACGTTTATATTCTGAGGTAAATTCCAATGATCTTTGACTGTGAATGCATGAAAGAGAGAGGTATCTTTATTTGAGAGACAGAAAAATAGCTTACCCACTATTGGGTGTCCAGCCACCATTCAATCCTAGTGTTAAACCTTCTATTTTAGATGGTTCATACTTAAGTTCTGTAGACATATCAGCACCTGTGCTCCATTCCTCAGTAAAGGTCACACCTAAACTAGAAAGGTCAATATTGTCTTCAGATTTAGAATTGCTGTACCATGATCTGGGAATTTAAGTTTTGTTTTCAAACTTCCAGTTGTACGACTCTTGTCAAGATCATGTGATCCATTACTTTCAAATTCCTACAATAAACAAAAAAATGAACTGTGACACGCCCCCATGACTTGGAATAATATTAATTATTAAATAGACTCACCACACCAGACTCTGTTTTAGTTTTCAAAGAAAGTTTGATCTTTGGAAAGTCTGTGTAAGAAAGTATAAATAATGAACATGACAATGATGTCATTTGGTATAATTCAACTTACCAAATCCTTTATTAAAAATATCACGTGAAGATTTTCCCAAATCTTCAAAAGAAGGTGGTACATCCGTCATTTTGTCTATAATGAATATGATACTTGATATACTACATGGGATAGCCCCTGTATCTTCTACTACTAATTACTATTACAGATTATGTACATACAAATGGACTATTGTCAGACAACTTGTCAATACATTGTTGTCTCTCAATAGACACCGAACACAAAAGCTGTAGTGAGTGACCTGAGTAAAAGTGAGAATATCGTTAAAATGGCAGGCTTTATAATTCCTAGTTTCGTACGATTATGTCCTCAATTTTAATGATGCTTTGTCAATTACTCAGTTTATTAGTAGGGGGGGAGGTGTGGTTCATGCATTGAAAAATAGTAACTTCGTAATATAAACACTGAGCAATCCAAACACAACCAATTATTTTTATTATAAAATAAACTATTGTAAATGATCAGTATTAATATTCTATTTAATGCTCTACTATATAGTATGCAAGCCTGCTAAATGTACACTGTGAAAGAAGTATCAATAGTAATCTTCTATAAGACTAATATACATTTATTGGTAGACAGGTAGAGAAAAGAAAAGTTTTCTCACCAATAATTTCACTTCGGAGCACTCCAGACAACACTCTTCTAACTACAATGCTTATCTAGCACTGATTTTATGCGCATGCGCAGCAATTACATCGCCCCTTATGATCACGTGGTATTATCAAGTTCAATAAAATATCCCATTATGCTTAAATAGGTTATTTTAAAAGATATTTTCTAAATTATTTGATCAAAATTATTGTGAATTTATCACTACTATGCAAAGGAGAAATTAGATTCAAAACAAAAAGAATAGAATTAGTAAGGTTAATATAGGGGCATTTACAAGAGTATTAAGAATTAAGGGTCAGTGGGTTTTAGATTTGTATGCTACCTGTACAGTTAGTACAATAACTATTCATCATTAACTGAAGATAGTACTAGTTCATTAATGCACTGAAAATAATAGATACAGCTAGTTCAATTTTAATAAAATACTGATGGTAATAGATATAACTAGTTCAATTTTAATAAAATACTGATGGTAATAGATATAACTAGTTCAATTTTAATAAAATACTGATGGTAATAATGATGTTTTCTGCTTTAAATTATTAGATCATCTCAAAATTATATTTGATGTTCCTTTCCTTTAACCATTGTCCAAGTACAAATGTAAATTGAAATCAAAAACCCCAAAATATAAATATAGACTAAGATCAAAAGCAAAAACAAAAAAGCTATTCCCCAGGGGAGGATCGAACTCCCGACCTTCGCATTTCTCAATACTGTTTATAAGTACGACGCGCTAACCGACTGAGCCACTGGGGACTGCCGAAAGTCATTCATGACAATTTTTTTCATAATCCTGAAGACAGTGTTATAACATATACACACATGGGGGTCCTTAGTTTCAATACAAGATCAATTTATCAGAATGACAGAGAAGTATTCCTGGCTAAAATACTACCACAACAAACATAACAATAATAATAATTATTAATATTTAATAACTTAACGCTAGAGTGCATACATATTTCTTTCTCAACTCCTATGAACACAAACATTTTGCATTTTGATATTGTCATTAATTTGAAAAGCACATGTAAAGCATAACGATATCAGTGTATGCAGATGTGTTAAATTATATAACAGTTAATACAATAAGAAGAAGAACGATAATCTTCGTTGTGAATGGTGTCACATGGCGTATTTTTTAGCCCATTCTTGAGCAGTTTGATTATATTTTTGACGATCAGTCTTATAGATACGAGCTATATCTGGTACCAAAGGATCATCTGGATTAGGGTCACAAAGTAAACTACAAATAGATAGTAGAACTGTGTGAGAGAGAGAGAGAGAGAGAGAGAGAGAGAGAGAGAGAAAGAGAAACTATAGTTAACATTAGTAGAAAAGACATCACTAGTATGTGCCAATGAATTAGACAATTCTTGTAATAGTTGACATTCTTTCACTTTACCTTTTGAAATTGTTAGAGCTGGACTCCATTGTGATCTTAAGATATCCAAACATATACTTCCATTGCTGTTAATATTTGGATGATATATTTTAGTTGTGAATGAGATCTAAATGTACAAAAAGAAGGTAAAGATACATCAATATCCTGTTCAACAGACATAGAATTTGTCTAGTACATGACTCCATGTAGTAACTCAGTAATAGTAACCACACACATGTATATTTATTAGCGGGTTGCCATGGTTACCTTAGGTGGTTTAAATGGATAATCTGTAGGGAAGTGAATCGTTAAAAAGAATACACCACCTTGATATGGACTGTCAGGCTATGGGGGTAAGAAAGACATAAAAATAAATAAAAAAATTGAGAACGTACCGGTCCCATTATTGTTGCCTGCCAATGAAATACTATAAGAATAAAAAGTGACATTATGCATTAAACAAAAATCTTTTGAGTTTTCAACTTACAATCATCTCCAACCGGTCCAGCTGAACACTGAGCAGGTGGATCACGTCCTAAATCTTGTAATTCCTACAATGTTGATATAAAGGGGTGTGCATAATACTACAGTTGACTAATGGTAATCCCCTACAAGTTATAGTGCAAATTTTTGGTGATCATGTATGTACACTAAGCAGATACAACTTCCTGTTGCATCATGAGACAAGATATAAAAAGCCAATATCAACATTATATTGCTTCTGTCATAAAAACATCAACTAACATGATAAACAATAATACATTATTAATAATATTAGCAGTTAACTGTACTGGAGTATTTTCAATATTGTACTATATAAGTGTATATTGTTAAATATGCAAAAATATTAGCCATCATTATCAACAATTTTAACATTGACACATACATACAGAAACAGACATGTACAGCTGTCATATATACATAGATACATAAGTCCATTAGACGTTTTCCAACTTTAATTGGTTGTTTATTACATATTTTTGCGCAGTTCATGAATCACTTTCAACTTGCACAATATCCATCTTTACTGGACATAATACGAGCTTGTCCCGTTTTCGGAGTCTACAATTCCTACAATCGCTTTCTTTACCGTCTACTGACCTTACTTATTCTTTTTAACGCCATCTATAGCGAAATACTGATCGATTTATCTTCTTCTACTGACAAACCACAACTGCACCGTCGAACTTTCCTTTATTTTTGCTCCCACGCCTCACGAACCACGCCCCTGCTGCATCATTCTGTCACAACGCGCATGCGCAGTACAAATCTTACTATTACAAGATGTTGATATTTTTAATTGTAACTTTACCAAATAAGTCACTTGGTATGCCAAGAACACTAAAGGAATGCCTTCAACATAAACAATATAGCAGACGTGGATAATAGCTATTATAGTTATGCTATGTCAGCAAATTTGCATCTCGATGCTTCCTATATATAATATTGTATTAATATAACGATTGTGACTATGAGAAGTGACCATTAACAGCGTAACTTAGCTAAATACACTCCTGTATTGCAAAACTCCAATCAAGAATAGACTAACACACACACACATAACCAACATTAAAATATAACATTAATAAATTCCACATATTAATGCTGGACAGTCACACACACATATATATAAGTAAAACAATAATATTGCAGTATAATTATCATTATACTGTAAAAATGTAACATGGATAATTTTATTAGTAGTAGAGAACAAACAAACGTAACGGGTAAGAACCTTATGACATACCTTGGTTATTCTCTTTACTGCCATTTTACTTAGATGTCTCTGACTGATGGGCCACTTCACTTCTCTGAAGGTGGAGATTAGATAGATCCAGAAACTAGGCGGGGTCTGAGGGGAATCATGAATATCATTATCCTTAAAAGTCGTGTCTTAATAAAAACAAGATAATTTTAAATAATTTTTAAAATGACATTGCATATTTTTGAGTCCAAGCTCGTGCAGTTTCATTAAATTTGGTACGATCTTTTTTGTAAACATCAGCAATATCAGGTACCAAAGGTTCGTCTGCATCAGGATCAGTTAATATAGTACATATAGCAGTAAGAACTAAAAAAAAATAATTTAGCATACAATACAATGTACTACCTTTAGCTATTGTAATTGCAGGTGACCATCGATCAGTGGTCAACATATCCATATCAATATTACCATCACTGTTAATGTTAGGATGATAAATTTTAGTTATAAATTTAACCTATGTACAAGGGCAACCATAAATCATCATTAGTTGATGCTATTTAATGCACTACCTTTGGAGGTTTCCATGGATATTCTTCAGGAAACTCTATACTCAACTGGAATAGTCCGTCCTCATAAGGTGTGTCTGGCTACCACAAAAGATATAAAAGGACATGACTTTGATGGTAACTTACTGGGCCAAGGATTGTTGCCTGCCAAGTGAGTACTATAGTTTGAAATAGATAAAAATAAACAAAAGTATTATGCTTTTCTGCTAACAATCATCTGAGGTTGGTCCAGCATGGCATTGAGGGGGTGGATTATCTTCAAGTTTCTCTGCTTCCTATAATAAAGAACAAACTATATAAAAGAATTTAGTTATTGTCATTTTTAACCTTTCTTAGTCTTCTACTTGCAGGCAAAGACTTTGTTTCAGACATTTTTTCAATGCTGAGTCATCATATTGAGTTATTACACTAATTAACATTAATATTAATAAATTGTCTAAAATTGTTTGTTGTCTGGAATTATAAAATCATTTGGTACAGGCATAAATAGAGAATGCCTAACTTGTTCACCAACAGCCTGTGAAAAATGGCCTTTACCTAAAAAAAGACATGATGTAAGTTTGGTAATAGAAATAATATTATAGTGCAGATTAGTACTGGATTTGCTCAAACACTTGCAGTATCTTTGTCTATTTTACCATGAATGTCTTCTACAAAGAATACTTCCCCTTTCTTGAGAACCCTTTTCTCTCCACTGGATACAGTTACTTCAACATCAGCATCTAAATTGACAATAAATTGACGTCGTGGTGCAGTGTGCCAAGAAAATTTATATGAGGAAGGTGTCTCACGAAACATAACACCAGTTGTTGGTAAGACAGTGGAAAGATGTCCAATATCACCTGAGGAACAGCTGATCATATTTACATGTACATTGCATACATAAGTGGAGGTACATATTCTTTGTGATCATTGACTACCTTGATGTTTCATTTCAATGTGAAATGTGTCAAAGTGTGATTCTCCTTTTTCGTCTGCAAATACTCGTGTCACTGGAAATAATTTCTTTAATGTCTAAAATTAGGATAAATTGATATTAAGATGTAGCTTAATAATCTCCTAAGTAGGGCTTTAGGATTAAGACAATGCACTCAGGTTGACAATGATAGATTGCTTGAAAAATAACTGATTTATAACTTAGTAAACTTACATATATTAAGTAATATTTATAAAGTCTATACATTATTATAATCATCTCACTCAAGAGCTAATGTGGTGATAATTGTTGTACTAATCCTCACCTCTGACATTTCTTGTAATTAGCTGAATCAACAGTGGGCAGGGCTATATTAGTATATATGTAATTAGAGGAAAGGTCATATTAACTTTTCACGTGTTAATTCTATTGTTGTTATATAAAACAAGAGAGAAGTAAGTTAATTAACATATCAGATAATAATGTAGTAATTTATACTGTTACAATTTAAAACTTGTAAGTTATGTGACTTGATGGATATATTTCTTATGAGTGTGTTTTATCAAATTTAGTTGATTTTATTAATTTTATTATTTTATTTGAGATTTATAGTTTTTAACCTTTAATATTAATTGAGAACAGATATGTGTATTGCAGGGAATTAAAAATTTAAGTATATGCTTTCAGATTCAAGCTTTAAATCTTCAGGAAGTGGGTGGGGCTCTTTTATTGTACTATTAATTGATAGTCCTATTACTTCATTCATTTAGAGCTAGTGATATCCAAAATGCCATCTGAGTCTTCAATTCCATTTCGACCAACTTACCCAAAGATTTTTGGTAAGTTTAGTTGACACGTTAATATTATAATACGTTAATATTATAATCTATCTATATTTGACTAATAGGTCTTGGTGAACGTCTTGCTAAAGAGATGAGAAAAAGGATCATGATTTTAGATGGGGGTATGGGTACAATGATCCAGTCATACAAACTGACTGAAGAACAATTTCGAGGTAAACCATTAATTTGCTGATGTTTGTGCTATCATTGATTACATTCCTGTGGTATATATAATGTATCTCTATAAGTGATGTATACTATACTTGTAAAACTGACATATACTGAAACAACCACTATGACTTAATAATGTATGTTTGTGGGTGTGGCCTAAGTAAGCCACTGTTTGATGCAGGATTCATATACTGTGTAATTATCTGGCCAATTGTCATGTGTCACTCCTGGTATTGTATAAGTTGTAATATTGCCTTGAATGTCTTTAGTTTGTAATCCAAATAAATCATTGCTATATGCCTAGAGAGAAAGGAGAAGGCATACAGAAAGAGATGGAAGGAAGTAGAAGAAAGAGGGAGGGAGATGAAAGAACATTGGAGCCATTTTAGAATTACCTCTGTCTCCTTCATTGTCAGGACATTAGTGTCATTATTAACATGATAAAAGCCAAACTGACTATAATGTAAAATGATAAGGCTATCTATTATCTACTAGTACATATGTACCTTGATTGCCATGGTGTTATCACACCATCATCCGGTCCACCTATTAAAACAATTTGTTTCACTTTGAGGAAATTTTGTTTGCAATTTTTTAACTCTAATTTAACACAATATAATTAATAATTTATAATAATAAGATAATAAACCTGTTCTTGAGCAATCATTGATTTTAGGCAAAAATATACACTCTTTCTTGTACATACTTTGATGGAATGCATCTATAAATAGATAACAAGATATGAAGGGTGTATTTTGAGGGAGGAGGAGAGGAGGTATAATAACATACCATTCCAGAAGTTAGCTATTGAGATCGTCTTTTGAGCATAAGAATTATATACAAGTCTAATAAATGAACAACAAGAACATTTTATTGCAACGAAAGAGGTTTTATGTTGTCCCAATGATTTAGTTATACTTACAGATATACCTCTTCTTTATATTTACAATGAATGTGTTCTTTTAAATATGAAGTCACTGAAGAGTAAAGTGATTGTATGTATTATTAAAATATCATAGATGTTAACTTACGGCCATATTGTCCCATCAGTGGTGCAGAGAGAGAGATAAAAGTATGAACATTGTGATCAGGATAAAGCTCTAATAACCCACGGCAGACTAACCCCCCTGTGTGTGTGAGAGAGAGAGAGAGTGAGAGAGATGAAAATCATTTTATCATGTACCTTGTGAATAACAATATAGTATGACACCATCAGGTGCACTAACAAGATGTGGGTGTATTTCCTCATAAACCCCTTTCACTTGAGTCCATAAATCAGTTGTCAGACTCTCAATACCATCAAATGACTTTACTACAATTACATTTGTACCTTAAGAAGTAAACAATATATAACATAATTATTATAATATATACTAGCAGTAAACCTGGATGCTCCTTTTGAATGTAGTTAACTGTTGTTGACCAAGTTTGATTATCACCAAATAGTCCATGAACTAATATTACTGGTCTGTAGCACTTGATATGAAGAAATAACTGACAGAAAAGTAGTATCTTTGTAAGGCCAGCCATATTTTGGGTTGAGGAATAGAGTATTGTTGTTGCAGATCAGTCAGGACAACTGGATGTGTTTTCTAGTGGAAGTACAGCTGTAAATATTAATGTTATATACTGTTATTCTTATCCATCCAATTTCCTTTAATGGTAATATTAATGTGAACTATAGCTCTGATGAATAAAGGACTTTCCTGTTTTTATAAGAATGTTTTTATAGCAATTGAAACTGAAACTAAATATATCAATATACATTAATAAACATTTATTGTTATAACATAAATGTATTGTACATATGTAGTTCTATCTGAGAAAGTACCCTACATTAATGGGTAAACAGTTATTGTCATGTTTATCATATGATAGTGATCTTATAATTAGTACCAAAAACACAAATATTATTATCATATCTACAAGTGTATATAACTCTATTACTAACTGAACATTATACAGCTGCAATTTTGTTTACTAGGGGAAGAATTTAAAGATCATCCCAAACCTCTTCGAGGTGACAATGATCTTCTCTGTCTTACGCAACCAGATATTGTCTATGAAATACATAAGGTATAATGATATAATACATATCATGATAATGATGACGTGTGCGTGATAGGGGTATTTGGAAGCTGGTGCTGACTTTGCTGAGACAAACACTTTTAATGGAACATCAGTTGCTCAGGCTGACTACAGCATGGAACACATGGTAATAATTAATGGATGGATGGGGAATATATGATGGACGGACTGATCCATCTCCTCTGTCATGTTATAGGTATATCGTATCAATAAAGCAGCTGCTCAAATTGCACGTAAAGCAGCTGTTGATGTTGGAAGTGCAACAGGTAGACAGAACAGAGATACATGTGCTTGTTATGTGTACAATGAATGTAGGTGTTCCTCGATTTGTGATTGGTGCTGTAGGTCCAACTAACAAGACCCTCTCTGTATCACCATCTGTAGAACGGCCAGATTATCGAAATATCAGTAAGCATTTAACATTTTATATCTCACTCTCTCTCTCTCTCTCTCTCTCTCTCTCTCTCTCTCTCTCTCTCTCTCTCTCTCTCTCTCTCTCTCTAGCATTTGATGAACTAGTCAAGTCATATGCAGAACAATGCCGAGGGTTATTAGATGGTGGTGTAGATATTTTAATGGTGGAAACTATTTTTGATACAGCTAATTCTAAAGCAGCCCTTTTTGCTATCGATACATTATTTGAATCAGAGTATGAACCAGTACCTATATTTGTAAGTACATGATGTACATGTATTGTTTATCATGTATATATGACTACATGTAGGTATCTGGTACTATTGTTGATAAAAGTGGTCGTACACTTTCTGGGCAAACATCGGAAGCATTTCTAATCAGTGTTACCCACTCGAGACCTCTTTGGTAAGACCAAGAGATGGGTATATGTATTAAGCTTATCTTATTTATTTAGTATTGGGCTTAATTGTGCTCTGGGTGCAACTGAAATGAGACCATTTATTCAAAACATTAGTCGTTTGACAGAAGCCTTTGTTCTCTGTTATCCTAATGCTGGTAACATTAGTTCTATTGTAACATCTAACCACATACATTGTATGTCTAGGTCTTCCTAATGCTCTGGGAGGTTATGATGAAACACCAGAAATTATGGCAGCTCATTTGAGGGTATGTTATCTATACTGTGTGTATTGATATCTCTTTTGTAGTCTTTTGCACAGGATGGATTATTGAATATTGTTGGTGGATGTTGTGGTACTACCCCCGAATTTATCAAGTAAATTAAAAATGAGTGAATATGACTTTATTTAGGATATTATTAGTAAACTATCAGTATACTATTAAGATATCCTAGTCCTCATATCACATAAACCATTATACATTATATTATAGAGCTATTGCTGATGCTGTAAGAGACATACCACCTCGCATACCACCTAGTAATTTATATCAAGATACATTATTGTTATCAGGTATATGTACATGTACATGTAAACACATTGTTATATATGTTGGTCACGTTTTAGGTCTTGAAGGAATGAGGATCAACCAACTTACTAACTTTGTCAATATTGGAGAAAGATGTAATGTTGCTGGATCAAGACGATTTGCTCGTTTGATTACTGCAGGGAAATTTGAAGTAAGCATAAGATCTCTACTTATATAGTTATCGTGTGATTATTGCATGATTGGTCACATGACTATCACATGATGACCATAAACATAATAATTTTGTTAATGAAATTTCTTATTGTGTTTAGGAAGCACTTAATGTTGCTAAGCAACAAGTAGAAATGGGAGCACAAGTACTTGACCTAAACATGGATGAAGGAATGTTGGATAGCGTATCTGCAATGAGTCGTTTTTGTAACTACATCTCTACAGAACCTGATATAGCTAAGGTACAATGAGAAAAAATATAGATAATGTACTCTCTTTCTCTTACTCACTCATAGCTCCCTCTCTGTATTGATTCCAGTAACTTCTCAGTCATTGAGGCAGGTCTCAAATGCTCCCAAGGAAAATGTATCGTTAATTCCATAAGTTTAAAAGAAGGAGAGGAAGATTTTATAGCAAAAGCAAAAATTGTCAAAAAATTTGGAGCAGCTCTTGTTGTTATGGCATTTGATGAAGTGGGACAAGTAAGAGCCCAAAATCCACCCACTCAACTAATGAATTTATACAGCTGCAATTACCAGTTGATTTCCCTCTCATTTTAGGCTACTAGTACAGAGAATAAAGTCTCTATATGTACTCGTTCCTATAATATTCTAGTTAATCAAGTGGGGTTTAATCCCAATGACATCATCTTTGACCCCAATATTCTCACCATAGCAACTGGCATGGAAGAACACAACACTTATGGTATATCGTTTATTGATGCCACAAGACAAATTAAGGTAATATTTAAAAATATATTTTATATTTTGACTCGTTTTATAATTTTATTGACTTGTTATATTTTTTATTTTTTATTGACTTGTTCTATTTTCAGAAAACATTACCGGGTGCTAGAGTTAGTGGAGGCTTGTCTAACTTTTCTTTCTCTTTTCGTGGGAAGGATGTTATTCGTGAAGCAATGCACAGTGTCTTTCTCTATCATGCCATTCAGGTATGTAATTAACTGTAGATTGCTTAGTTACAGAACTAAATGATTTCCTTCTTTACTAAAAATAAAATAAAATGTAATGTAATGTGTAATGTAATGTAATGTGATGTAATGTGATGTAATGTGATGTAATGTGATGTAATGTGATGTAATGTGATGTAATGTGATGTAATGTGATGTAATGTGATGTAATGTGATGTAATGTGATGTAATGTGATGTAATGTGATGTTGATACTTTTCTAATAAGTAGAATTTAACTTGGTGTTTTTTTCTTTTAGGCTGGTATGGACATGGGTATTGTTAATGCTGGTAATCTTCCTGTATATGATGATATTGATAAAGATCTACTCAATTTGTGTGAAAATTTGTTATGGAATAAAGACCCAGATGGTACAGAGAAACTACTTGAATATGCACAGGTATGTTGATCCATTACTTCTTTTCATGCGTCCATTTCTTATGTGTCGATGTATTTAATAGTCTCTTGGGGAAGGAGCTAAAAAAGAAATAGCTACTGATGAATGGAGAAATGATACTGTTGAAGCTAGATTGTCACACTCACTAGTTAAAGTACATTGTAATGGCTTCCTCTCTTTGAAATGACTCTTTGTATATTTCAGGGTATTGATAAATATATTGTTGATGATGTGGAGGAGGCACGTCTCTCTACTGATAAATACCCCAGACCTCTTAATATTATAGAAGGGCCATTAATGGCGGTAAGTTTTCTTGATTGCATTCTAATCTAACATTAACATATGTCATTTATCTACGTAAACTTTTAAGTTAACTAATTCTCTCACTACCTCCTTTTAGGGTATGAGTATAGTGGGTGATTTGTTTGGGTCAGGAAAGATGTTTCTACCTCAGGTCAGTGTCAATAATATCGGACAATACACAATGAATAATTTGTTTTACATATAATTCTTGTCACATGACACTCAGGTGATCAAGTCAGCACGAGTCATGAAGAAAGGTGTCGGTCATCTTGTGCCATTTATGGAAAAAGAAAAGGAAGAAAAATTTAAACAAATGATTGAAGCAGGACATGAAATTTCTGAAAATGTAAGTACCAGTCATATGATGGTTATGTGATATCTATAGTCATGTCACATGATAGTCATGTGATATGTCTGTTATGTTTTGTAGGATAGATTTTTGGGGACAGTAGTGTTGGCAACAGTCAAAGGAGACGTCCATGATATTGGCAAAAATATTGTGGGTGTAGTCTTGGGATGTAATAATTTTAGGTATGTGGTATGGGATTGAGTCTGAATACATGCAGTATAGAAATGAGCCTTTGAAATGTATCTCTCTCTTTAGAGTTATTGATCTAGGTGTGATGACTCCTTCTGAGAAGATCATAGAAACAGCCCGAAAAGAAAAGGCAGGTATGTATACATGTACATGTACTTAAGGGTAATTAATATGATGTCATTATGATGTCATCATTGTACTAGATATTATTGGTTTGTCTGGCCTTATCACTCCTTCACTGGACGAGATGATTCATGTTGCCAAGGAGATGGAAAGAGAGGGTTTAAAAATTCCACTTTTAATTGGAGGCGCAACAACTTCAAAGTGAGTTTAACATCCTCAAATAATAAAATTAAGTCCAATGAATTAAAATATACACAATTTATCAATGTGTTGTTAGAGCCATAAAATTGATATTGTATATTTCAGAACACATACAGCTGTCAAGATAGCACCTCGTTACAGTCAACCCACAATCCATGTATTAGATGCTTCGAAGAGTGTTGTAGTGGTAAGTAATACTAACATGTATTATGACCCTATGAACATTAGACCAATGTGTTGTCATAGTAACATGTATTATGACCCTATGAACATTAGACCAATGTGTTGTCATAGTAACATGTATTATGACCCTATGAACATTAGACCAATGTGTTGTCATAGTAACATGTATTATGACCCTATGAACATTAGACCAATTATTGATTTAAAAATAAAAGTAATTTCTTTGTAGCATTATGTTTATGTCCATAGCAACTATCTACATGTACATCATGTAATATCATGTAACATCATGTACATGTATTAGGTTTCTACTTTATTGGATGAAACTGCAAAGATGGATTATGCTGAAGATATTGCTGAAGAGTACACTGAGATAAGAGAGGAACATTATGAAAATTTAAAGGTTAGTAGTTAGCAGCTGTCTTAGTGTATATATTATCCATGTGAATAATAGGATCGCAAATATTTAACTCTTGAACAAGCACGTAGTCAAGCACTAACTTTGGACTGGTCTAACTATAAACCAGGTAATGATGGAGTTATACAGTATCTGACTTCTTTCTCCTTTCCTCTCTTCAGTGGCACCTAATAAACTTGGTATTACTTCCTTTGAGAACTACGATTTAAATCGTCTCATTCCTTACATCGATTGGAAACCATTCTTTGATGTGTGGCAGTTGAGAGGAAAATACCCAAACAGAGGATATCCAAAAATTTTTAATGACGAAGATGTAGGTAAGCCCCTGGTAATCAAACCTAATAAAACAATATTAATAAATTTTTTCTTAATAGGACCTGAAGCACGTAAAGTCTTTGATGATGCACAAACTCTATTGCAGCAGGTCTCTAAGGATGGACTACTTCAAGCTCATGGAATTGTTGGATTATACCGAGCTCAAAGAGTTGGTGATGATGTACAAATACTAGGAGATGATGACAGTGTCATGGCAACATTATTTGGCTTAAGACAACAGGTCAGTTATACACAGACAGACACCATATCATATTGGAATATCAATGTAGAATTAGTGTTACTTACTTTTGTTTCTCTTAGGCTGACAAGACAGCTACTGATTCATCTGGACCCTATCTTTGTCTCTCTGATTTTATTGCACCAGCTGGATCTGGAGTGACTGACTACATTGGAATGTTTGCTGTATCAACAGGATTTGGTTGCAAAGAACTTTGTGACAAGTATGGATTTATTTTATGAATAGAAAGATGTACAAATAGATCAATTATTAGATTAATTAATGAGTGAATGGTCATTAATCTGGTCTTTATATTTTATTATTAGGTATCAAGAACAACATGATGATTATAATATTATTATGTTAAAAGCTCTAGCTGATCGTTTAGCTGAAGCATTTGCTGAAGAACTTCATGAAAGAGTTAGGAAAGAGATTTGGGGCTATGGATCTAATGAGTCTCTTGATGCAGCTGATCTTCATAAGATCAAATATCAGGTAAATATACATGTGTTACATGCATATATAGATACAGTCTACATGTACATTTACATGCTGTATACAGAGAAGGATTATAATATTAGATTAATAAATCAAGTTCTACAATCATAGTCATGTAAAGGTATGATGCAGGTATCCAGCAGGCTACACCTACTATTATAGGAGTTATGGCCTTCCATCTATACACCTGCTAAAGAATAGTGCAGCTGTTTGAGACCTCCATTTTCTTATAAATTGAATGGAGGTTATAGAAGTCTAGCAAACATTATATTGGCATATGTTCTCTGTGTTACTAAAAATGTCATCAATATGTATTGACGTTATCACTGTTTTATTTTTGTTTTTTCCTTATAGGGTATTCGTCCAGCTCCTGGCTATCCCAGTCAACCTGATCACACAGAGAAGGAAGCTATGTGGCAACTCATGAATGTTGAAAAAGTAACTGGTATTAAATTGACCGAGTCATTAGCTATGGATCCACCTGCATCTGTTAGTGGACTATACTTTGCTCATCCTGACTCTTTTTACTTTGCTGTGGGAAAGATAGCCAAAGATCAGGTGAGGAATATGAACATTAAATGGACCTAGAGAATATTGCTGTGTCAGATAAAAGGAAAGATAATTTTTTAATTCTAATATTATTCATCTTAACATAATCCATTTCATTTTTATTTCTACTAATCTTTTTATTCATTTCTCATTTATTTTTAAGGTTGAGGACTATGCTCAGCGTAAAGGAATGTCTGTATCTGTTGTAGAGAGATGGTTAAGTTCTACTCTGGCATATGATCCTGATAATTAACTCTTTTAATTCTATTAACTCTATTTATTTTAACTGGTTAATTAATTATGATAATTATTTAAAAAGAACTCATCTATTGATGTTATTGTGTAATCATAATAATGATTTGTTTCTCCATTATTTATTTCTCCATGGATTGATACTGTATGGTTGCTTGCTGTCTTTATATGATGTTATTTATCTCATTTAATATTTAGTATTTTAGATGTTTTATTAAATTTTGATAACTAGTAGCAAAGGATGATCTATTTGGAGTAAAACTTTGTTAATAGTTTTTATTTTGCAGTTATTCAACTGTAATATGACTAATTGGTGAGGGAAATCATTCAAAGATTGTATCGCTAAGTTGTATATCAGTGATCAAGAAGTGATTGTAAACCAGATTACACATCATGATGGCAGGTAGTATCTTTTTAATGTTGGACTTCTTCCTATATATTTTATCAAGCACTGAAGGAGTTGGTATGTAAAAATACGACTTCAAATTTTATTTATTTCTTCTAGCTATCACAACACCTCCATCATCAGTAGCGGCTCCATTATATACACAGGCTAACTTTTATTGTGAAGGTATTGGACAGTATTTATTTTGGACAGTACAAGGAATTAAAGCAACTAGCTCATATAATACATTCAGAGAAATAATTGTCATACATAATTCTTCAAATAGTACTTTGTCATCTTTGTTGGTAATAAAGTCCAAACCAACCAACAATGGTATAACTATTGGATGTAATATCTATAGTATAGTCCCTGTAACTGATCTTGCAGTTAAAGGAGCTTTCTTGTTTGTGAAAGGTCAGTAACAATTATAATAACAATAGTAATTTACATTTAATTTATATGTAATTTACATTAATTTATTTATACAGGTATTTCATCTGTTCAAAACCTTCACTTGAGTCTGAATTTAAGCAGACATTCTTGGTTGTCTTGGTCTCCTCCATCATTCTTTTCAGAGTGGTATCTTGGTACATTAATATCATATCAAGTTTATATAGTCAACCAAAATGGTGTCATTCTTTACAATAATGTTACTAAAGCTACAGTGTTTGAATTATATAATAACAACTTTATAATTTGTAATGTTTATACTGCAACAGTTGTGGCATATGGTGAACCATATCATTCACTTAATAGTATAACATCACTACAAATAATTGAAGGTAAGAAAATAAAACAATTTGAATTGATAATTTTCTTAAAGAGTGCTTTATTGATATTGTCAATAACTCAATAACTTTTACTACAAATGGAGACTGTGTTGCTCTATTTACATTAAATGTAAGAGGAACACTTTATTTATTGTTATGATCTATGTTATTGTAGATTATTAGTACCTCCAAAATTTGTCCTGGTTTTATAAAGGGAATTGTATCGAGTAATGATAGCATTGAAACATACTGCTGTCTCTATATTGAGCAATCAAATACAAACTACTTGTTAATAGAATACAATATGTCTCAACTCCAACCTCAAATGAAATACAATGTATCTGTTTATTTAATAGACCTACTTAATAACACAGTGTGTAGTAGTGATGAAATACAATCAGGTGAGTTGGTAAGTCAACCAGTGTCATATATTGTCTGTACTTTTTAGTAATTCATTGTCTTCAGGAATTAAATATAACACAAATAAAAAATAAATCTGTCAGAGTTGAATGTAAATTTTTACGAAATTGTCCTGTAAGTGGATGTTGGGTGGTGTTTATACTTGAAGAAGAAGTTATTTACTCTGTTGCCATTTACAAGACACACAAGTCAAAAGAAGAGACAATATTTCAATATATTAATTTAACATACAGTGGTTATTATACAGTACATGGCTATGATATTGTCAATGAGTATGGAGTCATCTTTGAAGATGTGGTTGCTGCAAGTATAAACAACTTAAGTATTATAAAGCTAACTACTAGTAATGTATTAGCTACTAGTAATATAATAGCTACCAGAAATGTACTAACTACTACTACTAATATACTAACTACTAGTAGTGTACTAACACTATCTTCTTCCATTGGCAAGTTAAAAAACTGTTGACTGAATGACTAATTGCTATATATTTTTGTTTTAGATTTAAACATTCTAAGTACTTCAATGACTGTTTTAATTCCCAATATTACAGAGCCTATGTTACCAGTTACAATTGTAGCAAGCAGTATCACTGTAGTACTTATTTGTGGTGCATTGATTGGATTTGTGGTGATAACTTTATTTCTCTTTAAAAGAAAATATATTAAAAAAAGAGGTTAGATTGTGCCATCTTTAGACTCTAAACTTTGAGGATGATTCATAGAAAAAGAGTCAGTTATTGCTCAGGTTCAAAATCTGGCTTACTCTCAAGGTTAGAAAATTATTTGAATTTTTTTACAAATAATGCATTTAAGTCATAGTACTACCTGTTTCAAGAAGAATACAGGAATTACAGATAAACCCAGCATACGAAATGACAATAAACTGTAAGCAACCCGTTTATGAACAAATTACTGAAATTAAATTTTAATAAACAAGTAAAAAATTTTGTTGTGACCACACCTCCAAAGCACATGACTTAGAAGGTTCGTGAAATCAGACTTCGTTTGTCCTGTAATGGCTGGGTTTTCTATTCATCATACAACTATTTTCTTCATACTTTTGACTTATGTATCAGGTCAAGACTGTAAAATTGAAGTACCTCTAGGTATGTCTGTAACAATCGTCCACATGTTAACCACGCAACTGTACGCAAATTTTAATTATAATTGGTTTTGTAAAGTTCTGACGCCTCAAAAGTACCCACATACTCATATAGCTATTTTGAATGAAAAGCACTGATTGTGTTATATGCTTACTGTAATGACAACAACAGAAAGGTGGGTAAGCCATGGGACACCTTTGCTATAGACTACTCTTGTATAAACATAACAAAGTAGGTGTGGCAATTAGTTGGGAGTGTATTCACAGATTGTATATATAGACTAGGACGAACGCCCACAAACTATAGATTTGAGTGATATCCAAGAAGGTATGTTGATGCCTCTCTTTACAGAAATCATTGGCTTTAATATTAAGATGAGTATCATCCTATACAAAGTAATATGATGAATAAAATGATACCACATCCTTTAAACTGCTGATGCACACAGCAGCCAATGAGTTTAATGTAACCTTTACCACAAGTATTACAATGATAGATTTGTCTGGTTGTGCTTTGCAAGCTATGAGTTCTTGCTCTATTACATCAACTTCAGAACAATTATAGGATAACTTCACAATTATAATCTTGTTTTTGGTCATTCACTTTGTCTTTCATTATATGGTCTTTTTAAATTATTTAGGTACTCCCAATAGAACTGTACCACTTTTTTGTCATGTCAGAGTTTACTGTACCTATAATGGAAATAACATAGATAAAATATGGTACATTAGAGACCATCTATGGAATGTTTCAAGTAACCGTTATTTGGAACCAAAGATCTCTAACAATGATACAATGTCATCTCTGACAATAATAGCAAAGTGCTATTGTGATAATCATGGCTGTGTGTACAAAATTGTGATTTCATGTAAATATTTCTTAAATGATTTGGTAACAGAGTCAACTGCATTAAATCTTGAAGGTAATTGCTGGCTTCAATTTAAGTGAAACAATTTATTGTCTCTCAAATCATTTTACAGCCAACAAAAGCATTAATGCTTCATGTGTCTCCATGACATCAACAGTCACAGAGGCATCTGGTAGTGTCTTTAACTAACCATTAACTAGCTTGTTGTTATCATTTAGATATATCTACATCAGTTATTGATATTGTCACTACTCCTTCATCAACTCATCACATTGAGACATTAAGTAAGCTCTTCTGAGTGTCAATTAAAATAACTTTGCCATGTAGGTGGTGTGTCGTCAAGACTTACAAGTTCCTATGACTTTTCGCCCAGTTCACATAATATTTCAGCTACTCCAAATTCAAGTCATATTACTACCACTACTGGTATGCTAGTTCTGACTGTCAATTAGATAAGCTCTTTTTTGTATAACATAAAAATATAGCTGCAATACAAATTGAGACTATATTAAAGATAGTAGTACCATTTGTTGCCATTGGTACTATTGGTATCAGTGTGTTTATAGCAGCACTATTGGTATGCTATTTATGTAGAAAGAAGCTATTTCCAGAAAGTTGTGACTGTCTGTCCAGGTATATTCATATTGTGAAATTGATGTATAGGTTTAAAATCTGTATGTTGTAGTATTGATATATCAACACCAAGTGATGAGGTAACATTTTAACACATACACATTTAATATGACTATTTATGTTAAAGTGTTATGTGATGGCTGACATTATTATCCTTTTTATTAGATTTCTAATGAGCATGATTCTGGTGCAGCTGGTACTAGACAGGTAATTATTTTGTTTGCTTCTTTATATTCAGCCTTTTTCTTTTAAGGAGGAAATTGCCTTACAGCGACAACAAAGTTCGGAATTCCGTCAAGATCAATCTGTTGATCCTTCTAACTTTTATACTGATCCTTCTAGTCCTAGGTAGTGGCACGTAAGTATATATTTGATTAACATTTCCGTTCACTGACTTTTTATCTTTAGAAGTTCCTGAGAGTAAATTTTTTAAAATTATAGTAGTTTACTTTTACATTATCTCATTTTGGTCTAACATGTGACTTCGACCGTGAAATATTGTCATAATTGCATATATAAATTTGTGTATTAATTTTATTAATATTATGAAGCCATTAATGGTCAAGGCGGGAATTGAGATTTTATAGTGCTCATGAATTTCTCAGACAGCTTTCAAACATCACGCCATCTTGTTCGTTTCTCTCCCAATGGATGTCTATTGGCCTCTTGTTCTCAACACAGGGTCATTATCAGAGAGGCCAGCTCTCTCCAGATCCTAAACCTACATACTTGTCTAGACCCTGTACAAACACTGGAATGGTCACCAGACTCATCACTACTTCTCTGTGCTATGTACAAGAGAGGCATGATCCAGGTAGACATAGTGTAATGTCACAACTAATGACTACCTTTTCTATACAGATATGGTCTATGGAACAACCAGAATGGACATGCAAAATTGACGAGGGTTCAGCTGGACTGACAGCATGCTATTGGACACCAGACAGCCGTCATATTCTAACAATGGCTGACTTTCATCTTCGCCTTACTCTTTGGTCATTAGTCAATAAATCTGTATCATATATAAAATATCCTAAACTCACTCAAGGTGGTTTAGATTTCACTCCAGATGGTCAATATATGGCATTAGCTGAAAGACGTGATTGTAAAGATCATATTAGCATCTTTGACTGTGAGAAATGGTGTTTAGTACGACTGTTTGAAGTAGCTACTAAAGACCTTGTTGGTATCAAATGGTCACCACAAGGCAGTGTATTATGTATATGGGACTCATGCTTGGATTATCAGATTTATTTGTACACAATGGATGGTCATTGTGTTGGGTCGTACTCGGCTTATGGTCACATTACTGAATTTGGTTTAGGAGTTAAGTCAATTTCCTGGTCACCAACAGGTCAGTTCTTGGCTGTGGGGAGTTTTGACGAGAAAGTTCGACTACTTAATCACATCACTTGGAAGACTATTGCTGAATATCATCATCCAACTATCATTGAAAACACTAATGTTGTAGTTTATAATGAAGTTGAACAACGAGTTGGACCAGTTGATCCTGAAATGTTATCAACACTTACAAGGAGTGTTTTCCCAACTCAAAGCAAATTTGAGACTCAAGATACACCAGTACAGATAGCATCTGTAAAACCTGACCCTTCTAAAGCTAATCCTAAAGTTGGTATTAAATCAATTTTATTTAGTAGTGATAATCGCTTTATGGCTACACAAAATGATAACATGCCATCTGCTCTATGGATATGGGACATTGTCCAGTTATCGTTAGCTGTTATATTAATACATACAAGTCCGATACGTGATTGTCAATGGGATCCTGTCCAGAACAGACTAGCCGTATGTACTAATACTGGTCGTTTGTATATGTGGTCACCAGCTGGATGTGTTAGTGTGGTTGTTCCCTCGGATCCTCCCTTGACTGTTCAGCGGTTACAGTGGCATCCTACTGGATCAGCACTGGCTTTAATAGGATCAACTCATTTTTGTGTTTGTTATTTAACTCATGATGAACAATAAAAATGTTAAACAATTTCACACACTTTGTTAATGATTTAAAACTCATGATGAACAATAAAAATGTTAAACAATTTCACACACTTTGTTAATGATTTAAAATAGATCTGTTAACTGCTACCTACCAATTAATACCATCTCTTTAAGACTGACCTTGTCTACCAAGACAGCTATCAGAACAATACACATAATGTGACCCATGTTTTGAAGTTTAATACACTTATTGTAATAATTATCATTAAATAATAACAAGTACATACATTTCAAAGCCTCTTCTGTGTTTTTACTCTATCATGTGATCTAAGTATAGACATTCAATTAACTGTGTGGCTTAAAAGAATTTACTTACTGCTTATAAGATTGACTCTTGTTTTGTGGTACTACTAATAACATTATAATAATAAAAATTAATATAGGTAGTAGTGTTATTCTAGTTTGCTTTAATGAGATTAATTATAGTTAGCTTCTTTAGTGCATCGATATTTGTAATCATAGACGCGAGTATCATTAATGAGATTCATAGCGCTACACAGTTGCGCCCCACAAGAGCATGAAGACAAAATCGTAAGCACATATAAAAGGAAACCAGAGCAGTCATGAGTGCCAGTGTGTTGTGGGCCAGCGTTCTGCAATGCATCAGACCTCTGAGATGGTTACCAGCATACTCTACGGAGTATCCGAAAGGCCGACTAGGATAGGGCTGGTAGTCTCCCTTTAAACGAGATGAGGCTGGTGTATTTGTGGTTCCCGGTTCCTGAATGCGACATTCCCTAAGAGCTGGAATCCCGTACGGCTGGTTTTAAGTTAGGGCGACGCTCCAGCCAGGATTACCTCGCGAAGACGAGGGTTACCAAGCCAGGTGGCGGTCCCAGCTAGCAATAGCAGGGAATCCTGGAGCCTAAGTGGAAGCCTGAGTGGGTGAGCGAGTAGGAATCGTTTGGGCAACACACAAGGGTTTTTTTTGTTTTTTTTTGTCAGTAGAACTGGCACTCACACTGTCATAGAGAACATTTCACAAATTTGTTAATAATGTCAGCCATATTTTGTAGTTTAATACACTTAATTATTATATCGTAATAATTATTATTAAATAATAACAGGTACATACATTTCAAAGCTAAAGAATACCACTGTCACCACAAAACAATACAGGATATTTTATTTATTTATTTTTAGTAATTTGTCTAGCAACATGTGAGAGGAACTCATAATATGAAGTACCATCTTCAGTTTTATCCTCAATTAAATAATTAATAAACAATAAACGATGAGGACCATCCTCTCTGAGGAAAAGAAAAAAAGAAAACAATGTTCTGTACGTTTTTTATAATTTTTGAAAATACAGTTATTGATCCCAGCAGCTGTCAGACAAGGGGAATGTTATTTTCATAGATTACTCTCAAATAGAGCTAATTTAGACATCATACAGCTGCAAGTAAACAACCCATTTGTTGAACAGGGTCTCTGTTTAACCCACATATTTGAACTGGTTAATTGCACTCTATACAGCTGCTACCAAGTAAACGACCCATTTATTGAACACGGTCTGTGTTTTAATTGTGCTATTAAATGTTTGCATTAAAACCTCATATGTAACACCCACTGTGAAAATACACAGTAATATACAAAGCAGCTGCCAATATATACAGGGGTATTACATCACTGACATTATTTATATACACACTATTTAAGAGTACTCACTTACCTGATAACTAGAAGAGGCATGAAGTGTTGTCTTGTGGTTCTTATTTGATTTATAAGTGCATTCACTAACTTAGATAATGTGTTCTCTAATAACGGTAGCTCCATCTATAATAGAGTTATTATTTTATTACATGTACTCATAATATGCTCAATAAACTGACCATATATTCTGGAATAGCTCCAAAATGAGGTACTCCAAAAATATCTTTTACTATATCCTGTGGTACTTCTTTACTAACCCAAATATATATACCCTGAGAGAGAGAGAGAGAGAGAGAGAGAGAGAGAGAGAGAGAGAGAGAGAGAGAAAGAGAGAGAGAGAGAGAGTAAGAGAGAGAAATGAGTGACTATTACTTACTAAACCATAGTCCATCAAAAATACTCCAAATCGAGTTAATTTCTCAGCAGATAATTGTAAAATGGGTGGAGTTACCTCATCAACACCATCTTTATCTGACAAATCCTATAAAGAATTCAACCACATTTTGAACAAGCCTTATCTACTCAGTCATCTATAATAATGATGACTTACTTTATCACTCAGACTATGTAGAGCATATAGTTTAGGATAAAATACTGACATCAAATAATTCAAAGGTAAAGTAAAGATGATATTCATTGAATTAGAACGAGAATCAAGTGATACTCTTGAACTAAGAGTTAACGCAGACTAGAGAGAGAGAGAGAGAGAGAGAGAGAGAGAGAGAGAGAGAGAGAGAGAGAGAGAGAGAGAGAGAGAGAGAGAGAGAGAGAGAGAGAGAGAGAGAGAGAGAGAGAGGGTTATAGTAGATACTATAGCTGTATTAACTTACATGTTTTAATAAACTGAGAGTAAATAAAGGCAGCAATCTTAAAGAGGCAGGCAAACAGAATTGTGATGACTGCATTGATGAGGCAAGTATGGAACGATAAGCTATTGTAGCATCTTGTATAGTATTAACTAACGCCTGGAGAAGAGAAGAGATACAAAAAGAACAATGTCATTAATTTCTCCACTTGTCTTCCTATTTACTTACATCTCTAGCATCTCCCAGAGTAGCTGTGGTCATTCTATCAGCACCTACAATAACAACAACGAAGAGGAAGAGACAGTAAAATACACTATAATATAAATCATATCACATACCCATTTTAGCTAACACACCAATTATAGCTTGTATATTTAATCCAGCATATATCTGAGCTGGTTGATCTGATACTGGCAAACATAATGTATGCACTCGAATACGACGCTCCCCTATAATTAAAGTACATTAGCAACAATCACCATGGCAACAGAAAGGAAGACAAGACTAACATGTATACTGTAGAATAGTTACACTGACTGACCTCTATATGTAGTGTAGAGAAGGGCAGCTTGAAAACAAACCATTGAGAATTCTTTTAGACTCTCATCAATAGCCATGTTCATACAATATCCATGATCAGGATTGACATTAGGGAGAGAAAGAAGGTCCGTTGAACGAACAAAGAAATTACCATGAAATGTGTGTAGACTAAGACCTGAAATGGACAGATAAACAGCTAGATGGATGAATAAAATGGACATACCTTCAGTACATCGTATTCTCATTACAGCCTCAAACCCAATGTTACGTGTAAAATATCGTCTAATAGAGAGACACATAATCAGGACATTATTAGGATATTACAAGATAGTGTTAGGATATTACAATATATAGTTAGGATATTTCAGGATATTGTTAGGATATTATTGTAATATAAATGTACTTGAAATCTCTCTCCACTTGTTCTTTGATGACAGTTTTAGTATAATGAAAGTTTTGATAATATTTGATTTGTCCTGATGAATACTTGGCTACAGTAGCTATTGGATATATAGAGAGAGGATTGATAGAAAGGATAGACAATAGCTTACATATAGTTGGTAAATCAAGAAACTGCGAAGTGTTTGAAAAGACAAACAAATCAACAGCTATTTGTTGAGCAGAACATTCTAGTGCCAACTTTTTATAAAAGTCGCTGCCAGCAGACATATTTAATTGATCCTACAAGAGAGAAAGAGAGAGCATTATATAACACACTTTTATTGGCTAATACCATTTTAGTGGCACTTGTTTGTTCTCTCATTTTAATAACACCAGGTCCAATATTAGGTATTGAGGTTTGCAATACAGTAATCCTACCACCAATTGGATGCTTATGGAAGAAGAGGTACATCACCTTCAACATGTACAAGGACTTACCAGTAACTTTTCTGCAACTTGTAAAGCAGATCCTAAGGCACTTTGGACACTGTGCTGATCAGAAAACATACGGGGTAAGTCCTCAAGTAAGTTTTTAATAAGCTAAAGAAAGATAGATCCTTAATGGCTGTTTATAACTGACTATAGTACCTCCTTAGACTCTCTGAGGTTGACTAGAAGAGAATTAGGCGAAGGAATGAATGGATCTATAAATAGATTTAACTTGAATGACATCATATAACATGCTATTTATAATACCATCTAAATCAGAGACCACTAACATTTGAGGCTGAGCTTGAGTAGGCTACAAAAAGTACAATATTATCTAGTTTAGTTCAATAAAGTTATACCTTGAGGTTATAAAAGTGTAGATTGTGATCAAATGTAAGAAAACCAACCATAGTACGTCCATCACCTGGTAACTTAGTGAGACAATCTAAAAGTGTACGACAAAACAGTCCAAGAAGACCTAGAGAGAGAGAGAGAGAGAGAGAGAGAGAGAGAGAGAGAGAGAGAGAGAGAGAGTGAGAGTGAGTTAGTAATGTGGCCCACACTATAAAATTTACCTGACTCTACTGTAGGATACGTAACATCTATAACAAAAAAATAGACACTTGGTTGAGGAGGACGCACCTAGAAACAAACCACAATCATTGTCTCTCTATGTCAGTACCATATATATACCATGTACTCTGAGGGAGCAATATATTCTACTGAAGCATGTCTTAATTCAGCATGATGTGATCGATCTCCTCTCTTACCAGTATGAGGATTGTAATCATAATCTTCAGGAACTGAGAGAGAGAGAGAGACATCAATTTAAATATGGCCGACAGACTTACCAATATTATTTCTGAAGCACAGGTTACAACGCCAATGTCTAGCATCAATAAAGGACACAAAAGGATTAATATAGGCACGACAGACTCTACATCTGACGATAACACTTGGATTAATTACTGGACATGACTAAAAAAGGAAAAATGAATTAGTCCATCTACTTGTAAATTTTTGTTCATCTATCAATCGATCTATTCATCCATTATTAAACTGTCCATCCATTATTCTATACCTTTGCTTTGCTATCTTTAAATGGATGAATATGTATAGCAAATGGTAATTTCAATTTATTTAATAAACTAGATGTTGCTGGTACAGTTGACATTGTTGAACAAAACACAGCTGGATCAGGACAATGATCTCGAAGGTGACCAGGTAACAATGGTGTGGAATAAGAAAGGGGTGTGGTAGGTAATATATTACGAGACTCTAAAAGATTCACAGGTTGGATATCAGGTAATACCTGTTGAGGTGGCTAGAAGAAAAAGAGAGGAAAGTATCATACACTTTAGTATTACACTCACTGCCTGAGGTCCCATTTGAGAGGGGTGTGGCTGAATGGGTGGGGCTCCAGGATAAACTCCTCCCATTGGTGGTTTGGGAGCTGAGTGAGGATATTGTTGACGTGATGGTGCTGTCATTTGATTGCTTGTTGGTGGAGGGGGACCAGCTAGTGATATACCAGGGTTACCACCAGCTTCAACCTCATTGTATATATATGTCCCTGCAGTATGGGATTGAGGTCCTATCATATTAGAATGAGTCCCCATAGTACGGGGCTGTGTCCCTGCAGTATGAGGTTGAGGCCCCATCATATTAGGATGAGTCCCCATAGTATGGGGCTGTGTCCCTGCAGTATGAGGTTGAGGCCCCATCATATTAGGATGAGTCCCCATAGTATGGGGCTGTGTCATTGAAATTTGAGGTTGAGGCACCATAGAATGGGGTTGTGTCCCTAAGGTATTGGGTTGTGGATAGGCAGATGATGATGGTGGTGGTGGTGGTGGAGGTAAAGAGGAACCACTCATAGATGAACCAGCAAGAGGAGGAGCTGACGAGTATGATGCCAATGGCAATTGTCCTGTGGGAGGAGGGGCTAGTTGCATAGAAGATGGCGGCTGTTCAATTTTATTAGTAGGTGGAGCTGGTATGAAACCGCCCATTGGAGTACCACTCAAAGGGGTTCGATGTCTTGTAGAAGGACCATCCATTTGAGGACGATATCCTGCTGAGGGAGCACCTGTTGGAGGGCCACCCATAGGAGGACCAGTCATTGTATGATGTCCTGTAGAGTGACTTATCATAGAAACAGAACTACTGATAGGAGGAGCATTAATATGATGACTCATAGTGGAACCGTCCATTTGTGGATGATATCCTGTTGGGGGACCACTTCTAGAAGGACCACTCACAGGAGAGATGCCACCAGGGGGACCACTCATAGATGAAGGAGGAACTACCGATGACCGGCTAGACATAGATGTATTTAGTTGATTATTACTAGTAGGTGGTGTATGTCTTGAGGAAATAAGACCAGTTGGAGGGGGTCCTACAGGCATACCACCATGTTGAAGGGGATTAGTAGGTGGAACCCCTGTAGACTGACCAACAATAGCACCGTTATTGATGGGTGGGGCCTGAGATGGGTGAGGTTGATGGGTAGATGACTGTAATCTAGGACCTATGATAAAGAAATTACAAATTGTATGATATAGTGGATCTTACCTAAATTCATACCACTAAACTGAGATGCTATGTTCTCTCCTGAAGGGGTGGGGTTAGGAGGGGGAACAGACGAGGGAACACCACTATAACTAGAATATGCATTAGGCACAGTATTCACTGATCTTTGTTGAGGATACTGAGACGTTGGGACAGAAGGATTAGAAGGATACATACGACGAGACGTCATTATAAGAATTAGAGGAGAAATGGCTTCTGTCTAGTACAATTGCAGACAAGGAGGCGACCACATGTCCCTTCTAAATAATGCTCACATCACATGACAGTTCTATTTAATGGTGTCATCAACGTTTGCCACGTCGTTTTTCACTCTTGAAGTCACCTTTAGGAGGTCTGTAAACACGTATAGCTGAATTGGCAAGTTGCTAAAATAAAAAAAATACAATAGGTCGTATGTAAGTGCTGTTAAAATGTAAAGGAGGGATGATAAAGAACCGCTCACATCATGTGATTATCATGTGATTTGTAGTTGGCAAAATGACGTCACTGTGATCTCATTTATAATAAAAGCTCTACTATTCTGCACTATTAAAACGAAATCGATCTCAATATGTCTTTTATATGGGAATGGTTTACTGGAGTTCTAGGCTATCTAGGTAAGTATTAAGAGTAGATAGCCCCTTTAATTAGCAGTAATTATTGATATCTTTTACTTTACTACTAAATATACTACTTGATGTGATTGTACTGCTTTTAGGTTTATGGAAAAAACAGGCTAAACTGGTTTTTCTTGGACTGGACAATGCTGGGAAAACAACATTATTACACATGTTAAAAGATGACAGAATGGGACAACCAGTTCCAACATATCATCCAAGTAAGAATGGAAAATGACTAATAGTTAACTAGATATATAGATATTTTTATGTATTTATCAGTAATTATAACTACTTTAGTTATTTATTTTAATTTACACTTTTTTACAGCAAAGGAGGAACTAAGAATAGAGGGTGTTACCTTTACAACATTTGATCTAGGAGGTCATCAGACAGGTATGTCATCAATATCCTGTGATAATACCCCATCACATCCTCTTATATTTACTATTGACATTGTTTTCATTCTTTCATTTTCTATGCAACCATATATATACAATGTTAATTATTGGATTCCTATTTCCCTTTGTAGCTCGTAAAGTGTGGAAGGATTACTTTCCTGCAGTAGATGCTATTGTCTTTATTATTGATGCTCAAGACAGAGATAGATTAATGGAGTCTAAAGAGGAATTAGAAGTACGAACTACTTCAACTCAAAAGTGACTCTCTCTCTCTCTCTCTCTTTAGAGTCTCCTAGCTGATGAGCAGGTCTCAGAAGCTCCTGTGCTTGTATTAGGTAACAAGATTGATGTCCCCAGAGCTATTTCTGAAGAAGAACTCAAACAAGTATTTGGATTACATGGACAGACAACAGGCAAAGTAAGAGAGACTGCTGATTTAGAATGTACATGTCTCTGTTTTAGGGTAATATAGCTCGTAAAGATCTTCAGAGAAGACCTGTTGAAGTATTTATGTGTTCAGTATTGAAACGTCAAGGTTATGGAGAAGGTAAGTGACAATACTTTGCTATGAAATCACTGCTCTCTCTCTCTCTCTTTTTTTCTTTCAGGATTCAGGTGGCTATCACAATACTTATAATTGTTTTGTTCTCAAAATTAATAACAGGATTGTTAGTTTAAATTTATTTATTATACTGGAAATGTAATGAAGATATCATAAATTAATATTACTATCACTATTATTATTGGTATTGTTGTTATTTGTTATTATTTGTTTTGTTTTTTCTTTTCTTTTTTAATTAATTGTGATCCAAATTAATAATCATTAATAATATTAATCTGATGTTAGGATAGTTTCCAGAAGAACGTACGGTAATTCTAATGAGCTCTCTGCTCCAAGTATTACTACATCATATAAATTTTCATAAATAGGTAACAAGTCTTTTTCCTACATAAAAAAAAGATAGTATTAATGTTGTTATGATCAGTACTCTAATGTCAACAACACTAGGGTACTGCTATTGTTATGATCAGTACTCTAATGTCAACATTACTAGGGTACTGATATCGTTATGATCAGTACTCTAATGACAATGCTACTAGGATACTGATATTGCTATGTTCATATATACCTTGTGATTTAGAAACCCCAATTTGATAACAGTATCTACGTCATGTAATCCTTTAATCATAGCAGGATCACCTTGAGAATCACCAAGTAATACAACATTAGTTCTGCTCTATAAATAGATCAATTATAAAGTTATCTATCAAACGATTTGTATACTTACTGTCAATTTATTTTTTAAATGGTCACAAGTTTGTACAGCTGTTACACCTTTATTAGCGGAGTGTATAAGAGGCTCTTGAAAACCAATAACAACACCATCTTTGTTAAATATCATTTTATTAGCCACTATCTCAACATTTTTGGGTACATAGGACAACAACAATTGAAATACTACATGAATAACATCTAGAAAGGAGAGAGGAAGTAGGGAAAGGATGAGAAGAGAAACACAAGTTCTCATACCTGCTAGTCCAGCAGAAAATACAGTAACAGGAATATCATAATCATCTAAAAGTGACAAGAGTTTTTTATTTTCACTTCTACAATTATTATAAAGTACAATGAGTTATTATTAACTGATATGTACCTGAAAGCAATGTTAGCTGTTTGTACCATAGATGGTATTAATTGTTTTTTGACTTTGTAATCAATTATTAATTGATGTATAGAACCCCACCTACATAATAATTATGTACATGTATTAATAGACATGTACATTGTATTAATAGAGATGTACACTGTATTAATAGAGATGTACAGTGTATTTCTTTATATCATATATGTGTATTTAGTAAACTCCTTCCCATACAATTTAAGATGTACTTACCATATTTAAGATGTACTTACCATTCTTCCATAGCAGTTGTCTTTTCTTGAATAGTAAGCTCACTACAATATTACATGTAATGTTATATCATGTGTGTATGTATGTATGTGTGTGTGTGTTCAGTGACTTACTGTGATATTTCAATAAGACGAAATTTATCACTAATACTTTTAGTCTAGAACCAGAAAATTATTCAAAAAAGAACAATTAATAAATTTGTTGTACCTTTTGTCGGAATGATTCTGGCATTAACAAAGCATCTTCAATAACTCCTATATATGCGTCATAAATATCATTGTAGGATATAATAAGACACTTACCATGTGAAGTACATCCTGGCTTCCCATTGACATAGTAACATGTAAGGGTCTGATCAAAGTCACACATAACCTATTTGATTTTGAAGATGTTTAAATGTAAGCAAAGTAAAAGGAAATGGTCAATGATACTAACTGTCTATTTGGTGGTGGATTGTTGAGAACTGAGTAATTATCTAACCTGCAATTTTTCATGTCCAGCTGTGATCATCTTTTGAACTCTATTCAAGATATGATCTACATCTTTACAATGAACTGTAGGTCCTTCAAGGAGATGCTTCAGTCGATGCATTATAATAGCAGATAGCAGAGCAGCTGATGGTACAATATAACCACACCTCTTATATCTTCCTTCCTGTCAAGTTCCTGATTGTATTCAGGATACTGTGTGGTATTAAAGACCCCAGTAAATATTTCTTCAGCTACTGATTAAGCTCATCTTAATATACTCTCTGTATCAATGACATACACACTTATTATTGTAAATTCATTTAGTATGTTAAGTATAAAAAACATTGTAAAAACATTTAATCTTTTAATAATAATAGTATGTATATACATGTAATGTACTCAGTACAATACTATTATAATGTAGGGAGTAAATGTTTAGATTTTAAAAATGGTTGTATGTATCTAAGATTGTTGCTGTCTCTTAAGAAAGATCTCCTTTAACTCATTTCCAGCTCCTTCAGTACTATCTTGATCAGGATCAAGAGGCTATATGCATAAATTCATATGATTAATAACATTATTTTACACATAAACTGATCCTACCTTTTCTTTGGTAGTTTTCCGAAGCTTCACTAGAAACTTTGGTTCTTCTATCTCTTCTTCTTCATCTTCTTCATCTTCTTTTTTTTCTATTTCTTCCTCTCCCTCTTCTTCCTTATGGTTTATATCAACATCAATGTTTTCATCATCACTCTCAGGAGCATCATTTGGTGGTGGTGGCCAAGCTTTTAAAGGTTTCTGTTTCGGAATTTCTTGTTTTGGAGGAAGTGTGGAATCAGGAGGTGCCCATTTTGATAAGACAGGTTTATCTCCTGTGCGCTGTGGTTTATTAACCTCCTCTTTCTCTTTAACCACAATGGCATCATCAAGTTGGAGGCAATAAGGCCATTTCTCCAGTACTCCTCCAAGAATATCACCACTACCTGTAGATCCAATAGAGATATGAGAGGCAGAACCTGTCGGTCTATCCATATCATCCAAATACTGGTCTGGGATTAGAGGTGGATCCTCTTCACTGTCTTCAAGTTCTCGGAGCTGGCGCTTGCGGGCTACAATATCTTGATCAACAGATGAGTAGACACTATCAATTTCAGTAATCACTGCAATTTCATGTGCTAGAAATGGAGAACATCACATTGTGGTTAGAAAAACATTTATATGTAAAAACATGTAGCGTGTTTCCTTACTATTTTCACTTGAGTTAGTTGCTGGTGTTGGAGGGGGTGTGGCTGGTGTCTTATCCTTGTCACTATGTTTCTTGAGTTTTGACAGAGGATTAGATCGATGAGCTGGTCTAAATCCCATCTCTCCCAAATCCTGCTCTTCTTTAGAATTCTTTTTCTTGCTACTTTTCCTAAGAGGTTTCAAAGCATTTTGAATCGATTTTGAAAGACCACGAGATTGGCTTTTTTTAGCTCTCCGTTTTTCATTCTCTTCAATCTCATTCACTGTTGCATAGTCATATGATATATCAAGTGTTGCTGGCATGATATCTTCAGATATTTCTGCTTCATAACTAACCACAATATCACTCGTATCACTTTGACGTTTGTCACCTGTAATAAATGAACATTTATTGTTGTCAATTTTTTATTACCATTAGTAGTAGCAGATTGTTCTTCTAGTTCTTCATATGGAGACACATCTATATCTTCTATATTGAGTACATTCTCCTGTGAATCAAAACAGACTGATGACTCTATCATCCCCTCATCCATTCGTCCATCTCTCCCTCCACCCATTTGTTGATCCCTCCATCCATTTGTTCTATTCATCCATCCATCCATCTCTCCATCCATCCATTTGTTCATTTCATTCATCAATTTGTCTATCTATTACATTTTGTTCTTCAATCTTTGAAGAAGGACGAAGTGAATACGTGACAACCAGATCAGCCATTTCTGGTTTTGTAGAACTAAGGGCATTAGAATAGGGAGTTGATCCGCACTATAACAATGATACAATATAATTTGTACTATAATCGCAAATAGAACCTTATTTGTTGCAGTAAGATCAGCTCCATTATCAAGTAGAAACTTCAACACCTCTACTTGCCTGTAAAGAAATTGGCAGAAATTATATTATATATGTTGATAACACAAATCTGTTAAATATTATTTACCCAGATCCAGCTGCATCATGAGCTGGTGTGTCACCATTTTCATCCTTTGCTGAAACTAAGAGTCCTGTCATGTCATTATTGACCAACCAACGAACAGTCTTCAATTTTCCTGCAGCTAAAAACAAAAAGAAACAGCTTCAAATTATAGATGACAAATATTTGAAATTGTTAGTCCAAAAGAAACCATACTTACAAGCAGCAAAATGTAGAGGTGTTCCTCCATCAGGAACAGGATCAAACATAATATCGGCACCCAATCTGGCTACAATAAACTAGAAATCACATCATATAAAGTTCTCAAAAATAACATAAAACTTGTTACCTTAACAATATGAGTGTGTCCGGCTTGGGCAGCTGCATGTATTGGTTTGAGATGATCACTTTGGTCACCGCTGGGAACAGTCAGATCACATTTTGCAGTGTCATGAAGGAATCGTAGTGCCTCTAGTCTACCTTCTTGTGCAGCAAAATAAACTGGAGTTGTACCTGATCCAAGAAAACAGAAGATATGATTGTACAATAGATAAATCATATGAACTGTATACTAACCATCTGCTGTTTTTTCATGAAGCAATCTCTTAAATTTGCTTGTAAAAAGACGCAGTGCTTCAACATTACCTGTAAGTATTATACCATAGATATTGAATAGATTCGTTAGACTAACCATAAGAGGCAGCCACATGTGCAGCTGTGATGCCTGAACTATTAATTGCATTAACAGACTTAACTCCTAGTTCATTGATTAAGAGTTTAACAACATTTGTATGATGTTTTTGAATGGCAAGCAAAAGACAAGTGAAACCTACAAGTTATAAATAATTCAATGCTAAATATGTTACATTTACTAGTATAATTACTGACCAGACTTATCTTGCAAAGTACTTAGTTCAGATTTTAAGTCTTTCTCATCTGAACTTAGAAGAGCCTTAATAAGAAGGTCATATAAATAATGTAAGTTCCCATTATCAACAATCAACACTTACTTTTATGCTTTCAACGTGACCCAAAGCAGCTGCTATATGGATGGGTGTTTCACCATGAGCAGCTTGATATAGAACTGATAGTGTAGTGTAACGAAGTAACCACCTGAAAATAGAAAATATTTTTCATTAGAATCTTAAACAATTATATATGTATGTGTACCTGATTGCTTCAACACGATTGTTTCTGGCTGCCATATGCAATGGTGTAGCTAAGGATTTATCAAGAGCAGGCACTCCCACATGGTTTTTCCACAAGAAAATTTCCTCAAGTGCTTCTACATTTCCTTCAAAAGCTGCTTTATGAGCTGGTAGATCAACTTCTTTGAAAGATGCAAAGTTTCCCTCTAGCTCGTTCACCAAATTGAGTCTTTTACGATATTGTTTTAGTCCACGATTGCTAAGAAAACAATATTCAGGGACATTACTGTCTTTTTCAGCTGCTTCAGGTAATAAAGAATCCATACTTCTTGTCGCAAGTTTTTTTTTAACTGCGTCTTATGAGCCCCACCCTCAATCATATTCATGAACCCCTCCCAATTTAATATCATTATTCACGAGTTCCTCATCTGGATCTTTAGGACACAAGTATACATTATTAATGGAGGCTGTTTGGCGGTACTTCAAGGTTCATAATTTCAATATTGACCTATATCATGATTTTTCTATATTAGGTCCAGTTGCCTGCTTACCTGAAAGCTGTCCCTCTACCAAAAAAGTTTGCAGGATTTTTGGTGCTGTCTCGAGAAGAATGGCTGGAGCTACTTCCTCTATTAGTTTTGATCTTTGTGCTAGTGTATCTTGCCATTTCTCCTATTTTTGGTAAGAAAGGCATACCTTTTACATAATATAATATCATTCCATTTGTCGTTAGGTTTTCTGTTTAAGAAGAAAGAGAAACGCCCTCGTGTTAATATGAAACAAGACTTAGAATCTGAGAAAATTGCTACCAATTGGAATATTGATGATTTAGGAGATAAAAAAGTATTTTGCCGATGCTGGAAATCTAGCAAAGTAATATATCACTAAATAATGTTAATAACACAACTATTATGCTACCAATACTATATCATTTTATTTTTTATAGTTTCCACTTTGTGATGGCTCACATAACCGACATAATAAAGAGACAGGGGACAATGTTGGTCCATTGATCTTAGAAAAAACTAAGAAAGAAACAAAGAAGGAAGATACCACACCAGAAAAACAGTCTTAATAACTAAAAATAGTTATGATAATTTGCGTGTTTAGACTTTTTGAGTTGATCATTGGTCTTATAGAGGGCAGTACATCCCTCCCATTTTAACTTTAAGTAGTGTGGGTGTCTTTACTCAAAAATGGCGTCTTTTGTACAAACTAAATTGTCTTCTATCAAACAAACAGGCAAAAGCTATCAAGATCTCATCGACCAAACGATTGTTAAGTTTGAAAAAGAACCAGTTGAATTACGGCAAGCGTTAGATACACTTTTAATTGCAGGTGTGGATGGACAGATGAAAAGATGGATGGATAGATAGATAGTAATAGATGAACAATTGAGTATATTTTATTACATTATAATATATAGCTTTGGATGAAGGATTAAGTATTGTTGAAGCTAAAGCTGTTCTTGCTTATTTTTCTGAGAAAATTCCTAACATTAATCGAGAAGTTGTCAAACATGTTTGTCAAACTGCCCTGACTCGTATGCAGGCTAGGATTGTCTCTTTTGAGGAACAAGTATGAGATAATAAACTAAATAATTTTATAATAATAAACTCAGGTGACATCCATACGACTTGCTTTGAGCAAAATATGTGAAGAGGAAGGTAATTGGAGAGAAAGTGCTGAAGTTCTTTGTGGTATTCCTTTAGAGAGTGGACAAAAGTAAGAAATAAGGACTGACAAATAAAGATAGTATGAACTTTGACTAATATGTGATTTATAACTGTGTCTATGAAACATCTCTCATTTCTGTACTGATGTTGACTATTGGTTTCTGTGCTGTTCTCTTACTTAGAATATACAGTTCTGAATTTAAGATGGATGTCTATTTAAGGATTACGCAACTCTATTTAGAAGAGCAGGATCATGTGTCGGCTGAAGCTTATCTTAACAGAGCTGGACTATTACAGGGTGAAGTTAATAATAGACAACTCCAGATATTATACAAGGTATAGTGAACATCAGTACTTACTACAGTGATCTAAGATACTTAATCTACTAGTACAATGACACTTTCTATTCAATAGGTCTGTAGTGCTAAAATGGCTGATTTCCGACGCAAGTTTTCCGATGCCTCCCGTCGTTACATTCAATTATCATATGAGCCTGCTATTCATCCTGTTGAAAGAATGACATCTCTTAAATGTGCTATGATTTGTACAATATTGTCCAATGCTGGTAAATGAAACAATGAATACAATTATTAAAGTATTATTATTTTTGTTAGGACAACAACGTTCGAAACAATTGGCTACTTTATTTAAAGATGAAAGATGTCAAAGTTTACCTGCTTTTAATATTTTAGAGAAAATGTTAGCTATTAATTTTAAATGATACAACTATTCCTATAAATATTAGGTATCTAGAAAGAATTATTAGACCATCAGAACTAGAAGAATTTGCTGCATTGTTATCACCTCATCAAAAGGCTACTACTGCTGATGGTACTATATTTAATTCTTTAAATATTTAATGTTCATTTCTCTCTTTAACTAATTCAGGTTCCAGTATTCTTGATATTGCTATTATAGAACACAACATTTTGTCAGCTAGTAAACTTTATAATAATATCACATTTAATGAACTAGGAACATTGCTGGGAATACCTGGTCAAAAGGTAATCTATTTGTATGTCTAAATCTCCGTCCACTCTTTTATTCATCTGTCCATTTAATATATCTACCTATTATGTTATCAATTCATCATTTCTTCTTTTCTTTAGGCTGAGAAAGTAGCTGCTCGTATGATCAGTGAAGGACGTATGAATGGTATTATTGATCAACTGCAGGCTGTAGTTTATTTTAAACGTAAGAAAAAACCCAATAAATTATGTCATGTTAATGATTTATTTATCTGTTGTATTAATGATTGAGTTATCTGTTGTATTAATGATTGAGTTATATGTATATTTATTTAGAGCAAGAGATTTTACCATCATGGGATAGTCATATTCGAAATGTGTGTCATTTAGTTAATGGTATTGTTGACAAGATCAATGCTGTTCATCCTGATTGGGCTACAAATGCCATGGATTGTCAGATGTCTCACTAAACACTATCTTATGATTTATTTAGTATTAAGCTCATAATATAATATAACTGTTATTGTTATTGAACATATATTAGAATATTCATTCATTCTTAACAAATTAAAATTGGAAACCTATTAAGAAAAAAATGATTAAGGTTTAATAATATATTGATTTGGTTACCTTACAGCAATGAGCCCCACCTTAAATCGCTTTTTCCAAATAAGGCTACGCCCTTCATCATGCGATGAATACATAACACGTCCCTACAAGTGAGCAAAATGGGCCTGCAAAAACAAAAGAGGATGTCATTATTTAGCTGTCACATATTATTAAAAAACATGGTTTATAATCATTTTCAGCATCAAGAGTATCCCATTTTTCCATCATATTGAGGTCTGTCAATGTTGTTGCTTTATAATAATAATTATGGTTTATTACAAAATACATTTATTACAGTAAGTATTGGAACCTAAAAAAGGAACTTATTAATTGTTACAATATGGAAAGTGAATGATATTAAGAAAATGACAAATTTGTAGTGAGAGAAAGTTGGCCCATATTGTAGTACATGCATATTAAAATAATATGTATATGTACTACAATATAACAAGTTAAGATATCTTATGCAGGATAACTAGACTTTTAGACCAGTGTGACGTATGGAGTGACCACTTCTTGATGAAACTGCTGCAATTCCTACTCCCAGACAGCAACAGATACAAAGTGGTATGGTAACTGCAAGTATGATGCAGATGCAACATACAATAATACTAATAACAATAACAGCAATCAGAGCTCCCAATGATAGGCTAGCTGAAAGAGGTGATAATAGGAAATTGGCAAGACATAGAGAGATGGATGAGGTTATGATATGTAAATAGCTTACCAAGTAGATGAGCATTAACACAAGTTTGAGTATTAGCAGCTATACTTGTGTACGACTCATCAAATGCTATTAATAGAAAATATACACACTGCAAAGTTAGCTTACCAGTAATCTACTTACTGCATTGTACAGTGACATCGTTGCTATGGGAACATGAGCTTGAAGAGATGGCATTCGATGGACAAGTCTGACAATATGCTAGACAATTTTGGCTAACGCTACAATCAACGTTTTCTAACCATATTGGAGAATTGTCATTACCAGGTCTAAAGGAAAGAGTAAATGTCGTTATATTAAAACAAAACATTATAATTCCAGGTATATAATGATATATATATATATATATCATTATAAAAATAAATTGACTGTTTTAGTTGATTCATAGTCACATGGCATGTTTATCCCACCTCCACAAAATATTAACAATAACATGATATATTCTTTTGATTGCTAATTACTATAGAACTAAAAACTTTGTGTACTTAAATATATCAGATTTCTAAAAAAGGTATGTATAGTATGTAGGAATGTCAAATTCCATAGTAACAGCTATGTGACACTTACCACTTAATAATGAGTCATGAACATAAATAATCAAATTAACTCACAAAGACATAGCATTGTATGTTGATGCTAAAGTATAACCAAGTTGACGGCAAATAGTGTTAGCAGCATTTTGAGTGAATCCATTACTACATATAGTACCCCATGAGTCACAGTAAACTTCAACACGGCCTTCTGAGACGTAGTTGCCACCAATAAGACGTAATTCAGATTTATATGGGTCATCCCAAACTGGTGTTGTATCTAACATAGTATTATGATAAAAAGATATCACAATAATTTATTTTAAGTGTATAATGCTTAGTATTAGTATTTATTTTAAATAGCTTTAAAAATCTTAAAATATGTATGAATTGAGTTGGTTAACAAGTGAATCTGTTACTTTATTGTGAAAGATCGCCTTCAAATACTGAAAATTTTGTTAAATATGGTTAATCACTTACAACACCGAACAGTGAGTTCACTGTCATTTGAACATGAACCAAGAGTAGTGTGACTGCATTGTAACACTGTGAGATCATTACTCATACACCCTGATGGAGCATATAAGATTATATCCAAGTTGTCATCTCCGTATCTAAAATAAAATGACAAAGATATTGAATGTGTAACAAAGAAACATACATGCCATCAGTTCCATCACCATAAGATATTGCTCCATTGTAACCTAACTGGTAGCAAACAGTGTTTGCTAGGCTACGGCCACCATTGTCAGGACAGATATTTCCCCACTGATTTTGGTAGTAAACTTGGACTATTCCAGTAGTGAGAGTGTTATTGAGACGTTGGTTAAATAATCGTACAACTCCATTGCCTTGACCTACAAACCATTAGTTCATATTAGATCTATATTATGTCTACTTAATCTATTATAATGTTAAAAATATTGGTATTCAATACTGAGTCAATCTCTATGTCATCATGTAGACCTATAACAACGAATATTTAATAAAAAATTTTCCTCATGTCAACTATTTACTCCTATAAATGACCTCACAACACATAACTTACTATTAGTGCTTAGTGGTTAAAGTCACAAGAAAGAGTAAAGATTGCAGAACAGAAAGTCTTGGAGTATCAAAGTCAAGTCAAACAGTAATCAGATCACTCATCTCTCTTTATGAGAGTACATATGATATAATTATGACAGTCTTTAACTAATTTAGATAGTTATAATTCTGATTAGTAATATGATACTATAAATACACATATATATGTGTACTATAATCATTATAGATACTGATTTCTAACTGTTCATAAGTTATTACTTACCATATGCATACTGAACTAATGCAGCAATCAGGATAGAAAGAATAGAGACAGAAGGAGCCATCAGTTTTCTTCTTATCCTACGATTTATTTCTGCAATAATGGAAAGTGTTTAGAATTTGGAAGAAAAGGTTCACATCCGCCGGATAAGTACGATCATTATTTAATATAAACCTTTTATCATCAATAAATTAGGAGCTCCACCTCTTTTTAACCACGTGGGTAGCAGCTGCAGCTGAAAATGGAAGTGGACAACATTCTAAGTAGTGTTAGAGAACTTGAGAAAGGTATTGTTTAATTATTAGTAAGAATGATGTTCATTTAAATAATAGAAAAGAAAGACAAAGAAAAGATTTTATTAGAATTATGTTCTCAGAGAAAACAACTGCAAGAAAAACTTGAAAATGGTATAAACCGACAACAATGAAAATTTAATAAAACTTTAAAATCATGTCTACTATTTGCTCCTATAGTGACCTCACAACACATAACTATTAGTGCTCAGTGGTCAAAGTCACAAGAAAGAGTAAAGATTGCAGAGCAGAAAGCCTTGGAGTATCAATGTCAAGTCAAACAGTAATGACATCACTCATCTCTCTGTTTTGTTGCATGTACATAAATAGTTATGAGTCTATTAATCAAGACAAACGTCTTATTATAGAAGAATTAAATACAAACATCACAGAAGAAGAGAGGAAACAACAAGAACAGTTGTAAGAGGATGTAGTGATAATCACTCATGACAAATATATATAATTATATAATTATATGTTACTATGTCTTATTAATAGAACTACATTTGAACAAAGAATTAGTGAATTAACTGACAAGTTCCGTTCAGCTATTAACTTTTATGTAAGTCATCAAATAAAGAAATGAAGACAATAACTATACTGGTGATATTTTTCAAAAGTCAGTTCAGTCACTGGAGCGAGAAATAAAAGTCGCAGAAGATAGAAAGTGGACACTAACAGATCAAGGTAAGCTAAACAAATGATATAGGTGTATAGTTATGTGATATTTATATAATGTAGTGAAATTAAATCATTACAAGCTTCAAAAAATAAATGGAGAGTTTGAATGTGTTAAAAGAAAACAAGAACTACAAAAGGAGAAACAAATTGAAACTAATGGAATTGATGATAAAACAAGTACTGTTGTTTTGTAAGTTAGAATATATGATTATATATAATATATTTATACTATTGATCATAACAGTCAAAACTGTATTATTTCTTTATTTTATAGAGATATGTGTCAAGATAGTGTTGAGTCATGTCAACAACTGTTAGATGTATCTCAAGTAAAGAAACAAGAATTACTTAAACAACTTAAAGAGTAATACATTGCTCTCTATAAAGCATTACATTTTTTTTCAAATTGATATTTGTAGATTGAAGATCCAGTTAAACCAAATGACAACAAAACTACAAGAGATATTGCGAGAAGAGTAACAAAAGTGAACTAATTTCTCTGTTGTTAAAGAGACATTTATTAATATTTATTAATAATATATCAACAATTATTTAGTTCTCAACATAATTATGCTAATTAAGTGTTATGTTTCAACTTTGACTTTGTAAGCACGACGAGTAGACGAGGCCGAAATAACTGTTGCTCCAATTCCAATCCCAAGGCAAAGGCAAACATAACAAGGAAGACATACTATGATAATACCAGCAAGAATGACCAGTACTAATGCCAAAATAACTTGAGCTAGATTCACTGAAATGGGAACAGTAAGTGATACACCAATATACATTGGTAAATGTAAAAAACTAATAATATTCTACTAGGTATGTTAAATATTATTTTTATACATACATTACTAATCATACATCTAGTTTGATCTTACAGTGGTTAGCATTGACACAGGTATCAGCATTAGCAGGTACTACATCAGATGAGACATTATATGCTGAAAAAAAGTAAAGTGGATAAGATCTTTTCATGTAACATTGATTATTTCACTTACTGCAGTTAATGTACAAGTCTCCTTTGTGACTTAAGCTGTGCAGTAGATCAGATCGATCAATGACATTACCAATACCGCAATTCTGACAACTTGCAATACATTGATCAGTTGATGTGCAATCAATGTTCGGGAAGTGGAAAACTAAGTTTGTATTACCATTAATACTACAATTAAAATTGATATTGGATTAACCCCTCCATACAGTCAAGTAATAATCACCTGTGATTGTAGGCACTAGCTTCAGTATATCCTAACTGCTTGCACAGAGTGTCAGCATCAAGTTGATCAAAGCCATCACGATTAATTGTTCCCCATTGACGAAGGCAATATATTTCAACTAGTCCATCTGTGACAAATGTACCTTGAGTAAGTCGTATTTGTGCATCATATGGTGAAGCCCATATATTTGTAGATGCTGAAACAAGCAAGAAACAATGTAATCATAAATAAAAATAAATTTAAAATGACATGTACATTGTGAATACACATCTATTTTAATCAAACTTACAGCATTCAACGACAGCAACATCACCAATTGAGCAATTTTGAACTTCAGGTTTGTTACTTGAGTTACAGCTTAGGACAGTTAGTGAAGTGTTAGTGTCACATTTAAAATACAGACCTTCTGTTACACCTGTCAAATTACCATAACTAGAGGATATAGCATAGGAAAAAAATGTTGATTAATGTATTAATGGATGCATGCATGGATTGAAGGAATGAAGTGGATGGATACAATCATTACGTCAATAATGAAATATTAATTTAAAAATCTAAGAGGTCTAGTGCATGGCTCAACCTGGCATTCATTCCTAATGAGTAAGAAATTGACGATTCCTTTCCAAGTTGACGACAAACTGTGTCTGCTTCTTCTTGTAAAAACTCAAACTATCAAACATAACAAATACTAATATTGTAACATTTAACAAAACTAGTACAATACTTGATCTGATGAGCAGATATGTATCCATAAATTATTATAGTAGATCTGTACATATCCATCTGTCAATGATAAATCTGTACTACCACTGTTGTATAGTCGTACAGCACCAATACCTTGACCTGAAGAGATGTATATTAACACAAAAATAACAATTATAATTATAATTATTATATAGAGTGATCATATTATAGTACAACTTTACATAATCAATGTGGTGATAACCAATTCATAGTAAGTTATATGTAATCATTACTTACTTACCTTGAACTTTTACAAAAAAAGTGGTTAAAACAATCTGGTATAGAATGAAACAAGTCATTTTCATACTACAATACTAAAAGGTATAGTTTTATCAATTTTTAACAATTAACTGGCTGTTGATGTATTTACAGCCACTCACTGCTCAGGAATGTATGCCAGTTAGTTAATATACTAATACATTAAATTAAAAGAATTACAACAAAAAGTTAAATTAGTATATAGAAATGAAAATACATAATTATTTAATGGACTTATGGCAGCTATGTGTACATGAGTCAAGAAAGCATAACATGAAAAGTGAATATCACAAAGGGTTAAAAATTACTAAATGCGTTATTCTTTCTTCCTCTTCAATAACGCCTCTTTTAGTTCACTTCCAGCACCACTTAAACTCTCTGGAAGTTGTTTAGGCTAAATAAAACATAATGTATATGTACACATTATAAGTGAACTTGCAGTCTAGCTCACTTCTATCACAGTTCTACGGAGCTTCACAAAAGGTTTTGGAAGTTCTTCAACTTCTTGTTTTTTCTCTTCCACTTTTTCTTCCAAAGGCTCTTGCTGTTCCTCTATTTTTTCTTCCATTTCTTTTTGTTCTTCCTCTTCCTTTTCCTTATTAGTTGGTGGCCATTTTTGTTTTGGCTTGTTAGGCAAATCTTTAGTACTTTTCAGTGCCTCTTCCTTAGGTGGCGGCCATTTTGACTTTAGATCTTGAGATGGTTTGGGTACCACGGGCTCCTTTTTTGCTGTTGGTTCATTTTGTAATTTAGCATGAGACCATTTTTCTAATATGGACAATGACGGTTGACGAGGGGCTGGAGGTTCTTTCTTCAGAGGCTCATCAGTTGATGCAGCATAAGGCCATTTTTGAAGAACAGATGTTTTTTTGATCATATTCTTTTCATTTGAGTTTTCCGGTTTATCAAAGGTTTGTTCTGGAACTGGTGGTGGAATATCATTCCCTTTGGCTAAACGTTTCTGGGCCACCACATTTGGATCCGGAGTGGAGTAAATGGGATCTACCTTTGATAGATCTGTCGTCTCAGGATTTTCTGTTGGTTCTAGTTCTTTAGTCTCTTCTGTCGCTCCATGATTGTTGCGTGACATTAGATCTTCTTTCACACTAATAGTCTCAGGTTTCTCTGATAGCTTTGCCTCTTCCATTGCCTCAAGAGTCTCTGAGTGTTTTGTAGAGACATTAATTTTCTCATCTGGGTCACTATGAATTGTATCAACTAAAGCTGCCATTTCTGGTGTGTTTATTTTCATGGCTAATGACAGTGGTGTGTCACCTTTCTGCATATATTTATCATTGTTAATGTAAAATTACAAAGATCTATTTACCTTGTTAGTGGCTTGAATGTTAGCTCCATTTTCTAACAGGAATTTCAATATCTTGCCATGCCTAAGTTAGTCACAATTAGGCATCCATTAAGCTCAAAATTTGCAACTTACCCAGCTTCAGCAGCATTATGTGCAGGAGTTGCTTCACAATCGTTTGTAGTTGAAAGAGTCACACCAGATTTATCACATGCAATCAACCAACGAACAGTATCCAAGTTACCAGAAGCTATATCATTGAAATAGTACACCATTTAAAAACAAAACTATTTTAACTCACACACTGCCACATGTAGAGGAGTGCTCCCATCAGCAGTAGTATTACCCAGGACAACTGCACCGTGTTTTGATATAATATACTGTCATGATAAGAATCTTTAATACTAATATACATATAAATGTCCATATAATATATCAGTACAAGAGAATACAAAATCTATGTATATATGCAATATACTATACAAGGAGAAGCATAGAGTCCATAAAGACGTTTATCAAAGTCACCATAAGGCCTTTGTATTGCAATATATAGATCAGCAATCAAATAGCTAATAATTACAGCTGTCATTACTCTAGATTACCTCCATGATGTGGATGTGCCCTGACCGAGCAGCAACATGTATAGGCCTGAAACCATCTGTAACAGTAGGATCAGCAAGACTACATTTGGCAGTTTCATGAAGGAAAGACAGAGCCTCCAGTTGTCCTTCTTGTGCGGCATAATAAACTGGAGTACAGCCTAGGTGAGGACCAAAGTAACAGTGCTATGATAATAACTCTATATGTGTGTTTATATACCATCTCTTGTTTTCTCATGTAGCATTTTATTATACTTATTAGCAAGCAGATTTAAGACTTCAAAGTTTCCTATAGTAAGAAATTATACTATGAACAATCTACTATTTAACTGACCAATTGAAGCAGCAACATGAGCAGCTGATACTCCAGAGCTGTTGGTATGAGTCACTGACTTAGCTCCGAGCTCACTCACAAGTAATTTAAACACTTTGTTTTGATGTTTTTGAATGGCCAACAACAAACAAGTGAGACCTAGAGAATAACAAGCGCAAGAGAAACATGTAGATGTACATATCTGTTTGATCTTATATCTTATACCAGATTTTTCTTCCAATGTACACAGTTGGTCTTTCAAACTTTTATCAACAGAACTAAGCAATAACTACACAAAGAGCAAAATCTCTAATCATTTCAAAGGAAGTCATCTCAGTAGCTATTTAAATAATACCTTAAGACATTCCAAATTCCCTTGTTCTATAGCAGCATGGATTGTTGACTTGCCATCTTTGGTTCTATCAAAAACTGATGCAGTTGTGAAACGAAGTAACCATCTAGAAATGAGAGAGAGAGAGAGAGAGTAAATTACTTATAATAAGAGCTGAGCTAAGCCTACTTGATCACTTCCATTTTACTGCCTTTGATTGCCATATGAAGTGGAGTGATGCCTTTGTCTGCAGCTGGTATACCACCACTTTCAACTTTAGAAATGAAAATTGCCTCTAGACCTGGTATATCTCCTTCAAAAGCAGCTTTATGAGCAGGCAATTTGGCATTGGCATAATTTTTCAAGGTTGAATCAACTTGACCCCCTTTTACAGCTTTCACTCTCTTCTGATAATGCTTCAAACCTTTGTCATTTAAAGTACAATGCTTAACTGATGAAGCCATGGTTTTCTTTCAAAAACCAGGCGTGGCTCTGAAAGGCTATTCTTGCTTGAGGGGGGTGGTGAACAGACAAAACTCAACTTATGAATAATAATTTCTCAATTGTCTAATGATTAACCTGCAATGAATATCTTTATATACCAAAATAAAAATCAATTTTCCATAAGATTTAAATTTTATTTTTTTCAAAATAAATGAGGGGGTAACAAATTAAAGAGTAAAAGTAAACAAGGGAAGATACTAATTATAACAATTTCAGCACCAAAATGTCAAGCATTAGCAAATATAAACTGTTGGTGTGTTCTAGTAACACAACAAAGTAACAAGCAGAAACTACAAAATCTAATAATGTTTCTTAGGCACAGGAAAAGGGAGCCATTTAGTAGTGAGAGTGCCTGAGGTACACTCTTCTAATTCTTCACAAATAGCAGTTGGACTCTATAGAGATGAACAAATCTGTATGAAGTTATGGACTATTCTGTAAAATTAATTACACAATTACATGATAATTTAATTTTGTATTAAATTAATGAATCTATAAAGAGTTTATATCTAGGAAGTATAATTGCAAAAATTGTCCTGTAATTGTTCTTATAATGTTGATGCTGCTGTTAGCAAAGCACTAGAGGGTTCTTTATTGATTAGAGAGCCGTGAAGTGACTAGACTTAAGTCTAGAAACATCGTCAGTCATTCTAATTGCAACACTGCTCCTAGTAAAAGTTGGTAAAACTCATTAGTTGACATACATATATACAAGTGTTATTTAATTTCCTACGTAAACTTTCATTTACAACAATAGAATAAAGTGATGAAATAAATATACTCTATTATATATAAACACATCATGATGGTTTAAAACAATTATGAGTTCATTAATACTTACATGTCCATTTTGTAACAAATCCCAAATTGTGCCAAAATGTTCCTCAATGAATTCCTGACACTACAAGACAACAATGACCATACAATATATTAATAACACTATACAACATGTATACCTCTTCTTCAAAGGTAGGAAAATTAGCACATTCGTCTAAAGCCTTTTGTTTTGCAGCACTCTATAAAAACAAATTATAATGTGTGTGTGTGTACATGTATGCATGAGTGTGTGTGTGTGTACATGTTATCAAGTTACTACAGTTATGATATATTCACTTCTGTAGAGTTATTGTCAAATTCATTTTTCGCAATAGTGACAAGAGCTATACACCCAGCACAGGGAACTTCCTTCAATTGGACAGACTGGAAAAATTATGACATTTTAACTTTTATGACATTAAAAAGCTTTAATACGTACTTGTGATTTCTTCAACTGTTGTATCTTGTGAAGCATCAATTTATCTTTAATAGTGAGAGTGCCTGAGGTACACTTTTCTAATTCTTCACAAATAGCAGTTGGACTCTATAGAGATGAACAAATCTGTATGAAGTTATGGACTATTCTGTAAAATTAATTACACAATTACATGATAATTTAATTTTGTATTAAATTAATGAATCTATAAAGAGTTTATATCTAGGAAGTATAATTGCAAAAATTGTCCTGTAATTGTTCTTATAATGTTGATACTGCTGTTAGCAAAGCACTAGAGGGTTCTTTATTGATTAGAGAGCCGTGAAGTGACTAGACTTAAGTCTAGAAACATCGTCAGTCATTCTAATTGCAACACTGCTCCTAGTAAAGGTTGGTAAACTCATTAGTTGACATACATATATACAAGTGTTATTTAATTTCCTACGTAAACTTTCATTTACAACAATAGAATAAAGTGATGAAATAAATATACTCTATTATATATAAACACATCATGATGGTTTAAAACAATTATGAGTTCATTAATACTTACATGTCCATTTTGTAACAAATCCCAAATTGTGCCAAAATGTTCCTCAATGAATTCCTGACACTACAAGACAACAATGACCATACAATATATTAATAACACTATACAACATGTATACCTCTTCTTCAAAGGTAGGAAAATTAGCACATTCGTCTAAAGCCTTTTGTTTTGCAGCACTCTATAAAAACAAATTATAATGTGTGTGTGTGTGTGTGTGTGTACATGTATGCATGAGTGTGTGTGTGTACATGTTATCAAGTTACTACAGTTATGATATATTCACTTCTGTAGAGTTATTGTCAAATTCATTTTTCGCAATAGTGACAAGAGCTATACACCCAGCACAGGGAACTTCCTTCAATTGGACAGACTGGAAAAATTATGACATTTTAACTTTTATGACATTAAAAAGCTTTAATATGTACTTGTGATTTCTTCAACTGTTGTATCTTGTGAAGCATCAATTTATCTTTAATAGTGAGAGTGCCTGAGGTACACTTTTCTAATTCTTCACAAATAGCAGTTGGACTCTATAGAGATGAACAAATCTGTATGAAGTTATGGACTATTCTGTAAAATTAATTACACAATTACATGATAATTTAATTTTGTATTAAATTAATGAATCTATAAAGAGTTTATATCTAGGAAGTATAATTGCAAAAATTGTCCTGTAATTGTTCTTATAATGTTGATGCTGCTGTTCGCAAAGCACTAGAGGGTTCTTTATTGATTAGAGAGCCGTGAAGTGACTAGACTTAAGTCTAGAAACATCGTCAGTCATTCTAATTGCAACACTGCTCCTAGTAAAAGTTGGTAAAACTCATTAGTTGACATACATATATACAAGTGTTATTTAATTTCCTACGTAAACTTTCATTTACAACAATAGAATAAAGTGATGAAATAAATATACTCTATTATATATAAACACATCATGATGGTTTAAAACAATTATGAGTTCATTAATACTTACATGTCCATTTTGTAACAAATCCCAAATTGTGCCAAAATGTTCCTCAATGAATTCCTGACACTACAAGACAACAATGACCATACAATATATTAATAACACTATACAACATGTATACCTCTTCTTCAAAGGTAGGAAAATTAGCACATTCGTCTAAAGCCTTTTGTTTTGCAGCACTCTATAAAAACAAATTATAATGTGTGTGTGTGTACATGTATGCATGAGTGTGTGTGTGTGTACATGTTATCAAGTTACTACAGTTATGATATATTCACTTCTGTAGAGTTATTGTCAAATTCATTTTTCGCAATAGTGACAAGAGCTATACACCCAGCACAGGGAACTTCCTTCAATTGGACAGACTGGAAAAATTATGACATTTTAACTTTTATGACATTAAAAAGCTTTAATACGTACTTGTGATTTCTTCAACTGTTGTATCTTGTGAAGCATCAATTTATCTTTAATAGTGAGAGTGCCTGAGGTACACTTTTCTAATTCTTCACAAATAGCAGTTGGACTCTATAGAGATGAACAAATCTGTATGAAGTTATGGACTATTCTGTAAAATTAATTACACAATTACATGATAATTTAATTTTGTATTAAATTAATGAATCTATAAAGAGTTTATATCTAGGAAGTATAATTGCAAAAATTGTCCTGTAATTGTTCTTATAATGTTGATACTGCTGTTAGCAAAGCACTAGAGGGTTCTTTATTGATTAGAGAGCCGTGAAGTGACTAGACTTAAGTCTAGAAACATCGTCAGTCATTCTAATTGCAACACTGCTCCTAGTAAAAGTTGGTAAAACTCATTAGTTGACATACATATATACAAGTGTTATTTAATTTCCTACGTAAACTTTCATTTACAACAATAGAATAAAGTGATGAAATAAATATACTCTATTATATATAAACACATCATGATGGTTTAAAACAATTATGAGTTCATTAATACTTACATGTCCATTTTGTAACAAATCCCAAATTGTGCCAAAATGTTCCTCAATGAATTCCTGACACTACAAGACAACAATGACCATACAATATATTAATAACACTATACAACATGTATACCTCTTCTTCAAAGGTAGGAAAATTAGCACATTCGTCTAAAGCCTTTTGTTTTGCAGCACTCTATAAAAACAAATTATAATGTGTGTGTGTGTGTGTGTGTGTACATGTATGCATGAGTGTGTGTGTGTACATGTTATCAAGTTACTACAGTTATGATATATTCACTTCTGTAGAGTTATTGTCAAATTCATTTTTCGCAATAGTGACAAGAGCTATACACCCAGCACAGGGAACTTCCTTCAATTGGACAGACTGGAAAAATTATGACATTTTAACTTTTATGACATTAAAAAGCTTTAATACGTACTTGTGATTTCTTCAACTGTTGTATCTTGTGAAGCATCAATTTATCTTTAATAGTGAGAGTGCCTGAGGTACACTTTTCTAATTCTTCACAAATAGCAGTTGGACTCTATAGAGATGAACAAATCTGTATGAAGTTATGGACTATTCTGTAAAATTAATTACACAATTATATGATAATTTAATTTTGTATTAAATTAATGAATCTATAAAGAGTTTATATCTAGGAAGTATAATTGCAAAAATTGTCCTGTAATTGTTCTTATAATGTTGATGCTGCTGTTAGCAAAGCACTAGAGGGTTCTTTATTGATTAGAGAGCCGTGAAGTGACTAGACTTAAGTCTAGAAACATCGTCAGTCATTCTAATTGCAACACTGCTCCTAGTAAAAGTTGGTAAAACTCATTAGTTGACATACATATATACAAGTGTTATTTAATTTCCTACGTAAACTTTCATTTACAACAATAGAATAAAGTGATGAAATAAATATACTCTATTATATATAAACACATCATGATGGTTTAAAACAATTATGAGTTCATTAATACTTACATGTCCATTTTGTAACAAATCCCAAATTGTGCCAAAATGTTCCTCAATGAATTCCTGACACTACAAGACAACAATGACCATACAATATATTAATAACACTATACAACATGTATACCTCTTCTTCAAAGGTAGGAAAATTAGCACATTCGTCTAAAGCCTTTTGTTTTGCAGCACTCTATAAAAACAAATTATAATGTGTGTGTGTGTACATGTATGCATGAGTGTGTGTGTGTGTACATGTTATCAAGTTACTACAGTTATGATATATTCACTTCTGTAGAGTTATTGTCAAATTCATTTTTCGCAATAGTGACAAGAGCTATACACCCAGCACAGGGAACTTCCTTCAATTGGACAGACTGGAAAAATTATGACATTTTAACTTTTATGACATTAAAAAGCTTTAATACGTACTTGTGATTTCTTCAACTGTTGTATCTTGTGAAGCATCAATTTATCTTTAATAGTGAGAGTGCCTGAGGTACACTTTTCTAATTCTTCACAAATAGCAGTTGGACTCTATAGAGATGAACAAATCTGTATGAAGTTATGGACTATTCTGTAAAATTAATTACACAATTACATGATAATTTAATTTTGTATTAAATTAATGAATCTATAAAGAGTTTATATCTAGGAAGTATAATTGCAAAAATTGTCCTGTAATTGTTCTTATAATGTTGATACTGCTGTTAGCAAAGCACTAGAGGGTTCTTTATTGATTAGAGAGCCGTGAAGTGACTAGACTTAAGTCTAGAAACATCGTCAGTCATTCTAATTGCAACACTGCTCCTAGTAAAAGTTGGTAAAACTCATTAGTTGACATACATATATACAAGTGTTATTTAATTTCCTACGTAAACTTTCATTTACAACAATAGAATAAAGTGATGAAATAAATATACTCTATTATATATAAACACATCATGATGGTTTAAAACAATTATGAGTTCATTAATACTTACATGTCCATTTTGTAACAAATCCCAAATTGTGCCAAAATGTTCCTCAATGAATTCCTGACACTACAAGACAACAATGACCATACAATATATTAATAACACTATACAACATGTATACCTCTTCTTCAAAGGTAGGAAAATTAGCACATTCGTCTAAAGCCTTTTGTTTTGCAGCACTCTATAAAAACAAATTATAATGTGTGTGTGTGTGTGTGTGTGTACATGTATGCATGAGTGTGTGTGTGTGTACATGTTATCAAGTTACTACAGTTATGATATATTCACTTCTGTAGAGTTATTGTCAAATTCATTTTTCGCAATAGTGACAAGAGCTATACACCCAGCACAGGGAACTTCCTTCAATTGGACAGACTGGAAAAATTATGACATTTTAACTTTTATGACATTAAAAAGCTTTAATACGTACTTGTGATTTCTTCAACTGTTGTATCTTGTGAAGCATCAATTTATCTTTAATAGTGAGAGTGCCTGAGGTACACTTTTCTAATTCTTCACAAATAGCAGTTGGACTCTATAGAGATGAACAAATCTGTATGAAGTTATGGACTATTCTGTAAAATTAATTACACAATTACATGATAATTTAATTTTGTATTAAATTAATGAATCTATAAAGAGTTTATATCTAGGAAGTATAATTGCAAAAATTGTCCTGTAATTGTTCTTATAATGTTGATGCTGCTGTTAGCAAAGCACTAGAGGGTTCTTTATTGATTAGAGAGCCGTGAAGTGACTAGACTTAAGTCTAGAAACATCGTCAGTCATTCTAATTGCAACACTGCTCCTAGTAAAAGTTGATAAAACTCATTAGTTGACATACATATATACAAGTGTTATTTAATTTCCTACGTAAACTTTCATTTACAACAATAGAATAAAGTGATGAAATAAATATACTCTATTATATATAAACACATCATGATGGTTTAAAACAATTATGAGTTCATTAATACTTACATGTTCATTTTGTAACAAATCCCAAATTGTGCCAAAATGTTCCTCAATGAATTCCTGACACTACAAGACAACAATGACCATACAATATATTAGTAACACTATACAACATGTATACCTTTTCTTCAAAGGTAGGAAAATTAGCACATTCGTCTAAAGCCTTTTGTTTTGCAGCACTCTATAAAAACAAATTATAATGTGTGTGTGTGTGTGTACATGTATGCATGAGTGTGTGTGTGTGTACATGTTATCAAGTTACTACAGTTATGATATATTCACTTCTGTAGAGTTATTGTCAAATTCATTTTTCGCAATAGTGACAAGAGCTATACACCCAGAACAGGGAACTTGCTTCAATTGGACAGACTAGAAAAATTATGACATTTTAAGTTTCATGATATATAAAGATGATGAATTTATAAATAATATTATATTTTACCTCACTAAGATAGAAAAATAATAATTTGGCAAATAAATAATAAAATAAATACTTAATGATTTAGTTTTTCTAGATCACATGACTAAAATGTCAAAGGGCAATCAGAATCGTCTTTTTCTTTTTATTCTGGTAGGGAAGATAATAAGGTAAATATTGCTAGTAAATATACATACATGAACCATCCATGTTCAAAACCTACATCATCCATACTCATGTAATATTGTTATACTGTTTCCTTGTTCCACTTCTAAAACTTTAAGGTATATAACTTTTAGGCATTAGAGAGAATATCACCAAGGGCTTCAGTATTTGCATTAAGATGGCCAGAGGTCTAGTATCATGATATCCATGGCTTTTGTTAAATTGGTGGCGCCATCTAGCTTGCATATAATGCAGCCATGACAAAAGGTCATGATCAATTAAACATGCAGACAGCTCGTGAACAACACATACAGTTGTTAAAGTAACTGAATGTCTATTTTAAAAGTTGACCTTATAGCTTTAATTATTACATGAATTTTAGGGATGTCCTCTTTTATGATTGTCCACTGATATTTTAAGTGAAGTACCCTCATCTTAGAGGAGAAATGACAATATGGTTTACCTTATTTCAGGATTCAATATTTGTTAATTTATTACTTAGCTAGTAAATCATCACATAAAACCTGTATTAAGAACCAGTATAATTATTACATATTTAGTGTTTTTTTTAATTTCATTCTGATAGACTAGATAACAAGATATCTACTGCTTGTAAACATGCATACAAAAGCCTTTGGTGACATTTGTGACTCATACAATATTCTGGATCATTGTTATTATGCTGTTCCTTAGCTCCACTCATAAACCTTAAAAGTGTATAGCTTTTAGATGTGAGAGAGAATATCAATATCAAGGGCTTCTGTATTTACATAATATCATATATGGAATACAATGTACACATACATTCTTATGGCTTAATAACTATAATAACTAGTTTGGTTAAGAGGGTCGAAGTATAGTATAATAATATTCATAGCATTTTGTTAAGGTTGGTGGTGCCATCTGTCTCGTGTAAAATGCAGCCATAACAAAAGGTTGTGATCAATTAAACATGCGGACAGCTTGTGAACAACACATACACCTGGTAAGGTAACCTTTTAGTGAAATACCCTTACCTTAAAGGGAAATGACAATATGGTTTACCTTATTTGGATAATTGATAAATAAGAATCCCAGGCTTCTATATTTGTTGATTTATTACTTAGCTAATAAGCCATCACATAAAACATGTTATATTAACATTCAACATTACAGCTTTAATTATTACACTAATTTAAGACATGTTCTTTTCTGAGTGCCCATGGATACTTTTATTAATAGAGTGGAGTTATCTTAAAAAATAAAGAACATTATGGTTTATATTATTTGAGTAAGCAGTAAGAACATAAAATCTGGGCTAGCCTGAGCTTGTCATCACATATGTTGCATTTGGTATGTCATGCAAAATATTGAAAGATTAGTATAGAAGTCCAGTGAGACAGTCTGAGATCGACATATTTTAAAACTGATTCCTACTCTCTAAGTCCTAAACATTTTGCATTAAACTATGTGGCTCAAAGTTCAAACTGTCCCACTGGGTTATGCTTGCAGGTTGGACTGGGACACTGGGCTTCTATAGATTATAACTAGGCTAGAAATGTATGCCACTTAATGATGTAATAAATGCAATGATGTGAAACTGTCTACAATAGTCATAGGTTCACAGAGGATACATTCACATATTTTTTTTACATTGGTCTAGAATCTCCTCTGTTTGTCAAAATTTCTCTCCAGCTTCCTTTCTCTGATTTGGTATTCTTTCTCTCTAGTCTGTTGCCTTCTTTGCCTATTGGACTTTATAAAGTTTGCTCTCTTACTCAGTATACTTTTTTTGCTCTATAGTCTCATTAGAACATCTCCTCTCTTTTTCTTCTTATTTGTACTCTTTTTTTCTTCTTCACTTACTTTAAGTTCTATGCTAGCTTCACATGCTATTCTGTTATTCCATATTACTATTATCTAGTTAAATTCTTAGCCTACCACTTTAAATTTTATCAAAAACAGCTATGTCACAATCAATTTGATATATATTGAATGATAGTTAACCATACCAGCCACCCTAAAACCAACTTGCGTATATTGCAGCTTGCTCAGGCTTGTCTCATTAACAAGTTAGTGTTTTTTCATTTCATTCGGGTAGAGAAGATATCAGATATCTGCTACTAGTAAACATACATACACAAGCCTTTGGTGACATTCACATTCGCAATCATACCATTCATGCTCATATAATATTCTAGACCACCATAGTATTGTTATTATACAGTTTCCTAGCTTTACCCCTAAACCTTAAAAGTGTATAGCTACATGTGAGAGAATATCATCAAGGGCTTCAGTGTGTACACAATATTATATATAGTATACACACATTCTTATGGCTTAATAACTATAATAACTAGCTTGGTTAAGAGGGCCAGAAGTCTAGTATTGTGATATCCATAGCATCTTTTTAAGGTTGGTGGTGCCACCTATCATGCATACAATGAAGCCACAACAAAAGGTCATGATCAATTAAACACACAGACAACACATGAACACATGTGCAATTAGCAAGGTAACCAAAGAGTACATGTTAACATTCAACATTACAGCTTTAATTATTACACTAATTAAAGGGATGTTCTCCACTTATACTTATCTTAAAGGGGACGTTATGGTTTATTTCATTTGGATAAATGATAAATATAATCCCAGGTTTCTGCAGCTTTTTATCATGAGAGAGAATATCATGATCATCAAGAGCTTTGGCATATACTGTATATCATGTACAGAATACATTGTATATGTACACTCTTACCCCTTAATAACTATAATAGCTAGTTTGGTTAAGAGGGTCAGAAGTCTAGTATAATAATATTCATAGCATTTTGTTAAGGTTGGTGGCGCCATCTATCTCGTGTAAAATGTAGTCATAACAAAAGATCGTTATCAATTAAACATGCGGACAGCTCGTGAACAACACGTACACCTGGTAAGGTAACCTTTTAATGAAATGCCTTATCTTAAAGGGAAATGACGATATGGTTGACCTTATTTGGGTGATTGGTAAATACAATCCCAGGCTTAAACATGCAGACAGCTCGTGAACAACACGTACACCTGGTAAGGTAA
>OZ014422.1:5799700-5867200 GCA_963965975.1 Xestospongia bergquistia | reverse complement strand
TAAATGTATGAAATCTCTCTTGTCCAGCAGTATCCCTGTTATCAAATAATAATATATTACATTAGTTTGAACAAGACTTATTGTTAATAATCCATTAGTATTAAAAGGTAATGAACCACATAGCTCATTATTAATAATCCATTAGTTTTAAAGGGTAATGGACCACACAGTCATCTATTCAATACCTACATTCACACACAGTATGAATTTATTCTGATCTGTTTTACTACTAGTAACTAATATACCATCTGTCATCATCCATTGTCCCATGTCATTACATCACTCCTTCATCCCATCGTTCTATTCATCACTTCATTATCATTGAATGCTATCATATTTAAATACTTACCACACTCTCAATTTTACTCTAACTCCTCTCACTGATATAGTAATATCACTATAATCAATACCTATACAACAGAGAGAGAGACAGACAGAGATACAAAGTGTAAACATATATAATAGCAGTCTGATAATTCTATCAATGCTGACATGATTTGACTATCTTTACACTAAGCACTTTTATTTCAGTTTAGAGTCATATAATATTAATCAGTTATCTGATAATATCTAGACTGAATGATAATCCTTATTATTAAGTGAAAGCAATTAGCATAATAAAAACATTTACTATATAAGGAATAGAATCCCTAATACAGTAAGGCAATTTATTCCCAAATTGTATATATCTGGATTAACCTCTATAATATTATGTTTAGACTTCTAGCATTGATGTCTATCATGAAACTAAAGACACCATCTTATGACATCAGATAGCCTGCTAGAGATAACTATAGTTTGCGTGTTATAATATGAGTCATTTGAGTAGCATAATTAGTATAATATATTATCTATAGGACTATTACAATAAGTACCACTGGCTAGTTAGTATACTGAGCAATTCATACCAACTTGGTCATCAGTATTAGACAAATATTGATACTATGTAAGATATAACTAAATAGACTTGATCTATCATCAATATATTCATTTTTTATGGTGGTTTTAACTACACTTTGTATATTCTACTAAGGATAAAAAATGTATACATGTGATCTGTTCCTAAACTTACCAATAGTCGAGATCAAGTTTGGAGAAGCAAAGCCATCTTTATAATAATTTATCAGACTTGTCTTTCCTACACCTGAGTCACCTAGCACTAATACTTTGAACGTCTGAGCAACAGGCTGTCCTGGAGAACTATCTGGAGTTGATTTAGCTGACATGACGATGAAATAGAGAAATATACTAACAAGATTAGCAGATTATACTATATATAAAAAGTAAATGTGGGTGGTGCTCTGAGGCACGCCCACACAACAACCAGCTACACCCTTTAAAGTTAAACAGGTAAGTTGACCTTCAAGAAAGATAGCATTTATTATAGCAATTTAAAATGTAGTCATTATTTTGTGCTTTATGCAATGCATAGCCTTCATGTGGTCTATAAATCATAGTAGGAGTAACTTCATAAGACTCAATGGCATGTTCAGTTATGATAAGCAAAATATTTCTAGCACATTTATAATAGCATGGCCATAATAGGCTAAGCTCAGTTTTATTTGGTACTATATGTTTTTTTTTTTACTAGGCTTTGTACAGTTAGTATAATTATATGTATATAATTACTCCATTTTAGCTCTTGTTTCTCAATGATCACACCACTTTTTGTCTCCATGGGTTTCCTTTATTATGTACACATCGATATATAAAATGTATTCATGCATATATATATATATATATATATATATATATATATAGTTTCAAATGACAAACAGTTGTGTGTGTGTGTGTATGGTGTGAGTTAGTGTTATTCATATTACAGACCCCATACATTCTAACTCCATATGAATATCTATATAAGTAAGTGTAATATGGTCACTGTACACAGATTATGTGAAATATACATATCCAACATTGTGATATTCATGGTTTGCAAATTCATTATAATTTTAATGTTTTTAAACTAACTCCTGAGGGTGGTCTTTCAGCACTGATATTAGTAATGTTATTTGTTATATTATCTCCACAGAAATGGTAGACGAAACAGTTGTTGTTATATCAGTGACAGTCACCGTCATTTTAGTACTTCTAGCATTTATAGTTTGTTGTACATGGTAAGTATAGTAGACAAGCTCAAGGTTTCCTCATTCTTTGTCTATTTTATAGGTTCTATCTCTGTCGTGGTGGCTCACATCATGATGACGAAGAAATGCATTCTAAGAGAGTCAATGCTTTAGACAATAATGATAGAATAGCATCTCAACGGTATGGTGCTAGAATTAGTGTGCCTCAGCGTTATGGTGCTAAAAGTAGTCTACCTCAGCGCTATGGGGCTAAAAGTAGTCTACCTCAGCGCTATGGTGCTAAAAGTAGTCTACCTCAGCGTTATGGTGCTAAAAATAGTGTTTCTAGCTATACAGAAGAAAGCACAACAAGCACAAGATGGAGTGTTGGAGATCAATTTTTTAATAATAAAGAGAGTTTACCTCTCTCTCCAATACGAGCAATCCCACCACTCAGGTAAATAGCTATAGCAAATGTCATTTTATTATTATTTCTTTATTTCTTAATGGATATAGAAAACCATACAAGTCAGAGTCAGACCTGACATTCAGAAAACTTAGCGAAAGCATCAATGATCTTTTCATATCACAAACTCCTGTACCAAACTTGCAATACAGTGTACCAGATTTACTTGATCATGATTTGAATTTGGATGAAGATCTTTTTGAGCAACCTTCTCCAGAATTAAAACATTTGAATAATGAGTTACTAGTAACAGAGAATAAAGAACTCAATAATAAAGTGAGTTCATTACCACCATTTCACCACCAGATTGATGATATTCAAACAAACTCTCAAGTTTTAGTCTCTGAGTCACAACCATATCACTCGGACAACGAGGAGATAGATGCTGACAATGAACTTACTGACAAAAGTACTCCCTCAGTGAGTCAGGCAAACACTCCTAGTGTAACTGAGGCACAATTATGTCGCATATTAGATAGTACTACACTAAAGTCTGATGCTCAATTACAAAGTAGTTTGGTTGATGTGGACCACAGCTCATGTATGGAATCTGATAGCTCTTCTTCACTACCCAAAGTAGAAAGTGGTGTAGTCATGTTACCAGATGACTATGAGAGAGAAACTGATGATATATTTGAAACTATTGCCACAAAATCATTTGAAAGAGAACCTACAACACAAGAGGAGGCATTTGAAAAACAAAAGGAAAAAAATGAACAACTATATTTAGGTGATGAAGCTAAGCCATCTATATCAATTTCAACTGAATCTCCCAAGAGTCCTTATGTTAACAAGCCATTGATTGATCCAGTAATCCACTCATCAAGTGTGCCACAAGTTGCAAAACAAGATGACTTTCTACTCATAGCTCAAAAGCTCACAAACAGTGGAGAGCATCGCCGACGGAAATCAGGGAGGCAAGAAAGTCCTTCTGAAGTGAGAAAGGAATTACAGGAAATGTCTCCTGGAATGAAAGTTGAAGAACTTCGAAAACATTTTCAGGAGACAATAGAATCTCCAGGCTCAAGTCCTTTAAACTTGCCAGCACAAATGAGAAAAGACAAGCTTTTTGGTGATATCAAAACAGACGGTGCCTCCCCCAATACATCAAAGACTGTTCTGAGCAATGAAGTAGCAAAAATGAAAATAATGCTAAATGAAAGAGATCTAGACCTTCCTGATGAGACAAAAAATGAAAAGAACCCTCTTAATTTACAATTGCCAACTGATACAAATTCTAAAGATAGTCAAAGACAAAGCAGTACAAGTACAGATGAAATGTTAAGCGCCAGTAAACCGGATCTTAATCTCAGTGTTAACAAAAAATTTAGAAAAAGATCCAGTCCTGGTGTCTCACCATTAGTTGTAAGCTATTCAGCAAGTCAACTGGTGTCACAAACTAAACCTAACGAGAGTGATACAGACAGCAGTGATGGAGAATTAATGTCACCTCTTCCAGTATCATCCTATAAACCTAAGGTACCAGCTGTCAACCAATCACAAGTATTACAAATAAACACAGCTCCTCAAAGTGGTCACAACAGCACTGAAGATAGTGAGAGTGATGATGATATGGTCCAACCATTACAAGTTCAACTTTCTGCAACTCATTTTAAAGGTCCTGTCCCAAAAAGAAAGGATACTCCCCCTGTTACTTTTAATTTTGGTATTTCTGAACACATGAAGTATAAAATGCTGAAACAGCAAGAGATGTTTACGGGACCTAGCCAGCCTGTAACTCGAAAGAGTCCTAAAGCGGAGAAACAATTAACAGTTATAATAGAGGAGTCTTAGTAATGTAATTTATATTTTTAATAAATAACTCTAAATTCCACTGGTCCATTTATTTATTTATTTATCTATGATTCCAATTTTATATATTACTTGTATTGATTGTATTTATGTGTACAAATAATAATTATAACAATAATTCAATTAATTATAAATATAAACTATAATTGTTATAATGGTAAATACATTTCCATAATTACAAGTAAATGAAAATTAATCAACGACACACTGTACACATAACAAGTAATACTTATTGTTTTCGAAAACATTGAACATCAAATAATAAATGCATTTTTTTACATGAAGTTGATAGATATGATGCATGACAATTCACTAATATGATAAGAATGAATGTCTATTAAAAATGCTAACAAGAACACTTAGGCTTCTGGAACTCAGATGAGCTAATGTTAAGATTATCATTAGCTGTAGCATGTGATTTACCATTTCTCTGTGAACAAAAAAAACAAAGGTCAGAGAGAGACAAATAGAGATACTTACATGATAAGCTGTTTCTTGTACACCTTTGATTAGTTTAGCAAGTTTAAAAAAAACCTATACAATTTGATATATATTACCACTTATTAACAACAAAGGTATTAATATTACATTAGTGACGTTATAACCACTTTTAGCACTAGCTTCAAAAAAAGCAGCTTCATAATGATCTGCAAGCTAAAGAAAGCATTAAAACATTCATCATTTGAGACAAATAGTCATTATTTATACTTTTTGTCCTTCTTCGGTTGTAACGACTCTCTCTTCTTCAGCATCAGATTTATGTCCAACTATTACCATACATATGTTAGGAGAGGCATGCTAGAGACAGAGGCAATGAGAATATTAATTTGTCATGAAATGATGTTAAATTTGTGTCCAGTAAATTATAAATTATAAAATGTACCTGTGCTACACTTTCCATCCAAGTGGAACAGTTAACAAATGAACTTCTACTGGTTATATCATAAAGTAGTAAGGCACCCTAAGACGAGAGAGAGAAAGAATAACGATAACACTAAAAAAACACAAATGGTAACCAAGGGAAGATTCTCTATATAGACAATACATGATCCAAGTCAGAAAAAAAACAAATAAATATTCAAAAACAATATTCTATATCAACATAAACATTATCTAGTTGATATAACCTGCTATACTTATCATACATAATATTATATAATATTAGTATGCATACAAAGAGGTTAGAGGGTAATTATTTCCTCAATTTTATTTAATTTCCTAACAATAATTTAATATTATTAACTTACAGCTGCCCCTCTAAAATAGGCATTAGTTAATGTCCGAAATCTTTCCTGTCCAGCTGTATCCCTGTACACAATAACAATATAATATGATTACTGGATGATTGACTTACCATATTTGGAGTTTGACTCTTTCAGTATCCAATGTGATAACTTTTGTCTTATAATCAATACCTAAATAAAATCACTATATTAAACAGTACTATATTACACAAATAGTACTACTCTACTAGTTGATGACATTACACATGACTTACCTACAGTTGACATAAAGTTTGATTGATATCTATCTTCACAAAATCTTGTTAACAGTGTGGTTTTGCCTACATTAGAGTCACCTATCACTAACAGCTTGTAAATACAATCGTAGCTCTTTTCTTCATCGGCAGAAGTCGTTGTACTTTGAGGAGGAACTTGATAACTAGCCATAGCCAACTCATCAATCAAATTATAGGGAGTTATAGCTACGCCTACTACATAAGTCGACCACGTGTTGTGGATGTCTGAGAAGATGTCTGAAGTAGACAAGGCACAAACTGCTCAACCTGGTGGTGATACTATATTTGGTAAAATATTGAAAGGAGAAATACCTTGTACCTTCATTTATGAAGATGATCAAGTTAGTAATAGTAAAATTCTTGTTAATTAGTGAAATAATTAGATAATTATATGTAATGTAATTAACGGAGTATACTCTCTTTCTCTCTAGTGTGTAGCATTTGATGACATCAACCCACAATCTCCGGTTCATTTTTTGGTTATCCCTCGCAAAGCAATTGCTACACTCGATGATGCTGAAGACAATGATGAACAGGTACATTACAATCCAGTAATCAGTCCACTGTCAATCCAGTAATCAGTCCACTGACATCAATGTATGTATCATGCATTACATGTTTATCAGTGTATATATCGACTGTAATTATTACTATTTTTAGGTAAGGTTTCAATCAATATGGCTTTACATTGTAGAACGGTTAGAGTACTCATTTCTATTAGACACACACATACACTGCACTGCAATATAATCTTAACAGTCTCATTTCTTTAATAATGTTTTTCCTTTTTTAGTTATTAGGTCATTTGTTATTGGTTGCTAGGAAGATAGCTAAGGATAAAGATCTCGCTAAAGGTTATCGTCTTGTCATTAACAATGGCCTCGAAGGAGCTCAATCTGTTTATCATTTACATGTCCATGTTTGTGGTGGACGCCAAATGCAATGGCCTCCTGGTTAAGTTTAATATATAGGAATTGAGGAATTCATTGATTGTTTTTTTGTTTAATTTTTGAATCCATGATCAAAAGTAAGGAGGTGTGGTGATGTCTTGATGAATCAGATGATGAACGTCACTGTTGCTAGGCAACTAGTTGTATTTAATTGAGTGGTTATACAATAGTACAAATAACTTTATTGTACAGGCTAACTGGAATGGCGAAGAAGATATAGCCAGTGACTCTCTGTATACGTGAATCGATCATCTCTGATCGCTAAGAGAGTCATCAATATTTATATTTTATACAAATTGTAATAGTAATACGAAAGGACAGTGTTTTGTCTTTAAAACTTTAGTTTCTAGACTGTATTGTTGACAGACCTTCACTCCTAGTCGTGTTATCAAGTACTAGTGGCACATAGGCCGGGGTAGTGGCGAGACTGCGGTTGGGAGACTCCGAGGTAGACTGTACGAGTCAGTATGCCTGTAGTTTCAAAGGGAAGAAGAGAATTATCACCACTTGGTGAGAAAATAAAGCAATTATGATATTAACGTGAAATATGGCGAGATGTTGGCAAAGAGAGTGCGTTACTGTGTTAGAAATTGCAGTAGATAGCTTTATATCTCATGTAGTATGACTTGAAAACTATACTATATTATACATATGTATTATATCTCTCTCTCATGTATCAATTGTCTGTAGTGTATAATAGGTCTGTAATATATTTTATAGATGAAGAGGAACCTATTCTGAAGATGGATCATCCCCTCGTGAGTCCCAACCACAAGCCTGACCCCTCCCCCTCTTCTCCAGTCTCAATCCTAAAATCTCAAACCAAGATATCATTGGAATCATCACAGTTATTATCTTCATTAGCTATGCTGATACTAACAAATCGAGACACAGATACGCCATTACCAGTACGTGATGAGAGACTAGTATCTTTAACAAAACATACTTGTACTATTAATAGTCAATACCTGAAAGATCAACCACAGGTAAATGGATGGATGGATGGAATGATGGATGGATCATTGGGTCTATGGATTGATCAATTGATGATAGATGGACTGATAGATTGATGAATGGATGGATGATTGAGTAAGACGTTATTATTAAATAACAACATGTCTATAACACATTACATTATCCAATTATAATGTCTATTGAGATAACTGTATGCACTTTGCAATAAAATGGTGTGAGTAAATGAAGTGCCATTACTTATTACTGAATGACTATATATAGAATGGTTCTATGATATTTATGGAGTTGTTAAAATATTCAGGTGTGTGACTATGTACTGTCTTATATCATATACAAGTTTTATAAGGAGTTTTATGTCATTTCTTGGACTTGTTTTGATTGCCTTGTCATTTTGTTTTGGGTACAATCTCTCTCCATTGAGTTCATTGTTATATTAATAGAAGAAGGAATGGTTAAGTTTGTCTTAGCATATAATGATGATAGCTATTTTAACAATTTATGAGGCAATCTTCTCAAATATCAAAGTTGATATTGATTCTATTTATAATTCCTTTAACTAGTAATATTATCTACTTCAAGATAGCAGTCACTTTATAATACATACAATAGTGTTAAAACAGTGAATACAATTATATTATATTGTTTACCTGATGCAATTCCTGCTTTTAATGTCATTATATAAATGTTTACAGATCACATGATCACTGTATTGATATAACTATTCACTTTAAAGTACCTTATTACAAATATACTGCTGAGTCATTCTTTAGTCTATAAATTATAATATAATTTAGTGATATGATAAGCACTCTACAAAGTAGAGATCAAAAGGTTTGTTACTAGTCTCTTCCTGGTAGCCTTGAACTTATATATTCCAGATGTGTCAACAGTTATCACATAATATATATACATGTGAATTAGTCTTAGATCACATGTTTTATCTACCCATATTTTACTGATGGTAGGTGGTAGTTACACATACAACTGTAGTAAGGTTATATATGGACATTACTTGTTGTATTATTTATTAGAAGTATTTATATCCACAAATTGGTTACTTTCTTATCAAATTAGTTAGTGTTTGTTACACCTTTAAGTTTATTTGGGAAGGTAATGTTTGTGTGAGGTAATTGACACTCACTAAAGAGATCCACATCATGCTAACCTCATGCATGTCACAGTATATGAATAACATTAGACACTTATAATAAACTTTTGTGTGTTAATATTATTGTTGGTGTATCTTTTAGACTATTGCACAAGTCCATCAAATATTAGATAATTTCTCTATAACTGGTGCTCCAATATGTATTGAAGTTAGAGGTCAATCATTGTCATCTTCAAACTGTCAGGAGAAGGACTCTTTGTTAATAGAGAAATGGATACTTCAAATAACATATAGAAAGTACATATTTCTATAACATAAAGTTTTAATACATTTCTAAGATAAAAGAGTCGTGGTATGATAGATATGTATTCAATACATGTAAGATTGAGGAAGTTATGTAATTAAACATGTCAATATTAGTTGACCTTTTCTCTGTCTTAGGTAGTCTGGAATAATGTTATAATATAAAGTACTTGTTCTCAATTAGTTTATTATTGTGCTTTACTTTCTAGGCCATCTGCTACATCTTCTTTGTACACTTCATTGCAATTTTTACGTCAAGCTATTCGCTCCTTTTTACACTTCTCACAGATTAGTTCCTGGGCAGTCTCACATGGAGGACAACTCCCATTTCATTTAGTTTATAGGTAGATAATAATACAATGTCTACATTAGAAAATTTTCTATTTCTTTTAGATTAAGTTCTGAGGTCTCTACTGCTGATTCTTTATTTCCGCTCTGTCCTCTGGAGTGTCACGCTTTCCCTCTTGTTATCCTCCCACATCAATCTTCTACTCTCCAAGTGATCGTTTACCATTTACCACGTCTCGACCAAATACCACCCATGCTCATTAACTCACTGAGCAAGGAGGATAGGAAGACCATTATAGAAGACACTAGATGCAAAAATAGATGTAGTTCTCATGATATTGTTAGAAGTAAAGTAGAATACCAGCTGAATAGTGACATTACCAATGGATCAAGCCATGATATTAGTACTAATGATAGATTGTCGGTAAATTTGACCAATGAGATTAGTGCTAGCAATGGTTTAATGCATCAAGCAACCAATCAAATTAGAGACCTCAGCTTAGCTTCCAATTCAACTACTCTAGGTGACAATCCTATTAGGTCATCAGTGCATATATCAACCACTCAACATATCATCATTCCTTCCTCTACTAAAGCAATAGGAAAAACAAGACTCACTCCACCTTTGACAAGATCACCTCAGCTTAAATGTGAAGGCTTTCCTTTTTCCCCTCCCACTCCCTCTCCATTGAGTCCTAAATTTACCTCTAGTGTTACAGACAGTCACCTTACTGGACTAGGCAAAAAGTCTTCAAGAAACAAAGTGTCAAGTGATTCCATTAATAGTGGAGCTAATAGTTCAAAACCATTGTATAATACATCAACTAAATCCAATGGGTTAGACCCTGTTATTAGAAGAACTAATTGTGTAATAAACAAGGAGGCTTCCCCTTCTCGTAAATTAATTAGTAAGATCAACTCATCGTTAACAAACAGTTCTGATGTCACATGTAATAACAAGACTTGTTACAAAACAATACCTTCGACACAGGTGTCTAATTTCACTTTCCCACAATGGAAGGGCGGAGTCAGACCTCCTGGAGCATCTAGTCCCGTATGTTGTCATGGTAACTATGCATTAATTTGCTTTAATTGAATTAGGTACCATTTTTTGTTCGTTCGCCTTCACACGTTGCCAGCTGCTCTCCTAATGATGATGTTATTGATCCTAAAGACTTAAAAAGGTAACATTACTCGCTACACAATATGACTCATAATATGACTATCTTGTTTTTTTTCCTTAGACTAAAACGTAGATCTTGTGGCATTAATATTAAGGTATATAAAAATATACTTTTTACACACATGTAATTGAAGTGGACAGAATGTTTCCTTTGAGAATTAATGTTCTATATCATGTCTTGTGTTATTTTGACCACGACAGGGTTCATCCCGTCCTTTACCAGTAAGAAGCATGTCTCTACCATCAGCTGTTCCTAATTTATGCTTACTAGGCACTTTTGAGGTATAATTGTTTAGTATTAGATGTACTAATCTGTTATATCATCTTTATGTTAGGAATCTGTACTTAATGGAAGAATTGATCCTTGTGGTTATGTTGAGGTAAGACAATACTGGAGCCCATTTCTATAGCTGTATCATAAAGTCTAAACATACTAATAAGCATAGATATCATAACAATAGTAACTTGACCTCTACCAATGTAAACAATTAACTGATAGTCTAATTTAATTATAAGGCTTTTTTTCATAGGGTTTTACAGCTGAATTAGGAGCTAGTGGTTCTTTTTGTCCTCAACACATCACTCTACCTGTGACAGCAGCTTTTTTTAATCTCTCAGATGATGGAGGCCCATCTCCTTATTTGGTAAGTGACACAAAATAATGTAAGTATATAGTGAACTGGTTATTGTATATAGGGTCAAATTGATTTGACTGATATCGGTAAGAGAGGATATCGTGTCCCAAAGAAAGGAACCGTTCAATTGGTAAGTGGATATAATAGACCTGTCTTATATTACATGTACATTTATTATTAGACTTTATTTAATCCTAACAAGACAGTAGTCAAGATTTACATAGTTACATATGATCATATGGACATGCCTCCTAATACAAATACCTTTATCAGACAGAAGACGGTGTCTAGACCTTACCACACTGCAACAGTGAGATGACATTGTACTATTTTAGTACATTACCTTAACATCTTTCTTTTTTTATAGGAAAGTGTATGGCCATCTCTTCATTATCTAATACATCTCAGGTACATAATTTTAGTTATAAGAAGTAACACAGAAACCTCTCATAAAATATCGGAGATATTCATCTCATTCTCCAAAGCATTAGTGTAGTTTGTAGTCAACATTTGTCACATTGACATTTATATCTCTCCATAAACTGTTTGTGTGGATTACAGTACTAATAAATAACTCACTGAAATTGTCTCTTGTAGATTTCTTTGCTCCAAATCTAACAGAGTTTATCTTCATACTGATATTAAACTAATATTTGCACGTAGAGCACCAGATACTGATCCTGATATGAGTAAAGTCTCTTTATTGACTACAACTGAAGGACCAAGTGATCCCAAATATGGTCCTCTCTCTAGTGAGTAGTAGTGCTCAGTAATAGTATATGCTTGCAGCAAGAGGATGATATATGAGTTGAGTTTATTTTGATCTAAGTTATTATTTTAGTTTTTTTTTGAAGGAATATAATCATTGAAATTTGTTTTTAGCAGCTGGAATTTATATATAATTATCATCATTTTAGCTCTATAATAATAATTATGAATTATTAATTTTTATTATACTCTGTTTTAATAAAATTAATTAACTATTCAATATTTATAAAGGGGTGTGCTTCATGACCACGTGGTCTTAAACAAGTCCAAAGACAAGATGGCTGCTAAAGCAAAGATAGAAACTAGTCTTCCAAAGCTGTTTTCTCAACTTCAACTAGCTGGTGAAGATGGTGACTATGAGTGGGGCCTAGATGTAATTAAAGAGATACTTAAACTGGCCCCAGACGACCACGATGCTCTGACATGCAAAGTGATTTGTCTCATACAAATGTCAGAGTTTCAAGAGGCATTAAAACTGATAGATCATCTCTCTAAGCCACCTGGTGACCCCAAAAAATATCTTTACGAGAAATCTTATTGTTTATACAAACAAGGTAAGCATGATATGAGTCTTCAATTGCTTGACCAACTTTCGCCTGAAGATCGTGCATCTGTGAAAGTTCTAGACTTGAGATCTCAAATTAATTATCATTTAGAAAAATATGAAGAATCAGCAGAAGGGTTTCAAAAAGGTTCACAACAAATCGATAATAATGAAAGAACTGTAAACATGGCAGCTAGCTTGAGTTATTGTAATCCATCAACAGTGGAGGCTATTCTATCATCTACTCCAGTTAAGGAGATAACATTAGAGCAGTGCTTCAATCTCGCAACGACCTATCTCTTAGCGACTCAAGATTTCAAACAGGCAGAAGACCTTCTTAGAAAAGCAGAGAAACTTTGTGAGGCACTGGAGAATCCTGAGGAAGAAGACACCGAACAGGAATTAATCCCAGTTCATATACAATTAGCTTATACTTTGCAGATGCTAGGAAGAAATGAAGAAGCTATGTCATTATATAGTTCAGTTTTAAAGCAGAAACCTTCTAGTGCTTTGCAAACGCTCACAGCAGCTAACAATGTCATAGTTCTCAATGGAGACAAAGATATATTTGATAGCAAGAAGAAAATTAAGTTACTGACGAACGAAACAGCGATCAAAAAGCTTAATACTAGACAGCAACAAATTGTACTCTATAATCGATGTCTATTTGCGCTATGTCTAAATCAACTTGAACAATCACGTCAGTTACTAGCTGAGTTAAAAACCAAGTACCCAAAGACTGATCTGACTGTTTCAGCTGAAGCCGCATTGCTATATCGTGAAAAGAAGACTTCTGAATGCACTTCCCTACTAGAACAATATCTAGTCACCCAACCTAATGGATCCTTGAATGTTTACTTAATGTTAGCACAGGTGTACATGAATCAAAGCAATGTCAATAAGGTGCGAGAAGTGCTTGAAAAAGTGCCAAATTTAACACAATATTTGGGTGTTGTCTCAACACTTGTACATCAGTGTAAAGCTACAGGTGATATTGATGGTTGTATGAGAGTATTGGATAAGGTATTCATATGGTGGAGAAACAGGACAGAGGCTCCAACTGAAACTCGATTGAAAGTTCTATGGGAAATAGCTCTGTACAAACTTCAACATGGATATCCTGAAGCTGCTGCTGATGTGTTGGAACATCTTTGTCGGGAAGACCCATCTAATGTTCGTTATTTAGCTAACTTGATAGCAGCTTATTCTCGTTTTGATCCAAAGAAAGCTGAAGAGTTGGGGCAGACATTACCGAAATTATCAACTTCGTCATCTGTTGATGTTGACTCGTTAGAACACATGCCAACATTTCGTAATATTCGAAAACAAGCTCCAGTTAAATATGCTGCAGCAGCAGGAGGAACTAGTGAAGAACCTTCAGTGGAAAAAAAGAAAAAGAAACGAAAGAAGAAGCTGCCAAAAAATTACGATCCCTCTAAGCCTCCAGATCCGGAACGATGGCTTCCTCTACGAGAACGATCTTATTATCGTAAATCTAAGAAAAAAGGTCATTCTGCTGTTGGTAGAGGGACTCAAGGTATGTCTGCATCAATGGTTGCTATGGCATCTAAACTAGATGCTAGTAAACCGAAGCCTCTTGAGGAAGGCAATGGAAAAGAAGATGTAGTATCTCCTCGTGCTAAACCTCAGCCTCAGAAAAAAGCACAATCTCAGCAAAGAAGAAAGAAGAAAGGCAAACGTTAAAACTAATTTTTGATATTTCTTTCTTTAATCATACTCTGCAAAAAAATCATAATTTTTAAGACTTAGTTAATGGGCGTTGCCATCTACCCACGTGTTGTAGTGTTATGGCGAAATCTACTGAAAATCAATGTGCCTTCTTTCTCAAAGGTAAAGGACGTTATTGTCGCTTGGAGGCAGTGAAGGGGACACCATATTGTGGAGAACATATGCTCAGTGGAGGAGTAGTAAGAATAATTGTTATTTAGATCATAAATTAATTCAAATTATGAATTGTAATTACTAGGACTTAAATTGCTCAGGAGAAAAGAGAGTTGTGTGTCCATTAGATCCATCTCAGTATGTATACATGTATCTATTGTAATATTATGTATTATATATTTATAGTACTGTCTATGAACATTTGATTGATAAGCATTTAAGGAAATGTAATGCTGCTAAAAGACAACAACCAGTAAGATGATATCACTGACAAATGACTGTAGCTCATTTTTAATAGACATGTTACACTCACAATATTAATTCAGGACTATTAGATTATAGACCATCTCCTGAAGAACAGGTCAAGAAAATAAATTTACTGCAAGATTCATGGCAACCTTTTTACTTATAAGAGTTGAAACTGTACTGTATCTTTATATTTTTAGTTTTCTCTTCAAGAGTTTAGTGAAGAGAGACTTGATGAGTTGGTTTCACGAGTTGAGGCATCTTATGATAGTAGGTCAGATAATCACATTCACCAATAGCATCAATTCATGATAGAGTTATATGAAGAGATAGAAACTACAATATTAGATCATGCTGTATTGAATGAAGAATTAGCTAATGATATTAATGGACCTTCAGCATTAAAACATTTAAAACAACAAGTAGGATATCTCACATTCTTGCAACATTCTCCATTACTTCATATAATAGGCATCTATTATTGGTCACATGGACCATTTAGGATTATTAGCTAAAGATACTTTTTATGTTGAATTTGGAGCTGGTAGAGGTAGCTATTAAACTTGTCTTCGTATTCTATAAATACTTATTATTATTAGGTAAATTATCTCACTGGATACAACTAGCACTGTCTCAAGAAGACACTGTTCATTACACATTAATTGATAGAGAGAATTGTAGAAGAAAAGTCAGTTATGAAGGATGTACAATATGTCTGACTAATATTGTGATAGATGGATCTTTATCATCGATTTGAAAGCCAAGGACCAAAGTTTGAGAGATTACTTATTGATATTGAGCATTTAAATTTATGTGAGAGACAATTAACTAGCCGTATAGAGAGTCAACTCGTCTTTATAACTCTCTACTTTATTTATAGGTCATTTAGAAAGTCTTCACAATGGCTCATATAAAAATGTTGTTGGAATTAGTAAGCACCTTTGTGGAGCAGCTACTGGTAAAATCATAGTACTCTGTACTCAACATCATGTTAACATTGTATCAATACTCAATATCAGTAATCAGTACTCTGTACTCAATGTCATGTTAACATTGTATCAATACTCAATGTCAGTAATCAGTACTCTGTACTCAATATCATGTTAACATTGTATCAATACTTAATATCAGTAATCAGTACTCTGTACTCAACCACTCAATATCGATCATGTTAACATTATATCATTCATTCAGATTTAACACTTCGCTGTCTTACAAGATTCCATCATGAACAGCAACAACACCAAAGTAAAATTACACTTAATGAAAAGGAACCAATTGTAACATCATCTTGTCCTCCTCCACTTGGTGGCATTCTTATTGCTTTATGTTGTCATCAACGTTGTGACTGGAAGAGTTTCTTTGGGCGAGAAGTTTTGACTGAACTTGGTTTCAATGCTGTCGATTTTCATATTATCAGTCACATGACAAGTTGGGCTGTTTGCGGAGCTCGACCTGAAAAACTAGTCATGACCACTAATGATAGTGAGGTGATTCCTGAAGAGTCCCACATTAACCCACTAACAAGTAGTGACCAAACTAAGTCAATGGAATATAAGACTAAAGGAAATAAGTTAGTGAATAAAGAACCTGATGAAGTAAAGGATCTTCCGAAAGATGACCAAAGAACTACATCCATTGCTACCATATCAAATCTAAGTGATCTTCCTAATTCTTCTCTTTCTGAACCAGCTGCTGTTCCTGATACTGTAATACTTACTAATGTTTTAAACATGTCTTCCACCAGCGATGTCATTTCTGCTAGTTCCAAGAAAGGTTTTATTTCTCGTACCTTCAAGTATGTACCTCATATCAAGGAACCTATTGGTTTAAAATGTAAAAGACTGCTTGACCTAGCCCGTATACACTCACTAAGGAGGTGTGGTCTTCATTGTAAGTTGGTGCATTATGTGGACAGAACTGTCTCATTAGAAAATATATTACTTATAGTATTACCTATTTAAATTTTCTTTATTTTTTTGCGTGGGTGTTTAATATTACTAATATTATTTTATTCATGAGAATTTATTCGCAAGACAAAAAATTTCTACAGAAAAACAAGGGCGTGGCTCCCAAGAAGTAAAGATCAAAAGCTATAAACAAGGGCGTGGCTGCTTATAAAGCAGCTTAAAAGACCTACTTTTTTGTGTATAAGCTAATGATGGCAGCTAATTGGAATCTATCAGCCTCACAATCTGGGTCAATCATGGGGTCTGGTGAAGATTCTCTACAACTTGATGATCTTGGAGAGCAAACAGATGGACCAGAAGGTCAACAACTGAGCGATGTACCTCCTCTTGTTATAGTGAGCAGTAGAGTCAAACATTATGCCTCTCTTATCCGTCTTGCTAATCCTGGAGTAGCTGTGGTTCATTACAACTATGAGACCACTTCTTTGGGTAGACTGTTGGTGCATATTGGAGATACTATGAAAAGTAGACAAGCTCTGAGTATTGCTTTGGTAGTTCATGGACAAAATGGGAGCTTTAAAATCAACAGACAAAAGGTAAGAATATCAGGTCTTTTCTGTATGTCAATCTGTTGTCCATCCATTTGTCTGTCTGTCAAAGCTCGCTCTCTCTGTCTCTGTCCCTCTGTCTCTGTCTCTGTCTCTCTCTCTGTCTCTGTCTCTGTCTCTCTCTCTCTCTCTCTCTCTGTCTCTCTCTCTCTCTCTCTCTCTCTCTCTTTCTCTTTCTCTCTCTAGACTGTATCACTAGCAGCAATTAAAGAAGATCGTGATCTTCAGCAATTCTTCAAAGACCTCATTTCAAATTATCTCTTCACATCAAGAACCTCCTGAAGAACAGGTAAAGAGAATAAATTTACTGCAAGATTCACAGCAACCTATAAGAGTTGAGACTATACAGTATCTTCATATTTTTAGTTTTCTCTTCAAGAGTTTAGTGAAGAGAGACTTGATGAGTTGGTTTCACGAGTTGAGGCATCTTATGATAGTAGGTCAGATAATCACATTCACCAATAGCATCAATTCATGATAGAGTTATATGAAGAGATAGAAACTACCATGTTAGATCATGCTGTATTGAATGAAGAATTAGCTAATGATATTAATGGATCTTCAGCATTAAAACATTTAAAACAACAAGTAGGATATCTCACATTCTTGCAACATTATCCATTACTTCATATAATAGGCATCTATTATTGGTCACATGGACCATTTAGGATTATTAGCTAAAGATACTTTTTATGTTGAATTTGGAGCTGGTAGAGGTAGCTATTAAACTTGTCTTCGTATCCTATAAATACTTATTATTATTAGGTAAATTATCTCACTGGATACAACTAGCACTGTCTCAAGAAGACACTGTTCATTACACATTAATTGATAGAGAGAATTGTAGAAGAAAAGTTAGTTGTGAAAGATGTACAATATGTCTGACTAATATTGTAATAGATGGATCTTTATCATCGATTTGAAAGCCAAGGACCAAAGTTTGAGAGATTACTTATTGATATTGAGCATTTAAATTTATGTGAGAGACAATTAACTAGCCGTATAGAGAGTCAACTTGTCTTTATAACTCTCTACTTTATTTATAGGTCATTTAGAAAGTCTTCACAATGGTTCTTTTAAAAATGTTGTTGGAATTAGTAAGCACCTTTGTGGAGCAGCTACTGGTAAAATCATAGTACTCTGTACTCAACATCATGTTAACATTGTATCGATACTCAATATCAGTAATCAGTACTCTGTACTCAATGTCATGTTAACATTGTATCAATACTTAATATCAGTAATCAGTACTCTGTGCTCAATGTCATGTTAACATTGTATCAATACTCAATGTCAGTAATCAGTACTCTGTACTCAATATCATATTAACATTGTATCAATACTCAATATCAGTAATCAGTACTCTGTACTCAACCACTCAATATCGATCATGTTAACATTATATCATTCATTCAGATTTAACACTTCGCTGTCTTACAAGATTCCATCATGAACAGCAACAACACCAAAGTAAAATTACACTTAATGAAAAGGAACCAATTGTAACATCATCTTGTCCTCCTCCACTTGGTGGCATTCTTATTGCTTTATGTTGTCATCAACGTTGTGACTGGAAGAGTTTCTTTGGGCGAGAAGTTTTGACTGAACTCGGTTTCAATGCTGTCGATTTTCATATTATCAGTCACATGACAAGTTGGGCTGTTTGTGGAGCTCGACCTGAAAAACTAGTCATGACCACTAATGATAGTGAGGTGATTCCTGAAGAGTCCCACACTAACCCACTAACAAGTAGTGACCAAACTAAGTCAATGGAATATAAGACTAAAGGAAATATGTTAGAGAATAAAGAACCTGATGAAGTAAAGGATCTTCCGAAAGATGACCAAAGAACTACATCCATTGCTACCATATCAAATCTAAGTGATCTTCCTAATTCTTCTCTTTCTGAACCAGCTCCTGTTCCTGATACTGTAATACTTACTAATGATTTAAACATGTCTTTCACCAGCGATGTCATTTCTGCTAGTTCCAAGAAAGGTTTTATTTCTCGTACCTTCAAGTATGTACCTCATATCAAGGAACCTATTGGTTTAAAATGTAAAAGACTGCTTGATCTAGCCCGTATCTACTCACTAAGGAGGTGTGGTTTTCATTGTAAGTTGGTGCATTATGTGGACAGAACTGTTTCATTAGAAAATGTATTACTTATAGTATTACCTATTTAAATTTGCTTTATTTTTTGCGTTTGTGTTTAATATTACTAATATTATTTTATTCATGAGAGTTTATTTGCAAGACAAATAATTTCTACAGAAAAACAAGGGCGTGGCTGCCAAGAAGTAAAGATCAAAGCTATAAACAAGGGCGTGGCTGCTTATAAAGCAGACCTACTTTTTTTGTGTATAAGCTAATGATGGCAGCTAATTGGAATCTATCAGCCTCACAGTCTGGGTCAATCATGGGGTCTGGTGAAGATTCTCTACAACTTGATGATCTTGGAGAGCAAACAGATGGACCAGAAGGTCAACAACTGAGCGATGTACCTCCTCTTGTTATAGTGAGCAGTAGAGTCAAACATTATGCCTCTCTTATCCGTCTTGCTAATCCTGGAGTAGCTGTGGTTCATTACAACTATGAGACCACTTCTTTGGGTAGACTGTTGGTGCATATTGGAGATACTATGAAAAGTAGACAAGCTCTGAGTATTGCTTTGGTAGTTCATGGACAAAATGGGAACTTTAAAATCAACAGACAAAAGGTAAGAATATCAGGTCTTTTCTGTATGTCAATCTGTTGTCCATCCATTTGTCTGTCTGTCAAAGCTCGCTCTCTCTGTCTCTGTCTCTCTGTCTCTCTCTCTGTCTGTCTCTCTGTCTCTCTCTCTCTCCGTCTCTCACTCTCTCTGTCTCTGTCTCTCTGTCTCTCTCTCTGTCTGTCTCTCTGTCTCTCTCTCTCTCTCTCTCTCTCTCTCTCTTTCTCTCTCTCTCTCTAGACTGTATCACTAGCAGCAATTAAAGAAGATCGTGATCTTCAGCAATTCTTCAAAGACCTCATTTCAAATTATCTCTTCACATCAAAGGAATTTGCACGATTGGATATATTAAACTGTCCAGTTGAGCAAACATCTGAAGGCAGACAACTCATTGAAGCACTAAGTGAACTTATTAATGTTCCAGTATATGCCTCTGAAGTAAACTGTTACATAGAGTATATATAAGTTATAATATCTTGTACTAGGATATTTGGGGTGCATCTTTCTCACATGAAGGAGATAGTGAGGTAGTCAAAATCGGTACTCTCTATTTTGATGGACAACGTTTGAAAGAATGGAGTAATCAAACTCAACAAACACTGGACAAATATGAAAAGATACGAATTGTTGGACAAGGTAAGCACTTTTCATAACAACCTCAATAGCTTTTAACCAACAGTTTAATGTACTATTACTTAATAAGCTGATATTGATGATATTGATGATAGTATTAAATGTTTCTTCTATTTTTATATTACAGGTGCATATGGACAAGCTGTTCTCTATCGTCGGAAAGAGGATGACTCCCTTGTTATTTTAAAAAAAATTAACATATTAGAGTTGAACAAAACTGAACGTCAGAATGTTGTCACCGAGATCAAAATCTTAGCTATGTTGGACCATCCACATATTATTAGTTACTATGACAACTTTGAAGAGGATGGTGTTATGATGATTGAAATGGAATTTGCTGATGGAGGGTAAACGACAAAAGAGCATGATATTATCCTTACTTCTTTTTCTAGATCTCTTCAGCAATTCTTAAAACAACAACAGTCATCACTTTCTGAATTGGAAGTACTTACCAAGTTCTCACAAATGGTTGATGGCCTTAACTTTATCCATAAAAATAACATACTACACAGGTACTACCTTTTACCAACACTTGATTATTAACTTGGCATTTCCTTTTGATAGAGACCTGAAGACTGCTAATATTTTTTTGACTCGACATGGTATTGTTAAACTTGGTGATTTCGGTATTGCCAAAGTTTTATCAGCTACACATGAAGCAGCTCAAACTGTTGTAGGCACACCTTACTATATCTCTCCAGAAATAGTAAGATATAAAACAATAGTAGTTTCTGCATGTAGCAGTTTTGTGAAATAATCACTTTCCTACTAAATACCCTTAAGGGATAGAGTTGCTTATAATGTATTCTTATAATAATTCATGCTCTTACTTGTTCTCTCTCTCTCTTTTTGTAGTGCGAAGGAAAGCAATACAATGCTAAAAGTGATATTTGGTCACTGGCTTGTATTCTTTATGAAATGTTGTGTCTCCATAGAACATTTGAAGGGACTAACTTACCAGCTCTAGTCCACAAAATAGTAGAGGTCAGTATTACAATAATGTGTAGTGTATCATTATATTTTGAATAGGGATCATTTGAACCAATAAAAGGAAACTATAGTGATAAATTGAAGCAACTGGTAAGACAACTATGAACTATTTTTAATGTACTTCCATTCTTGCTGATCTCCCACTTCTTAACAGGTTAAGAAAATGCTCCAGAAAGATCCCCAAGCACGACCTAGTGCCTCTGACTTACATAGTCAACTACTACCTCCATTATTAACTGCAGTGCAAGTCAAGGAGGGGATCCTCCAACCAGAGATTAATCCATTACCTTCTGATGATGCCAATACAAAGTGAGGCAGTAAATATCCTGCATTTTAGTTAACTTCTTTCTCTCCTTCAGATCATTTCTCTATCACTTGGATGGTCAGTCCTTATTACTTGCTCCAGTAGACTGGCCATTGGAAGAGAGAATTACACATGTAAGTTTCCATTAAGTATTATACAAGTGATTTACCATTTTGTTGGTACATACTTTAAAGGTTGCCCTTGGATACGGTCATGTAATTGTCATCACATGTGATACTACTGTATATAGTTGGGGTGAAAATGAGCATGGACAGTTGGGTCTTGGAGATGTTCAGTCTCGTAGGGAACCCACTTTAATTGAAGGACTTAAAGGAAGAAATATACAAAGGTTTTATTTATATCTTTCATACAACACTAATTAGTTTTATCTCAAATTAGAATAGCATTTTTAATATCTACTAATTTTTGACAATTTCTTTTAGAGCTGAATGTGGTGGAGAGTTTAGTATCTTTAAAAATGAAAATGGTATTGTTATGTCATGTGGACGTGGTGACAAAGGAGTGCTTGGACATGGTGACTACAAGTAAGAGATAAAACTATTATTTATTACTATTTAGTGCTTAACAGAGATTATCTCAAACCTGAGATCATTCAAGATCTGTTGACACATGATAGTCATGTGATATCATGTGGTGAATCACATGTTGCTATACTGACACTAGACTGGAAAGTATTTGTGTGGGGATCAGGAGAACATGGACGGTTAGGGACTGGTTCTAATGCCAATTGGTATGAGAATTAAATTATAAATTTTTATTTTCATCTTTTGATTAAATAGTTGTCGACCAACAGAGATCACTCTTCGAAGTCGGGGAGAGAGAATGGATGAAACAGCTGTAGATGTTCGCTGTGGCTTAGATGCCACTGTTTTCATAACTGAAATAGGCAGACTATTTGCTTGCGGCAAGTAAGTAATAAACATAGTCTTAAAATATTAACATTTGATTCAACTTATACAAAATCCATTTGACCTATGTTATTATTTGCAGTAATACTGAAAATAAATTAGGCCTCAATCAACGAGAAACTTTTATTATGCATATGAAGAAATTACTAAACAAAGTATGTTATTGTTATCTTTTGCAATGATATTGATACATCTCCTAGCAACAACTACAAGTACCTTATGCACTAACACCTACCCCTGTTAAAGAGCTTGGCAAGCATCGTATTGTTGATTGTTCTTTAGGCTCCACCCACTCTGCTTTTCTCACTGAAACTGGTTTAGTATACACATTTGGTCGGAATAATGAAGGTCAATTGGGGTGTGGTAATTGTGTCCCACGTGAAATGCCAGCTATTGTGAAAGAGTTGAAAGACAAACCAATGGTATGAGTAATATTCACTTATTTACATTTCTCTGTCTGTCTGTCTGTCTGTCTCTCTCTCTCTCTCTCTCTCTCTCTCTCCTGCACACACACATGCAGATGGTCACATGTAGTGAGTTAGCAACAATGGTAGCTACAGAAAACAATACTTTTTTGATATGGGGCTCAAGACCTGTCATTCAATCTCCTCTTTCTTGTTTATTATCAAACAATAATAAAATTCTACGAGAGAGTAAGACAAGAGAATTAAATGTTTATAAAGTTATGATTAACTTTTACTTCAGATTCTCATAAAACAAGTCAAGAGTCTGTTACTGATGAAGGTCCCAGATCTCTCACAGATGTACCTGACTCTGGTTATAGAGAATCTACTCCTGAAAAGGGATCATGTAACTCAGTTAATAATGTACCACAAACTGGATCAAGTCATGAAACTATTTCTACCAAACAAAGTTCTAACGAAGCATTACAAGCTATAAGACATTCAAATGATACAATTTCCAAACACACCCCAAGTCCTAAACTATCTCAAGTCTCTAACCCAGAACATTTCTTCTCTGATCGTCCACAAACATTTTGTCAATACTCTAGCGACTATACAAGAATGCTCTACACCACATTGAGTCATAACATTGAAACAGGTAAAGGTCAAGTCCCAATATCAAGACAATCATCTGGTCCTTTGGCTCAAGCAACACATAGATTGACCAAGAAAGGTGGATCTCAAGGGGCTTTGGATGCTCCTAAAGATGTCATTTTGAAACCTATTGTTATTGATCTTGTTGATAAGACTGGTACATTGAAGTCGCTATGGCAACAAGGTCTTCAAGAAATAAAACTGGAAGGGATTAGTTGTTTTGGTTGTAATATGATAATATTGTTACATGCTAATATACCAAAAAGTAAGATCCCTGATGATTGCAGAGGCATCTTCATGTATGGGAGTAGATTAAGGTAATTGGTTCTTGTAATAAATAAAATTTAAAGATTCTGCTTATTCTAGGCGAAGTGTAGTTAGTTTAACATCACTTGTCAAGCCATCAACACCATGGAAACCAATGGACAAACCTGTTCCTGTGGAAGAAGAGAGTGAAAGTGAGGAAGAGACAATAACAAGGGTTAATCACAATGCTACTGTCCAAAGTAAACTGTCAGATACTGCTGAGGTACTATGATTGTCTTTCTTTGTCCCATGTACATTTTTCTCCTATCATTAGCTACATACATGGTTACGAGAGGATCTCAAAGATGGTATCCCATTGGAACAAAGTAGCAGCTCTATTGAAATGTCCCATGGTTGGTTCCCAAACTTAGGCACTGAAGTGACACAAGTAGTCAAAAAAGAGACTTGGTCATATGAGAGTCTTGGCAAACCAAGTAGTAGTTCTACTGATAGTATACCTAAAACCAGTAGTGGTGAACTGTCATTAAGTGATAGCTATGTTAACAAACCTACTGGTAATAGAACTAGTGTTGTTGTTACCCAACATGTCTCAGGAATGTTATCAAGTAAAAAAGGCTCCCTACATTATCACACTACATCACATTCTGCTGTACAACTTATGGAAAGAATACCTTACACTATTCAAGAACAAAATGAACTAGAAAGTCCTTCAGCAAGCAGTATGAATAAAAAGAGTATTGCTGAAAATAATACAGTCACTACCAATAGTGTTTCTAATGCAACTTATATTAAATCAAAATCTGTTGATCCTGTTTCAAAACCTATTAATCCAACTCCAAAATCTGGTAGTGCTGTTTCAAAACCTGTTAATCTAGTTCCAAAATCAACTCTCTCACCCAATACAAATACCCAACCCTCAACAGTTAAAAAGACCCTATCTAGTCAAACATCTACAACATCTAATCCTCCCAGTCGTAGACCAAAACCTGCCCAGTCTATTACTACTCTACCTACATTACCACAAGGTGTATTAAATGTTAAAAGAGCTCAAAGTAGTGGCAATGTTACTACTACCTCATCAAAAATACCTGGTGGTAACAAAGAAATTGAAGCAGGTCGAGGAAGAGGAAAAATATCAGCACCTGGTCAGTTGTCAGGGTTTGGTGGCCAAGGAATGAAAGGCAATGGAATTGTTCAAAGAAAACCTAGGTTAGTACTTGTTTTAATTGTCAATCTTTAATCTGTTCTTTTTATATAGAAGTTTTAGTGATCCTCAAGAAAAAGAAAAAGTTCAACCTCCTAAAAAACAACCAAGTGAAGCATCGTTAGTTTAAATAGTATTATTGTAATAGTTTATTTTCTATAATTTATATAGTCTTTCCAAACAATATCAAACAGCATATTCTCCTTATGCTGTGAGTTAATTATAACAGTTTATATTTTAATAGTTTGTGAATTCCATAGCAACCACTAACACGTGCACCCAAAACAAGTAAGGTTAATGGAACAGGAAAATTTAACTCAAATAGGTAACTTTGGTATCCATACATCCATTAGTCCACTTTATCTCTCTATAGTAATGATAGAGGAGCTGTTAAAACTAGTGTACAGGCACAAATTAATACACCTGATCCACTTCAGCAAGAAAAGGAGGTAACAATAAAATGAATGAACTTAAAATGCTAGCTTCTTTCTTAACTTTATTTTTCTCTTTCTCTCAAATCTATCTCTAAGGAGCAAGCTCCAGATTTGGAACAGCAACAGTTGGAGATTGAAGCTAAAAGAAAAGAGAATGAGAGACTAGCTCAAGAAAATGATGAATTAAAACAAGAAGTAAAACAATTAAAGGAAAAAGTAAGTCAATTAAATCAATTATTAATATTAGAAGTAATAATACAATAATACACATGTTGATGATATTAATATTATAAAGATGAAAGAAGAAAAAGTTGTTATTGAAAATCAGGATAAACATCAGCAATCTACACCACCAATGGTAATACTAATATAAAACTTATTATGATAATATATTTATAGCATGAAGAAGAACCAGTTCCTGTAGATAGAAAAGTATCTGATGTACCAACAAGACAACCAAGGGTAAATGAAATGTGTTTATATACCAATCTCTATATGTTTCTTTGAATGTTTGCCTGTTTTACAGAGAGGAAGTTGGCCATGGTTTCGTAAAGGTTCTCAAAGTACTAATGATAGTGAAGATGAAAAAACTAATGGAAGTGCTAATAATAGTAAAATTTGTTTAATTTTGTAATTAAAATGATATATTTTATATAAACAATAACACATGGTCATACCTGCATCTCCACCCTCACTTATCATACATACTTTATTTTCAGAATATAAGTAGTAATAATAAAAGAATGACCGGTCATTAATCCTTTCATTGTATGATTCGTGAAGATTAATCTTTTCCTAGTAATTCATAGCAATATTCAATGCTGTAAATAAAGTGAGTTTTGTAATAATATTAAACTCAAATGAAGTCATTAAGTGTCTGTATAAAGCTTCCATAACATGTCATGCTCTCTGATGCTAACACATTACTTTCATATTGTAGTCCATTAATACCCCTGCCTACTTTTAGGGCTTAAGAAGGTTTAGGGGTGGGGCTAAGAAGCGGAATTAAAGCTGTGAAACACTCAATAATGGTAGATAGTCACTTAAATAAATATATAAATCAAATCATTTGTAAGCATATACTGTAATAGATTAATTATAGCAGCCATTTTCTCAGCTATTCTAAACATAATATTTTTTAAATTTATCAGCAAATAATCACATGATAATAACTAAAAAAGAATAGCCTAAAACAGAATGAGAGAACTTATGGTTTTCACTTGTCACTCATGATAATTAAAGTAAGCATTATCGATTATTATTTTCAACAATGGGATCATAATTCCTACGCATACAACAACGAGAACATTTGATGATCACAATTATAATAATAATTAGAAAAAGGACTGAGGTGAAGACTGAAAGAATGACCAAACCAACAATATATCCAGTGACATTGTGTGAAGGACCTTAAGAAGAAAACACATCATGCTATAATATCAAATAAATATAGAAACATACATGTAGTTAGTGGTGTACTATAAGCACACTCTGGTTTACTTCCAGATGATAATATACCCTTATTGGCAGTATTAAAAGCTATAATATCACATGTAATAAAAGTGTTAAGTCATTTAAATTAAATTACTTACTACATGTTATTTTATAGTTAGGACAACGCTGCTTTGATGGTATACTAGAGCAATTTTTAAAGCAGGGATAAGACTCACCCCTACATTTGATAGTGTTAATATCCCATGAGAAAGAGGACCCACTGTAAAGATCATAATACAAATGATGTTCATAATCATTAATGATAAGTATACTCACTACTCTACACTATTATATAAATTAATGTTACATACACTTCCTTATATCCGTCTTGATCTATAGCATTAGTGTATCCAAGTTGACGACAGGCACTATCAGCTGCATATTGATTAAAGGATCTGGCACATACTGGAAGCCATTCATTATCATAATACAAATAAAGGATTCCAGATGAATTAAAATAACTTGTATCATTGGATAGATAGATTTGACCGACATATGGGTCATCAGTATTTATTAAGCATGTTTCATCTATCAATTAAAGAAAGATGTATATCACTGAACATGTACAACATGCACTGAACATCATGATCAGTTAAGTATCATATAATTATAATTTAGAACAATTGTGTATGTTGTTAAAACTGACACAATAGGATATATAAATACACATGCCTTCATCTACCCACCACACATCTACAGTACACCAAACACACCTACATGCACAGACACACACACAACATGCATATACACACACACTGGTAAATTCTAGAGCAAATTCTAAACCAACTATGTAAATAAAAATGTAAATCCATCCTCCCTTTTACTGACCACAAACAAGATAGACAGGATTTTGAGAACATTGTTGTGACTGTATACTCCCTTGACATCGTAATAGATGTAATTGACCATAATCTTTGTAGTCGGCGTGATCAGAACAGGACACATTAGTATATGAGTAATTAATATTAGCATAACTAAATGTATAAATGTAAATAAATCAGAAATTAATCCATTCATTAGTTATTATATGTAATGTATCATTGTAATAATTGGATTGGTTGATTTAATCCATATATGGTTATATATGTTGTATGTAGTAAACTTAGAAAAAGTAAACATAATATTAATGTGATAAATAATGTACTACAGCTTATGTAGCTGATAATTAAGACCAATAATGATTTTTATTGGTATTTTGTATGCAAACAAAATAATGTTTATGAATGAATTAATATGACCTTAATTCTTTTAAAGCATTTTACTGGCAAATACACAGCAAAAATAGTCACACCAGACAGAAATGCATGTTGTTTATTATTGTAGTTAAAGAAATATTGGATTTTAGTATCAGTATCTGCACTGTAAAACTAATTGGTTGATTTAACCAATATATGTTTGTACAAGTTGCATGATGCAAACTGAGAGTAAACATGATATAGTTTGATTCTATTGCCTTATATGGAATGAATTGTTTATAAATGAAAATGTTATTATATTAGTTTTAACATTTTGTAAACAATTTGCATCATGTAATCTTTATCACCATTAATTATATTGGTTAAATAAACCAATAAATTTTTACAGTAATATAGCTACACAATATAATAATAAATCCCTAACTTGCTTCCTGATCGATATCTATTATGACTGCAGTATCCCATTTGTCTACAGGCTGCAGCAGCTGCTCCATCATCAAACCGGTCATAACAGACTGGGACCCATTTATTAACTTCTGTAAGGAATATTTCTAGTATACCATTGAATTTGTAAAAGTCATCAAAGTGGTTTAGCCTGACATCTCCATTCTGTTGACAAACAACTCTACTAATTTGTAGGAACTCCAGCAAAAGCAAAATGCCTGCAAAATTACTGCAGTATAGTACACTTTATATCCAGAAATCTCACCTAACGTTTTCTTGAACATTGCAGTTTGATGAACTATGATAAGATGGGTGTGATCTGTAGTTATTTTAATTAACCTTAATATTAAGAGTCCTTCAAGGTTACTGGTAGTAAAGTTAAAGTTATTTCTGTAGATGGAGATTTTCAACGAGAACTAACTCTAGCTAATGACAAATTAGTTGTCATTTATTTTTCTAAACACTTATCCTAGACCTTAGATCTAAATTCTTGAGTGTATGATACACAGTAAATAGTCTTCCTTAACATATTTAGCAAGTAATTTAAAGTCAGTAGATTAAAGCATATTAAGAGAGACTACTGACTGCATCATATGTGCAGGAGTTTAGCATTCCCAGTGAAGAAGCTTACAGTTATAATTTTATTGATTGGTTTTAATTGTCCCATAAATTAAACAATAGAAAAAACTAAGCAAATTGACATACACACACATATATAGATAACACATGTCATAAGTGATTTTAGGACTCCCTGGCATGCTGTGGGTGCGAGGCAGTAAAAAATTGATTGTCCAATTGCTCCATATATATATTTATTTATATAAATTCATTCATAATCCATCGCTCATCCATCCATTCATTAATTAGATGTTTATCACAGTCACTCTCCAAATACTGTAAGCCAGATGTGAGTACATCACATTCATTCTCCAAATAGTGTGAAACCATGTTTGAGTACATCTCAGTCAATCTCCAAATAGCGTGAACCAGGTGTGAGTACATCTCAGTCACTCTCCAAATAGTGTGAACCAAGTAGGAGTACATCTCAGTCACTCTCCAAATAGTGTGAACTAGGTATCAGTACATCACAGTCACTCTCCAAATACCAAATAGTGCGAATCAGGTATCAGTACATCACAGTCACTCTCCAAATAGTGTGAACCAGGTGTGAGTACATTCTTATAATTATGTCTGTCTAACTTTATTAAGCACATATCTATAATTATAATACAATTAAGATTAATCTGTCCTGGGACTGAGATTCCTAAGGGCTTTCCTCAACTGATTCATCCTAAGTGTTTAATAATATCATGAAACCTCAAAAGCCACTACGCAAATCAGTTCCTAATGCCTATAGACCAGTAGTGTCAATACAATTAATAATGAATTCTCCTTTGTGAAGGAAGAAACAAAATGTTAGCATTGACTTGATATCATAACCACTGACATTATTCTACAGATAATAATAATACATACAATATACTATTGTTAGCTTGTCAACAAATGTCAATTTTTAGAAATATAAATTCCGAAAATTTAACACTCAGCTCATCATATTTTAAGCCAATCATTTTATAGGAATCAGACCTAATTAAATTATGTGTGTGATAATAGATGACATCTTGAAGACTCTTAATTTATTGAGTTGAATTTTAAAAAACCATAGATCCACACCCATACATCTGGAATTCTTTATTTGTATTATGATAATGAATGGCTTCCAGTATGTGCCAGATCCTTCAATCAATATGCAGCTGATAGTGCTTGTCGTCAACTTGGATACACTAATGCTATAGATCAAGATGGATATAAAGAAGTGTATGTAACATTAATTTATATAATAGTATATAGTAATAAGTATAATTATCATTAATGATTATGAACATCATTTGTATTATGATCTTTACAGTGGGTCCTCTTTCTCATGGGATATTAATGCTATCAAATGTATCTATGAGTCTTATCCCTGCCTTAAAAGTTGTTCTAGTATACCATCATATAAACAGTATTGTCCAAACTATAAAATAACATGTAGTAAGTAATTTGATTAGATGACTTAACACTTTTATTACATGTGATATTATAGCTTTTAATCCTGCCAATAAGAGTACATTATCATCTGGAAGTAAACCAGAGTGTGCTTATAGTACACCACCAACTACATGTATGTTTCTATATTTATTAGATATTATAGCAATGATGTGTTTTTACTATAATTCCAATGATGATAATTAGGTATTCTTTCACTTGTCAACTGTGCTCTTGTTGTGATGATATGCTATTTAATTAAACAACCAGCTCATTTTAGGAATTATGAAGCCATTAATAATGATGGTGATTATGATTGACAATAGTGCTTATGTACCACCATTGATCATGAACATATTATTGTGTAAACTAGTTGATAGATTTAACTAATAGATGGCTATACAGTCTATATGTAGTAAAATATTTTTATATAAAATGTATACATAATATAAATGTGTTGTAAAAAAGGATAATCCTATAAATTGGTATACTGCAAAGAATTGAAAAGATTTTGATCTACTTTATCAAATTGAGTAAGAAAAATTGATTTCTGCCAATACTTTTTAATGGACAATCTAAGTCATCTTGTGTGCCTGATTAATAATGAAGACATTATGTTAAGACAAATTTTCTTACTATCACTTTGGAGATATTTAGTCTCATAGGAAACCCACTTTAATTGAAGGACTTAAAGGAAGATATATATATAAATTTTGATACAAGATTGATTAGTTTTGATCTGAAACAATACAATTAAAACAGGATTTTTGATTTCTACTAATTTTTGATAATTTTTCTCTAGAGCTGAATGTGGTGGAGAGTTTAGTATCTTAAAAAATGAAGATTGTATCGTTATGTTGTGTGGACGTGGTGACAAAGGAGTGCTTGGACATGATGACTACAAGTAAGAGATAAAAATATTATTTTATTACTATTTAGTTTTTGACAGAAATTGTCTCAAATCTGAGATCATTCAAGATCTGTTGGCACATGATAGTCATATGATATCATGTGGTGAATCACATGTTGCTATGCTGAAACTAGACTGGAAAGTATTTGTGTGAAAATCAGGAGAACGTGGACAGTTAAGAACTAGTTCTGATGCCAATTGGTATGAGAATTAAATTATAAATTTTTATTTTCATCTTCTGATTAAATAGTTGTCGACCAACAGAGATCAATCTTCAAAGTCAGGGAGAGAGAATGGATAAAAAGCTGTAGATGTTCACTGTATAACTGAAATAGGCAGACTATTTGCTTGTGGCAAGTAAATAACAAACATAGTCTTAAAATATTAACAATTGATTCAACTTATTCAAAATCCATTTTACCTATGTTATTATTGCAGTAATACTGAAAATAAATTAAGCTTCAATCAACTCAGTCATATTACCCAACATGTCTCGGGGATGTTATCAAGTAAAAAAGGCTCTCTACTTTATCACACTACATCACATTCTGCTGTACAACTTATAGAATGAATGAACTTAAAATGCAAATTTCTTAGTTAACTTTATATATATAAAATCTATCTCTAAGAAGCAAACTCCAGATTTGGAACAGTAACAGTTGGAGGATGAAACTAAAAGAAAATAGAACAAGAGACTAATTCAAGAAAAAGATGAACTACAAGTAGATCAATTAATAATATCACATGATCATGGAATAAAGAACCAGTTCCTGTAGATAGAAAAGCATCCGATATACCAACAGGACAACCATAGGTAAATGAAATGTGGTTATATAACAATTTCTAAATGTTTCTATGAATGTTTGTCTGTTTTACAGAGAGGAAGTTGGCCATGATTTCGTAGAGATTCTCAAAGTACTAATGATACTGAGGATCAAAAAATAATGAAACTGCTTATAATAGAACAGACAGTAAAGTCTGCTCAATTTTGTAATTAAGATGACATGTTGTATATAATAACAAGGTTATTGAATTCAAACATTATACGACATATTAATATCAATTAATTATAAACTCCTAATATGAAAATCATTATCATGTATCTTCTTACTTCACTCCAGATTTTGTCTTATGTTTAATGTATAGAGGTGCATGAGATGAAACATTACAAAAAGTAGGAGTGTTATAATTTTATTCTACATGTGTTTTTTTAATTTGGGTTATCTCCTTCTTCATCATCATGTATGGCATCATAGTTGGGGGGTCTCACTTCATTTAATCTTTCTTCATCCTCAATCACGGGATCATAGCCGTGGAGTCCCACTACATCTTGTAGGTTTCTGTTTCTGATGACACCTCTCTTATAGGACTTGAAGTAGCAACAGCAGACAGATACAATAATTAAAATTAATATAACTACAACACCAGTCAGGACATAAGTAGCATATTCAACTATAAATGAAAAACAATTTTTTTATATGTAATAACTATCTAGTTATCTATTGAGAATCATAATAACAATTAACACATATAATTATAAATATGCTATTGGATTATTGATTTATTGTATTATTGTTATAAATTAAAATTTAGATCACAAAAATGATCACAACGAAATCAATAATATATTTATATTATTATATACTCACATGAAATGTTTGTACTAGTAGTAGTCAGAGCACATTGACTTGAGCTGCCAGAACTACGTGATAACGTTTCAGAAGAATTGAACTCTATAGTTATTACAATAATTTGTTTTGTTTGTTAAATAATATTTGTGCCAGTAATTATAATAATCTGACTTACCACACTGTAAAAATATTTTAACTTGACAGACTTTTAAAACATATGAGTTATCAGTAATACAGTGAGAGAAGCAAGCAAAAGAGGACTGAGTACAGTGATAGTTTGAAAATAGCAATAATGCCTTGTTCCCAACACTAGAAGTACAAAAATTTTATTATTTGTCACATTAATGCAATTTATAGTTGATAATTATGTACATCCTATTATATCAACTTTAAAAACATTTGCCTGTTTACAAACCAAATTAAACAAATGCTTACTCTCTTCTCATATCTATCAATGAACAACCAGTGTACCCCTTCTGTCGACAAACTGAGACAGCAACATTGGTTGGGAAGTTATTGTTGTAACAAACATAATTCCATTTTCCTCCAAAGAATACTTTCAAAACCCCATCTGATAGAGTTCCAGTTTCGTCATATTCAAGTGACACCTGACCTTCATAGGGATAATCAATCAAATGTTCCAAGTCTGTGATATTAAATAGATACAATTTATTATAGAACAACATCATTTACTTAATACACTGTAAAATATCTTGTACCTAAATTAACAAAAATGTAATTATAATTATAATATATACAAAAAAGTATTTTAAAAATTTTAAAAATAAAATGGGATATTGTTGTGTACTTAGCTGAGATAACACAACAATCAAACACATTCAGGAACACGTGCTTGGGCGTGTCCTTATCCCCCTCATACAATAATGATAATTAACAACATAATAAGAGCATATCAATAGCAAAACAATGTAGACAGAATACACATTGTACATAGAAAATCTCTATATAAGTAGCTTAGTAACATAAAGTAAGAAGTTATATATCAGGCTAATCATTGTAAAATTAATTGGTTGATCTAACCAATATTAGGTTATTCAGGTCATTATACTGTTTTGATTACTAAATGTACTAATGGAGTAACTGTTTATAATTTGATAATAGATCAGTAATAAAGAAAATATGATATTTACTATCAGTTTGTATCAAATATTGACATACAACCTGTATAACTATATATTATTAGATCAACCAATCAACTTTACAGTGTTAAATTATGTAAGGCTTTGTATGGATTATGTGTATAATGTAGTATGTCTATCTTAATATATTACAATATTACAATATTGATGAATTTACAAATAGAACATCACTACAACACTTACCACATGTTATAGTAACAGGGTAACAATTATTTGGTGTTAGTATAGGACCCTCCAAAGAACATCGTAGTATGTGTAATTCACCATACTTTTGGTAATCAGAAACTGTTGGACACTCAATGTTAGTGAATGAATAGGTCTTTCTGTAACTAGAAATAAAGACATTTTAAAGTATAACAACAAATACTTGTAGTCTATATATTATAGTATATTAAAATTTATTGTGTTTAGTTTCACCATTGTTTGATACATGCATTTAATTTGAGCTGTATGCTGTACTCCAATATATACTTTAAGACTCAAAGACTCACTTCTGACTTGCTGGGCCAAATCTAATGGCTCCAACATAGCCAAGTTGACGACACGCAACATTAGCTATTGCTTCAACAGTTTCTACTCTGTAACAAATGGATACCCAATCCTTGGTCCCAGTTGATTTATTTGTAGTGAAATAAATCTGAAGAGTCCCATCATGATCATCAATTTTCACATCTCCTAAAATATATTGCCCTAAATAGAGTATAAGAGAGACAATATAGATGCTGCTATATCAAGTAATATAAGTTATAGTGATTCAGGCCAGCCATGTTGCATTATACTGTACTAGGCACTTTCAATCATGTGCACATGATACCAATTCTAATAAAGCAATTAATCATCAATATAATTACAAAACTTATGATCTTGAAACTGAGTTTATGACAATATATAACTCTGGTTATCTCTTAACCTACTATTTGTAACTTATCACAAGAAATATATTATTTTTAAATACCTATTACTACTCTAAAGTGACTAAAATCAGAGAGACAAAACACTTGATAAAATTATCCAATCAATTATGAACTTATAATGTGATTCTTTCATCATCCAAATCATGAGGCTTTTCAATGAGGGCTCTTGTGGCATTTCTTCACAAAACACTAACTTACAAGACAAATACTTCACATGATTTACAAAGATGGCCTATATGTACATACTACACCTGTAATAAGATTATGTATAGGACAACCCACAAATGTAGCTGCCTAAATTTGCTTCACATCAAGTTGACTTATATGGACTATGTGTATGTGTATATTATACATGATGATCATTAACCACAATCATCTTTTGTATGGTCAATTGTTTTCAGTTTCAACATGTGGCTGAGCAGGCACAGTTAATTAATAATACTTATCAAAACAACAGTCACCTGATGTAGCATGTTATGATATATATATGACACAAATGGAATGTCATTTAATACAAAATCAATACATGAGGCTCCAAGATTATAAGTCAGTTAAAGTCTAGCGCATGATATAGTGTTACTATAAGTCTATTCACGTTCACCTTGCTGGTAAAAAAATTATCATAATTTTCTATTAACTCAACCAAATTCAAAATTTCAAAGTCAAATGGTCTCCTGACAACCATCTGGTTCTTTTGACATCTTTTTTATATAATACGACCCACAAGAACAAGGTTTGTTGTACTTTCCATAAGCAAAGTATAGGAGATGACATTGACCATGAAGAATGTGATCTCGTGAAAATTTGTTTATCAATAAAATGGCTGCCACTTGAAGCGAGAAACCAGTAAAGTGAGAAATACATTCTAACTGAAAAGTTTAATGATATAGATATATGTAAAAGTATTACACTACTGTAGCCTATAAATTTGTTGTTACAAAAAAAGAAAATCAACTCTGTACACATAGACATGTTGGCTTTTAGTTTCATATGATAATTCAAACAATAACACCACAAGTATTTAATTTATGAGGTGTGGTATGTGTCATGTATACTAATTATACCCACTACTAATTTCCGGCAGCAAGGTGAACACGAACAGACTATAGTAACTATTAGGTTAGCAACAGTACTTATAATGTTGTAATTGCAGATGTTCATACTAAATCTTAGTACCTTTTACATAGTAATGTTATTACATTAGAAATAAAGGAATATAGCTAGTAAATAGAACAGACAGAGATATCTATGTCCAATAATACATAATGAGAACAATTCTCACATTACCAGTAATGTAATCTGAATGTAGTGACAACTATGATGCTAGCTACTAACAACTAAACATTTTATTGTCTTCTTACCTGATGAAGTGCCCAAAACAAGACAAAAGAATATTGTAAATTTAATCGTTCCTTTCATCATGTGACTAGTCAGCAAGTTACACGAAGTACACCTCCTACTTTGTCCTTCAGGGGCTTCAACTTGCACATGACTCCATCATCTCCATGTGATACCAAGTCTATAATATATTTAGTAGATATTGTACTGAGAACTCACAAACCTTAAAAGTTCTGTCGCTTTAACATAATCAAGTCTACAACAGTAGCCTGCATTGTCTTTAGATAAACCATTCTTGCCACCTAGCTAGCTCCTCCTTAATTAGCTCATATGTTTGATTCAATGACTTTCAGTTTTAATATGTGGCTCAAAACATCACATAAAAATGAAGAAAGTATTCAATTCTAAAACATAATGATATATAGAAAAAATAACTCACTAAGTTTACTATACTATTTTCTAGTATCCAATCACATTGTTTGTTATCAGAAACAAATATATATATAGTAAATAATAAAGTATGTAACAAATAGTTTGCCACACAATAAATATAATGATATATTGTACCATAGAAATTACAAAAATATATACATAAAAATATTGTTATATTATAAAATTGTAGACAGTGTATGCTCTCAAAGATGATCTCATGTGAAATATGACTACGATGTTCTGATCCTCTATCATTATAACCTTAACCAACAACTCTGTAAGTATCTTCTCTATTTCTAGCTCTATCCTTACACTTTTTTAACAAGGAAATATACAGACAGAACACACAGAAATATTAAAACAACTGAAGATATATCCTCTACTTCTTATTAATAACAATGGTCCTGCTGTTGACATCCCTGAAACGTTAACGTATGATGACTGTATGAATGGATGAATAGATGGATGAATAGATGGATGGATGGATGGATGGATGGATGGATAGATGGATGAATAGATGAATGGATGGATGGATGCATAGGAGAATGATGAATGGATGGATATATGAAAAAAGAAATATTGATAGTAATAATTCTTTTATGCACACAAAGTTTTTTTGGCAAACAAAAGGTGCTCAATATCTGAAGCTAATATAAAGAGCAAATGTGACAAGATAATTGAGAATAATATAATTTATTTAGTGATTAATAATTGATAAATATGATTGACTTAAGTGATAAATGTTGGATGACAAATTTTATGTGTATATATGATTGATAAAATTAATCAAATAATGATTAATGATAATAAAATATATTAATTAAAGCTGATTTGAGGCTATAGTCATAGACATGAGAATATTAACTGAAGAAGGAACCAAGTTCCAAAGTGAGAATGTGCTTGAGAAGAAAGAAGTTAAATATACTGAAGGTGTTGAAAAGGACCTTTTATTTAGATTCAAATTAATTGAATGTAGGGAACACAAGTTGTGTGATGACACAGGTTGATGATATCTAATATTATAAAGACGGAAGCAGGAAAAAGTTGCTAATTAAAAATCAGCAATCTACATCATCAATAGTAATACTAATATAAAAGATGTTATGGTAGTGTAAGTATATATATTCATTAGTAGGTGTATCATTATTATTGTTCATTATTATTGATATTTACGTTGTGTTGTTAGTCTCAAAGGTATTGGTTGTTGCGTCAGTCCAGCGTTATATTCGTCATAATTTAATAGCATGAAGAAGAACCAGTTTTTGCAGACAGAAAAGCGTCTGATGTACCAATTGCAACAAGACCACAAAGGGTAAATGAAATGTACCAATCTCTAAATGTTCTTTGAATGTTTGTTTATTTTACAGAGAAGTTGGCCATGGTTTCATAAGTTACTCATGATACTGAGGATCGATATCAAGAAGCTAGTGGAACTGCTAATAATAGAACATACAGTAAAGTCTTATTATAAAAATAAGAATGTAATAGTATTTGTGTGTGTTAAAGGTCATTGATCATTTAATCCTTCATTATAGTTGCCTCTCCTACAGCACTTGCTCCAGCAGAAGAAGACAATTACAGCAATTAATCCAAGTAGACCTAATATTAATATAACAGAGAGTGCCACAGTAGCATGTTCATCTATAGATAGAAAAACAATTTTGGTAAGTTGTGTTGTGATAAATATCTAATTATCTATTGAGAATCATATTAACAATTAACACATATAATCATAAATATGCTATTGTATAATTGTTATAAACTAAAATTTAGATCAAAAAAATAATCACAACAAAATCAATAATATATTTATATTATTATATACTTACATGATTTGTTACATGTGTTTGTACTAGTACTAGTACTAGTCAGAGCACATTGACTTGAACTGCCAGAACTATTTGATAACATTGCAGAAGGATCAAACTCTATAGTTATTAAAATAGTTTGTTTTGTTTGTTAAATAATATTTCTTTCAGTAATTATAATAGTCTGACTTACCACAATGTATAAATATTCTATATTGACAGACGTCTAAAACATATGAGCTCCCAACAATACAGTGAGAGAAGCAAGCAAAAGAGGACTGAGTGCAGGAATAGTTTGTAAATAGGAATCCATTATTCCCAATGCTAGAAAATACAAAAATTGTATTATTTGTCTCATTAGTTGATTTATAGTTGATACTTAATTATATCAGCTTTGAAAACATTATATATATATATATATATTTGGCCTGTTTTTAAACTTATTATAATTATAAACAAATGCTTACTTCACTCTTTTCTCTATTGATGAATGGCCAGTGTATCCCTTCTGTCGACAAGCTGAATCAGCAACATTGGGTGGAAAGTTGTTGTAACAGATACCAGCCCACTTTCCTCCAAAGAACACTTTCACTGTTCCATCTGATAGAGTTCCAGTTTTTGCATATTGAATTGACACCTGACCTTCATAGGGATTATCAACCAAACGTTCTGAGTCTATGATATTAAATAGATACAATTTATTATATAACAATATCATTTACTCAATACACAGTAAAATATCTTGTACCTACATTAACAAGAATTATAATCATAATGTTTACAAACAACTAATAAAAAACATAACAATAAAAATAAAATTGGATATAGGAATGACAATGCCAAAAAGTACCAAAACAATGTAGACATAATACACATTGTACTTACAAATCCATACAAAATCCTTATATAAGTAGCTTAGTAATAACTATAAAAGTATGAAGTTATACATCAGGCATAATATTGATGAATTAAGAAACAAAACATCACTACAACACTTACCACATGTAACAGTAACAGGAAAACAATTACTTGGTGTTAGTATAGGACCCTCCAAAGAACATCGTAGTATGTGTAATTCACCATACTTTTCATAATTAGAAACTGTTGGACACTCAATGCTAGTGAATGAATAGGTCTTTGTGTAGCTAGAAATAAAGACATTTATAAAGTATAACAATAAATATTCGTAGGCTATATATATTATAGTATATTAAAATTTATTGTGTTTAGTTTCACCATTGTTTGATACATGCATTTAATTTGAGCTGTATGCTGTACTCCAATATATACTTTAAGATTCAAAGACTCACTTCTGACTTGCTGGGCCAAATCTAATGGCTCCAACATAACCACGCTGACGACAAGCAACATTAGCAATTGATTCAATAGTTCTTGCTTTATAACAGACAGTCACCAATTCCATAGTCCCAGTTGATTTATTTGTAGTGAAATAAATCTGAAGAATGCCATCACCATCAATTGTCACATCTCCTAAAATAAATTGCCCTAAAGAGAGTATAAGAGAGACTGTACCAGACACTTTCAATCATGTGCACATGATACCAATTCTAATAAAGCATTTAATCACCAATATAATTACAAAACTTATCATCTTGAAACTGATTTTATGATAATATATAACTCTGGTTATCTCTTAACCTACTATTTGTAACTTATCACAAGAAATATATTATTTTTAAATATCTGTTACTACTCTAAAGTGACTAAAATCAGAGAGACAAAACACTTGATAGATTATCCAATCAATTGTGAACTTATAATGTGACTCTTTCATCATCCAAAATTACGAGGCCTTTCAATGTGGGCTCTTGTGGCATTTCTGGTCACAAGACAGTAAAACACTCACTTACAAGACTAATAGTTCACATGATGGCCTATATGTACATACTATTCCTGTAATGAGATTACGTATAAGGGAACCCACAAATGTAGCTGCCTAATATGCTTCACATCAAGTTGGTTCATATATACTATCTATATGTATATATTATACATGGACCATCATTAACAAACAATCATCTTTTGTATGGTCAATTGCTTTCAGTTTCAACATGTGGCTGAGCAGACAAAATAATTCTTATCAAAACAACAGTCACCTGATATAGGATGTTATGATGACTAATGACATAGAGATGACATAGATGTATAGACTACTAAAGCAAAATTATATATGACACTTATGGAATGTCATTTAATACAAAATCAATACATGAGGTTCCAAGATTATGGATCAGTTAAAGTCTAGCGCATGATATAGTGTTACTATAAGTCTATTCGTGTTCACCTTGCTGGTAAATAATTATCATAACTTTCTAATAATTTAACCAAATTCAAAATTTCAAAGTCAAATGGTCTCCTGATGTCCATCTGGTTCTTTTGACCTCATTTTTATATGATATGACCCACAAGAACAAGGTTTGTTGTATTTTACATTTACCACAAGGAATGTGATCTTGTGAATTTTGTTAATCAATAAAATGGCTGCAGCTTGAAGCAAGAAACCAGTACAGTGAGAAATACATTCTAACTGTAAACGTTAATAATATAGATATAGGTAAAAGTTCTACACTACTGTAGCCTATAAAGTTGTTATTACAAGAAAAGAGAATCAACTCTATACACGCAGACATGTTGGCTTTGTTTCATGTGATAATTCAAACAATAACACCACAAGTATTTAATTTATGAGGTGTGGTATGTGTCATGTATACTAATTATACTAATTTCCAGGGGCAAGGTGAACATGAACAAACTATAGTAACTATTAGGTTAGCAACAGTACTTATAATGTTGTATTTGCAGATGTTCATACTAAATCTTAATACCTTTTACATAGTAATGTTATCATGTCAGAAACAAAGGTATGTAGCTATAAGTCCAATAATACACAATAAGAACAATTCTCATATTACCAGTAATGTAATCTGAATGTAGATAACAAGTGACAACTATGATGCTAGCTACTAACAACTAAACATTTTATTGTCTTCTTACCTGATGAAGTGCCCAAAACAAGACAAAAGAATACTGCAAATTTAATGGTTCCTTTCATAATGTGACTAATCAGCAAGTTACACAAAGTACACCTCCTACTTTAATTTGTCCATCAGGGGTTGCACATGACCCCATGTGATACCAGTGTGATACCAAGTGTATAATATATATAGTAGATATTGTACCGAGAACTCACAAACCTTAAAAGCTCTGTCCTTTTAACGTAATCAAGTCTAACAATAGCCTGCATTGTCTTTAGATAAACCACTCTTGCCACCTAGCTAGCTCCTCCTTAATTAGCTCATATGTTCGATTCAATGACTTTCAGTTTTAATATGTGGTTCAAAACATCACTTAAAAATGAAGAAAATATTCAATTCTAAAACATAATGATATATAGAAAAAATAATTATAACTATATATAGCAGACCACTAAAGCACTCACTAAGTTTACTATACTATTTTCTAGTATCCAATCACATTGTTTGTTATCAGAAACAAAGATATATATAGTAAATAATAAAGTATGTAACAAAATAGTTTGCCACACAATAAATATACTGATATATTGGTACCATAGAAATTACTAGAATATACACATATATTGTTATATTATAAACTTGTAGACAGTGTGTGCTCTCAATGATGATTTGACGTGAAGCATATATATGTATATATATATATATATATATATATAGGTAATTTTGTTAAGAGTACAATGTATAATCAAATGATTGTATATAATGGGATGATTGGCTTTAGTATATCCATATTGTCTACAAACAGAATTCCCAAGAGCACTGCTAGCCTTAATAACATCATTCCAGCATAACCATTCTTCTTCACATAATGCAATTAAGGTAGTAGATTAAGACAACTTACCCATTATAAGCATATAATTTTCCTTGATTTATATTTTCATGTGATGGTTGCAATAATAATAAGTATCATAATAAGGTATGCACAGAAAGACTTTATACTAACCACATAATTCAGCAACGTAATACTTCTTGCATTCAGTAACATTCACTTGTTGACCTAACTTATACTCTAAATGAAGGGCACAGTGCTAGTGCATGTCATACGTATGCTCATATAATTAAATGTTCAACATGTATATTGAGGACATTAATAAGTATGGTCAATATTTTCTCCCAAAAATGGCTATTATAATTATATATTTATGAGAGGTTTCATTGTATGACTTACTTACATCCAATGATATACTTTTAAATTTCCCTACTAGCTATGAGATATCCCATCTGTTTACAAGAAGTAATGGCAGCTCAATAGGTGACATTACAGACAACAACCCAGTCTCCATTAAGATATAACAGTATGAGATTGTCTTGATCTTATATTTGTCCCCTTACCTGTTGAAATTCAAAAATGAGAGAAAAGAATAATAGTAGAATTATTTAGAGCTTTAATTATAATCTCCATATCATAATTGCACATAAGTGTCATCATTACAAAGAGCTATAAATTATAGATACTGGTAATTATATAACTCAGTGACCCACCAAATAATATGCTAAATAATATTTGTTCACTTAGGCCAAATACCTGTTGAACTTCTGATAACAATTAATAAAAAAATGACCATGAATCCTTTCATTGTATGTAGATGAAAGTAATTCTTTTCCTAATAATTCATACCAATGTTCAGTGATATGAATATATTGCATTTTGTAATAATAAAAAACCCAGATGAAGTCATTAAGCGTGTATATCATGTATACAGCTTCCATACAACATTATACTCTCTGGTCCTAATACTGTACTTTCATATTGTATTCCATTATTAGCCCTGCCCACTTTCAGGTCTCAGGGAGGTTTAGAGGCGGGACTATGAAACAGTTTTTAAGCTATGAAAACACTCAATAGTGGCAGATGCACTTAAATAAGTCTATAAGTCAAGTCATTTGTAAGCACATGGCATAACAGATTAAACAGAGTGGCCATGTCCCAACTATTCTGAATATGATTCAACTTAATCAGCAATAATCACAAAATAATAACTTTAAAATAATAGCCTAAAATGGAAATAAGTGAAGTCCCAGATTTCACTTGTCACTCATAATCAGTGATGACAATTAATGTAAACATCGTCAATTATTATTTTCACGAATGGGATCATATTTCCTGTGACAAGGAGGACATTTGATGATCAAAATTGTAATAAAAAGGACTAAAATGATGACTGAAAGAATGATCAAACCAGCAATATATCCAGCGTCATCGTGTGAAGGATCTTAAGTAGAAAATACATCATTGGTATAATATCAAATAATTATAGAAACATACATGTAGTTGGTGGTGTACTATAAGCACACTCTGGTTTACTTCCAGATGATAATGTACTCTTATTGGCAGTATTAAAAGCTATAATATCACATGTAATAAAAGTGTTAAGTTGTTTAAATTAAATTACTTACTACATGTTATTTTATAGTTAGGACAACGCTGCTTTGATGGTACACCAGAGCAATTTTTAAAGCAGGGATAAGACTCATCCCTACATTTGATAGTGTTAATATCCCATGAGAAAGAGGACCCACTGTAAAGATTATAATACATTCATAATCATTAATGATAATTATACTTATTACTATATACTATTATATAAATTAATGTTACATACATTTCTTTATATCCGTCTTGATCTATAGCATTAGTGTATCCAAGTTGACGACAAGCACTATCAGCTGCATACTGATTAAAGGATCTGGCACATACTGGAAGCCATTCATTATCATAATACAAATAAAGTGTTCCAGATGAATTAAGATAGGTTGTGTGATTGTGTAGATAGATTTGACCATTGTATGGGTTATTAGTATTTATGAAACATGTTCTATCTATTAATTAAAGAAATATATATTAATGAACATATACAGTATACACAGAATACCAGTTAAGTAGCAGGTACTTATAATTCAGAACAATTGTCTAAACTGTTAAAGCTAATACCATAGGATATTTAATTACACACATATTCATGTACCCAACATCCATCTACACACACACACACATGTATATACATTATTAAAATTAAATTATAAGTCATCTATGAAAACAAAAATGTAAATCTATCTTCCCTTTACTCACCAGATCTGTCACAAACAAGATAGACAGGATCTTGAGAACATTGTTGTTGTTGTATACTCCCTTGACATCATAAAAGATGTAATTGACCAAAATCTTTGTAGTCATTATGATCAGAACAGTCGACATTAGTATATGAGTAGTTATTACTATCATACCTATATCTATAAATATAAAATAAATCAGTAATTAATCAATTCGTTAGTTATTATATGTAACATATCATTGTAATAATTGAATATTGTACCAGTATTTATTATATACAACAGAAATAGTATCACCAAAAATTCATTATTACCATTTTAGAGAAATATCTGTTTTTCATAAATGAATTGTAGCAGCAGTATATAGTGTTATCAATTTTATCCATTATACTCTATTACAATTCCTTTAACATTAATATGATGTCAGATTGAAGTGCACATGTGAATCCAAAGTAAGAAGCATCTTATTTTTATAAGAATGTATAAAAAAATTATACATTAGTTCTATCCCATTAGTTATATAAACAGTCAATTTCATATTCATTAGTTATCAAAACAGAATAATTTTATTTTAATATCATGAATCAAAAAATTTTCCTACATGTAAACTTTCTATAACAATAGCTAAAGCAACCAATTAACTTTTACAGTGACACAATTATAATGATAAATCCCTAACTTCCTTCCTGGTCGATACTTAACATCACTGCAATGTCCCATTTGTCTACAGGCTGTAGCAGCTGCTCCTTTATTGAACTGGTCATAACAGACTGGCACCCATCCTTTAGCTTCTGTAAGGAATACTTCTTGCAATAGTCACCATATTCATTTAGCCTGACATCTCCATTCTGTTGACAAACAACTCTATTAAATAGTAGGAACTGCAGCAAAAACAAAAAGGCCTGCAAAAGAGAACTGCAATATACATTACACTTTGTATCATGAAAATTAACCTAACATGTTGAACATCGTAGTTTGAAGAACAATTATAAAATGGGTGTGGATCTATGGGTTTTTAATTAAACTTAATATTAAGATCATTTAAGATGGCTGCTAAGTTAATATATAAGTGATAATATTTATGCAATGTACTAAAGGCATGCAATTATAGACACTAGACAACTTACCATGCAGCAACAATAACTAATTTGTCATTAGCTAGAGTTAGTTCTTGTTGAAAATCCCACCTAAAGGAAATTACTTTAATGGTAGTACAAGCTAACAATAGTATATTGTATGTACTATCATTATCTGTAGAATACTGCTAGTGGTTATGATATCAAGTCAATGCTGACATTTTGTTTCTTTTGTACAAAAGAGAAGTCATTTGATGTCTTTTTTTTGAATTGACTCTACTGGTCTATAGGTATATAGGAATTGATCCCTATATAGTGGCTTTTAATTTGAGGATGCACAGTATTTATACAACTTAGATATTATACCTGTGATAAAACAATTCAGGAGAGTCCTCAGGAATATCCGTTCCAGGGCAGGTACATTACATCATCTAACTTTTATGTCTCTCCTCTTTCTCTCTCTCTCTCTCAGATTAATCTTAGTATTATAGATATAAGTGGGTAGTGACTGTTAAATGAGTACTTATAAGAATGTACTCAAACCTGGTTCACAATATTTAGAGAGTAACTGTGATCACAAGTAATGGATGGATGGATTATGGATTGACAAATGGATGAACAAACAAACATATGGATTATGAATGGACAAATATGGATAAATGGATGATGTCTTGTGTAGTCTACTTCAAATTAATGTTCCCACAATTGCTTTAGATATTTATTAAAGATGGTAAATCACTGAAACTTGACAATAAAGAGAACATGAAAAAACATAATCTAAGAGAAATCATTACTAATTACAATTACCATGACATTTATCCTGGACATACACTATATAGTATACACTGGCACAGTATTGATGTATTTGTATTATGAGATGGCACTTTTGAGGTTGATATTTGGGGTTTCTTGTGCCACACCAGCTATTTAACACTGGCTTCCTAACTCCATTAGATCTGATAACTGTGAAAGGTGATTGCATAAAGTGACTTTACAGTTTATTTTTGTTGAAGCCAACTATTGCTAACCCACCCATTGTGGTTGACTTAGTACATGGGATGATTGCATAATAACTCAGTATGAAGTATGAACTTTTGTAGATCTCATTTTGAGCATCATGAGAAGACACTTTGACAATGATAATATCATGGATTTCTTGTGTCATAGTTAGCCACACCAGCTATTTAACACTGGCTTCTTAAATCATTGAAGAACAAAAATGAAATGGAAATATGAAATAATGTCTTGGGTTAATAATTAGATCTAAACATTTATTCATAGACCTTAAACCTAAATTCTTGAGTGTTAATACCCAGTCAGTAGTCACCCTAGCTACAGGTGCCAGACAGTGAAAACTTGATTATCCATTTATTCATATTTGTACATATATCCATCCATTCATAATACATCATTCATTCATCCATTCATTAATTGCATGTTCATCACAGTCACTCTCCAAATATTGTGAACTAGATGTGAGTACCTTCTTATAAGTATGTCCGTTTGACTCATTTAAACACTCACTACCACTCACATCCATAATACTATTAAGATTAATCTGTCCTATGACTGATATTCCTGGGAACTCTCCACAATTGTGATTCATCCACAGGTATATATATATATACCTAAGTGTTTTACAATACCATTCAGTCTCAAAGCCACTTATCAGTTCCTAATACCTATAGATCAGTAGTCAATGCAATTAATAATGACATCAAATGACTTCTCCTTTGTACAGAAGAAACAGAATGCCAGCATTGACTTGGTTTATATAAGTGATAATATTTATGCAATGTACTAAAGGCATACAATTATAGACACTAAACAATTTACCATGCAGCAAATAAATGAACAATAACTAATTTGTCATTAGTTAGAGTTAGTTCTTCTTGTTTAATTAAAAACCCATAGATCCACACCCATTTTATAATTGTTCTTCAAACTACAATGTTCAACAAAATGTTAGGTTAGTTTTCATGATACAAAGTGTAATGTATATTGCAGTTCTCTTTTGCAGGCATTTTGCTTTTGCTGGAGTTCCTACTATTTAATAGAGTTGTTTGTCAACAGAATGGAGATATCAGGTTAAATCAAAACGGTGACTTTTACAAATACTATGGAATACTAGAAGTATTCCTTACAAAAGTTAATGAATGGGTCCCAGTCTGTCATGACCAGTTCAATGATGGAGCAGCTGCTGCAGCCTGTAGACAAATGCGCTACTGCATTCATGATAGTTATTGACAAGGAAGGAAGTTAGAGATTTATTATTATATTGTGTCACTGTAAAAGTTAATTGGTTGATTTAACTAACATAATTATTGTTATAGGAAGTTTACATGCAGGAAAATTTTTTTATACATGATACAACAAATAGAACTAATGTATAATAATTTTTTTACATATTCTTACAAAAATGAGATGCTTCTTACTATGGATTCATATGTGCACTTCAATCTTTTATTATATTAATGTTAAAGGAATTGTATTAGGGTGTAATTGATAAAATTGGTAACACTATACTCTGGTATGATTCTTTATGAAAAACATATTTCTTTAACAAATTAATTTAAATTAAATTAATTTAATTTAGTAATAGCGAATTTTTGGTGATACTATTTCTGTTGTATATAATAAATGCCAGTACAATATTTAAAATTCAATTTTTATGGTGATATATTACATATAATAACTAATGAATTGATTAATTACTGATTTATTATGTAGGTATGATGATAGTGAGTACTCATATACTAATGTGTCCTGTTCAGATCATGGCAACTATAAAGATTATGGTCAATTACATTTATTAAGATGTCAAGGGAGTATACAGTCACAAAAATGTTCTCAAGATCCTGTCTATCTTGTTTGTGGTGAGTAAAAGGGAGGATGGGTTTACATTTTTGTTTACATAGGTAGTATAGAATTTGCTCTAGAATTTACCAGTGTGTGTGTATATCCATGTTGTGTGTGTGTCTGTGCATGTAGGTGTGTTTGGTGTACCGTAGATGTGTGGTATTTACCACTGTGTGTGTGTATATCCATGTTGTGTGTGTGTCTGTGCATGTAGGTGTGTTTGGTGTACTGTAGATGTGTGGTATTTACCACTGTGTGTGTGTGTGTGTGTAGGTGGGTGCTGGGTACATTAATCCATGTGTAGTAAAATATCCTGTGGTGTCAAAATTACAAGTACCTGCTAATTAACTGATATTCAATGTATACTGTATACGTACAATGATATATATTTTTCTTTAATTGATAGATAAAACATGTTTCATAAATACTGATAACCCATACAATGGTCAAATCTATCTATCTAATGATACAAGCTATTTTAATTCATCTGGAATCATTTATATGTATTATGATAATGAATGGCTTCCAGTATGTGCCAGATCCTTTAATCAATATGCAGCTGATAGTGCCTGTCGTCAACTTGGATACACTAATGCTATAGATCAAGGCGAATATAAAGAAGTGTATGTAACATTAATTTATATAATAGTATATAGTAATAAATATAATTATCATTAATGATTATGAACATCATTTGTATTATGATCTCTTTTAAGTGGGACCTCCTTGTCATGGGACGTGGAAAGTATCAAATGTAAGGATGAGTCTTATCCCTGCCTTAAAAATTGCTCAAATGAACCAACAAAACATAACAATCATCTAAACTTTAGAATAACATGTAGTAAGTATTTATTTAGATGCCTTAACACCTTTCTTACATGTGATATTATAGCTTTTAATCCTGCAATTAAAGATACCCTGTTATCTGGAAGTAAACCAGAGTGTGCTTATAGTACACCACCAACCACATGTATGTTTTTATAATTATTTGATATTATAGCAATGACCTGTCTTCTACTTACAAAGCCCCTACAGATGATAATACTGGAGTTACTATTGGATTGACATTTGCAATTGTTTTTTCAATCTTATTTTGTGCTCTTTTTATTATTCAAACTGTGTTGATATGCCATCTACATAAACGACTTGCTCGTTTTAGGAATTATGAAGCCGTGAACAATTAACAATGTTCCTTATGTGCTGCCAATGATCATGAACATATTATTAATTGATCGATTTGACTAATAAATGGTCATTCAGATTGCAAGTAGCAAATATTTTGATGGAAAAAAGTATACACAATAATATTGTTTTGATTATTAATTAGACATTTGGTATGTAGGGATGACCTGGATTATCCATTGAAATGTAATGGCAGAAATCATTTCTTTCACTCAACTTGATGAAACAGATCAAAATCTTTCTTTGCAGTACTACTGCTTTCTGTGATTATTATGAGACACTCTAATACCTATAGACCAGTAGTGTCAATGCAATTAATAATGACATCAATTGACTTCTATGCACGGAAGAATAATGTTAGCATTGACTTAACAATCATAACCCTGGCAGTATTCCACAGATAAATAATAGTGCATACACACTGATATGTTATTTACTTACCACGTGGCAAAGAAATCAACAACAGCTAATTTGTCATTGGCTAGAGTTAGTTCTCGTTGAAAATTCCCATCTACAAAAATTTTAACTTTACTAGTAGAACTTCCAGCAGCCATTTTTGAAAATCCTTAATTATTAAGTCTAATTAAAGTAAATATAGATCCACACCCATCTTATCAAACTGCAATGTTCAAGAACATGTTAGGTAAGTTTTCATGATACAAAGTGTAATATATTGCAGTATTAGACTACTGTTCTCTTTTGCAGGTATTTTGTTTTTACTGGAGTTACTACAAATTAATAGAGTTGTTTGTCAACAAAATGGAGATGTCAGGCTAAATATCTTTGGTGACTTTTATACAGACAATGGAATACTAGAAGTATTCCTTACAGAAGCTGATGGATGGGTCCCAGTCTGTTATGACTGGTTCAATGATGGAGCAGCTGCAGCAGCCTGTAAACAAATGGGATACTGCAGTTATGATAGTTATCGACAAGGAAGCAAGTTAGGGCATGCATCCAATCTATTATTATATTGTGTAACTTTAACATGTTATAATTGATGTACTGATTATTTTTCTAATTCTATATTTATATGTAGTTATGTGAGTGACTATAGTCGCTACTCGTATAATGTATCATGTCCTTATCAAGACAACTATAAAGACTATGGTCCACTACATCTATTACAATGTCAAGGAAATACACAACAACTACCATGTTCTCAAGGTCCTATCTATCTTGTTTGTGGCAAATGTGGTCAGTAAAAGGGAGGTAGAATTTGTAATTTTGTTTACACAGGTGGTTTAGAATTTGCTCTGGGATTTACCACTGTGTGTGTTTACGCATGTTGTGCGTGTGTGTATGTGTGTAGGTGTGTTGTGGGTACATGAATACATGTGTGTAGTTAGTTTTAACACAGTCTCAGCTTTAACTTTTTAGACAATTGCTCTTAATTATAAGGATATGATACTTATTGATATTCAATGTATACTGTATATGTTCATTGATATATCTCTTTCTTTAATTGATAGATAAAACATGCTTCATAAATACTGATAACCCATACAGTGGTCAAATCTATCTATACAATGACATAAACTATTTTAATTCATCTGGAATCCTTTATTTGTATTATGATAATAAATGGCTTCCAGTATGTGCCAGATCCTTTAATCAGTATGCAGCTGATAGTGCTTGTCGTCAACTTGGATACACTAATGCTATAGATGAAGGAGGATATATAGAAGTGTATGTAACATTAATTTATATAATAGTATATAGTAATAAGTATAATTATCATTAATGATTATGAAGATCAACTGTATTATGATCTTTACAGTGGGACCTCATTGTCATGGTATATTGACACTATTATATGTCGAGGCAAGTCTTGTTCCTGCTTTAAGGATTGCTTTATTGTGTTATCAAATAAAGAGGATTGTCCAAACTACGAAATAACATGTAGTAAGTATTATGATTTAGAAGACTTCACACTTTTATTACACATGGTATTATAGCCTTTGATTTTGCCAATAAGGATACCTTATTACCTGGAAATAAGTCAGAGTGTGTTTATAATACACAACCAACTACAGGTATGTTTCTAAAATTATGTAATATTATAGTAATGATGTATTTTTTTACTTAAGGCCCTACCAATAATCACATTGGAATTTTTGATTTTGTTATGTTGGGCACTTTAATCATCTGCATCTGTGTTCTTGCTATTTTAATTGTAGTGGTCTGCATTTTATATAGGCGACTTGCTCGTTTTAGGAATTATGAAGCCATTAATAATTGACAATGGTGCTTATTTGCCACTAATAATCATGAATATATTAATGTTTAAACTAATTGATTGATTTAACTAATAAATGGTTATAAAGTTTGTATGTAGTAAAATATTTGATCATTTTGATGGAAAAAGTATACACGATTCTGTTTTGATTAATAATCAGGCACGTGTTACGTAGTGTTACTCAACTTGTAACAGATCAAAATCTTTTTATTTCTTTGTAGTACTTGTCTCTTCATTGTGACACATTTATAAGTTAAAACAATTTCTTAACATCACTTAAATAATTAGTTAAATGTTGGATTTGTTCATACTAACTTCTGCACTTAGTCACCAGGCTCTGCTTTTTAGCTCATACATGATAACATTGTGTATATATAACTTAATGGATGTGAGTAAACTTTATAAATACAATACAAGTATACTGTCTTTAAACCAGCTATCTTCTCAGTAAGTCTATCAGAAAATGATTTACCACTAACTACTACACTGTAAAAATTAATATGTCATTTTAACAACTAATTTGTAGCTTACATGAATGGATTACTATGGAATATAGAATTCTTCTGAATTGCTCACTACATAGATTGCTGGTATGTTGTACTTTTATATACCAACAAATTATACAGTGAGTAATTGTGCATTCCATAGTAATCCACCCATGTAAAGTACAAACTAATTAAAAATAACGTATTAATTTTTACAATGTACCTGCCACTACCAATACTACTACTATTGTACAAGCTGTTTTTATATATTATCTAGTAGTAGTAGTAGTAGTAGTGGTGGTGGTGGTGGTAGTGGTAGTGGTAGTACTAGTAGTATTAATTTCATTAGTACTAGTAGTAGTACTAGTAGTATTAATTTCATTAGTACTAGTAGTAGTAGTAGTAGTAGTAGTCACATCCAATCCACTGTCTTTTGCATGCATTTCTCCTTTTTTGTTTCTTCTTCTTTCTTTTTTCTCTTTTGTTCTTCTCTTCCATACTTTTTCCTTTGCCAAATACCTCTCGTGTATACACTACATATATAATACAGGCTCTTGATGTTGGAGTGTGTGGACCTGTAAAAACAACCTGCATGAAGAGCAATATTGTGCAGCAGATACTACTAAAAAAGAATTCCCCCAGTAACTATATAGCTAGTAAATGGAACAGAACAGAGGCATGTACACTGAAAACAACTCTTACATCACCAGTAATATAATCTGAATGTAGATAAAAAGTGACAACTATGATGCTAACTACTAACAACTAAATATTTTATTGTATTCTTACTTGATGAAGTGCCCAAACACAAGACAAAAGAATATTATAAATTTAATTGTTCCATTCATCATATGACCAGTCAACAATTTAGACATCCCACTAAGTGCACCTCCTACTTTGTCACTCAGAGGCTTCAACTTACTTGCACATGATTCACATGATTTCAACTGTATAATATATCTTGTAGATGTTGTACCGGGAATCCACAAACCTTAAAAGTTCTGTTCCTTAACAGTTCCTACCTTCTTCATACATGTGGCCAATAACTTTCAGTTTCAATGTGTTGAGCACTCACTTAAAAATAACACAAATGGAACTTATTAATACAAACATCAATACATGATTTCAGGTTTAAAGTCTAGTCCATTGTATTACTATATTAGATTTGCTGCAATATCTTCTTAAAATTGTATTGCAGTGCTCATACTAAATACATTGAATACTCTTTTACAAATTATTTTATATATAAAATAATTTTCTGTCAGAAACAAAAGTATATAAACTAAAGTTTACAACAAAAGCAACTTACACACAACAAAATATAATATAATTGTGATTTCTTACACCTTAGCAATTACAACAACACATCCATACATATATAATTTTATATAGACACATCTCAGGCATATTGTGTTATCTTCTCCAACAACAACATTGACAATCATTAAGACCTTGGTAACCATTTCTACCTTGACATCTTTTATATAGACTATATGCAGACAGAAGAGAAATCAATACTATGATTAAAATAAGTAAGCCAGTCAATGACCAAGTAGCAATTTCATCTAAAAAGCAATGAATTAAATATAACGTAATGTAAATATCATAATTACATAATATATATGATAAACTAAAACAATTGGAACTAAAAGTGAAACAAAACATTTCATGTATACTAATGGCTCACATGGTAAAACAGAAGTGCTTGTAAGAGTACATTCGTTTAAACTACCAGAACTACTCGATAATATAAGACTTGTATTAAATTCTGTAATAGAAATATTTGTTAGTTCAGGCAATATTTTTGTCACAGGCATAATTTATTATTTTTCTTAGCACTGATCTGTTAATAATTAGCTTACCACAATGTAAAAATACTCTATCTCTACAAGCTTTAATATAATATGAGTTCTCCACAATACAGTGAGAGAAACAAGCAAAACAGGACTGAGCACAGGAATATTCATAAAAATACAAAATCTCTTCATTAGAACTAGAAAAGAATACACAAACATTGATAGTTTTTATGATCATGAAAGTATATAAATGCAATTTAAAATGCTATAATCCCTAAATCAATAATTTATGCAAATTTCTTACTTTCTGTCACTTGTATGAGAAGAAGATCCTGTGTATCCTAATTGGCAACATGCTGAGTCAGCAGCTTGCTTTTATCATAACAGACAAATTTCCATCTGCTTCCATCTAGGAACACTTTCAGTGGTCATTAGAGAGAGTCTCGGTCCCTTCAAATTCAATAGACACCTCGTCCTTGTAAGGTTTATGAGTTAATAACTCTTCTGAGTCTATAATAATGTTTACAAAAATGATCATTAGTAAAAATAACAAAAGAGAGAAAGGTGATGTTTTTTTTCATTTATACTCACCACATACAATAGTAACAGGGTAACAATAATTTGGTGTTAGTGTAGGACCCTCCAAAGAACATTGTAGTATGTGTAATTCATTTATGATAGTTATCGACAAGGAGGCAAGTTAAGGCATGCATCCAATTTATTATTATATTGTGTAACTTTTACATGTTATAATTGATGAACTGATTATTTTTTTACTTCTATGATTATATGTAGTTATGTGAGTGACTATAGTCGCTACTCATATAATGTATCATGTCCTTATCAAGACAACTATAAAGACTATGGTCCACTACATCTATTACAATATCAAGGAAATACACGACAACTACCATGTTCTCAAGGTCCTACCTATCTCGTTTGTGGCAAATGTGGTCAGTAAAAGGGAGGTAGAATTTGTAATTTTGTTTACATAGCTGGTTTAGAATTTGCTCTGGGATTTACCACTGTGTGTGTTTACGCATGTTGTACATGTGTGTATGTGTGTAGGTGTGTAGGTGTATGTGTGTAGCTGTGTTGTGGGTACATGAATACATGTGTGTAGTTAGTTTTAACACAGTCTCAGCTTTAACTTTTTAGACAATTGCTCTTAATTATAAGTATATGATACTTATTGATATTCAATGTATACTGTATGTGTTCATTGATATATCTCTTTCTTTAATTGATAGAGGGAACATGTTTCATAAATACTGATAACCCATACAGTGGTCAAATCTATCTATACAATGACATAACATATTTTAATTCATCTGGAATCCTTTATTTGTATTATGATAATAAATGACTTCCAGTATGTGCCAAATCCTTTAATCAATATGCAGCTGATAGTGCCTGTCGTCAACTTGGATACACTAATGTTATACATCAAGGCGGATATAAACAAGTGTATGTAACATTAATTTATATAATAGTATATAGTAATAAGTATAATTATCATTAATGATTATGAATGTATTATGATCTCTTTTAAGTGGGACCTCATTGTCATGGTATATTGACACTATTATATGTCGAGGCAAGTCTTCTTCCTGCTTTAAGGATTGCTTTATTGTGTTATCAAATAAACAGGATTGTCCAAACTACGAAATAACATGTAGTAAGTATTATGATTTAGAAGACTTCACACTTTTATTACATATGGTATTATAGCCTTTGATTTTGCCAATAAGGATACCTTATTACCTGGAAATAAGTCAGAGTGTGTTTATAATACACAACCAACTACAGGTATGTTTCTAAAATTATGTAATATTATAGTAATGATATATTTTTTTACTTAAGGCCCTACCAATAATCACACTGGAATTTTTGATTTTGTTATGTTGGGCAATTTAATCATCTGCATCTGTGTTCTTTCTATTTTAATTGTAGTGGTCTGCATTTTATATAGGCAACTTGCTCGTTTTAGGAATTATGAAACCATTAATAATTGACAATGGTGCTTATATGCCACTAATAATCATGAATATATTACTGTATAAACTAATTGATTGATTTAACTAATAAATGGTTATAAAGTTTGTATGTAGTAAAATATTTGATGGAAAAAGTATGAATGATTTTGTTTTGATTAATAATCAGGCACGTGTTACGTAGTGTTACTCAACTTGTAACAGATCAAAATCTTTTTATTTCTTTGTAGTACTTGTCTCTTCATTGTGACACATTTATAAGTTAAAACAATTTCTTAACATCACTTAAATAATTAGTTAAATGTTGGATTTGTTCATACTAACTTCTGCACTTAGTCACCAGGCTCTGCTTTTTAACCCATACATGATAACATTGTGTATATATAACTTAATGGATGTGAGTAAACTTTATAAATACAATACAAGTATACTGTCTTTAAAGCAGCTATCTTCTCAGTAAGTCTATCAGAAAATGATTTACCACTAACTACTACACTGTAAAAATTAATATGTCATTTTAACAACTAATTTGTAGCTTACATGAATGGATTACTATGGAATATAGAATTCTTCTGAATTGCTCACTACATAGATTGCTGGTATGTTGTACTTTTATATACCAACAAATTATACAGTGAGTAATTGTGCATTCCATAGTAATCCACCCATGTAAAGTACAAACTAATTAAAAATAACGTATTAATTTTTACAATGTACCTGCCACTACCACTATTACTACTACTACTATTGCACAAGCTGTTTTTATATATTATCTAGTAGTAGTAGTAGTAGTAGTAGTGGTGGTAGTGGTAGTGGTAGTACTGGTAGTATTAATTTCATTAGTATTAGTAGTAGTAGTAGTAGTGGTGGTAGTGGTAGTGGTAGTACTGGTAGTATTAATTTCATTAGTATTAGTAGTAGTAGTAGTAGTATTACTAGTACTAGTAGTAGTAATAATATTACTACTAGTAGACTAGTAGTTGTAGCAGTAGTAGTAGTAGTAGTATTACTAGTAGAAGTGGTAGTAGTAGTAGTAGTAGTAGTATTACTAGTAGTAGTAGTAGTAGTAGTAGTAGTACTAGTAGTAGTAGTAGTATTACTAGTAGTAGTAGTAGTAGTAGTAGTAGTACTAGTAGTAGTAGTAGTAGTAGTAGTAGTAGTAGTAATACTAGTAGTAGTAGTAGTATTACTAGTAGTAGTAGTAGTAGTAGTAGTATTACTAGTAGTAGTAGTAGTAGTAGTATTACTAGTAGTAGTAGTAGTAGTAGTATTACTAGTAGTAGTAGTAGTAGTATTACTAGTAGTAGTAGTAGTAGTAGTATTACTAGTAGTAGTAGTAGTAGTACTAGTAGTAGTAGTAGTATTACTAGAAGTAGTAGTAGTAGTAGTAGTAGTAGTATTACTAGTAGTAGTAGTAGTAGTAGTAGTAGTAGTATTACTAGTAGTAGTAGTAGTAGTAGTAGTAGTATTACTAGTAGTAGTAGTAGTAGTATTACTAGTAGTAGCAGTAGTAGTAGTAGTAGTATTACTAGTACTAGTAGTAGTAGTATTACTAGTAGTAGTAGTAGTAGTATTACTAGTAGTAGTAGTAGTAGTAGTAGTAGTATTACTAGTAGTAGTAGTAGTAGTATTACTAGTAGTAGTAGTAGTAGTAGTAGTAGTAGTAGTAGTATTACTAGTAGAAGTAGTAGTAGTAGTAGTAGTAGTAGTATTACTAGTAGTAGTAGTAGTATTACTAGTATTACTAGTAGTAGTAGTAGTAGTAGTAGTAGTAGTAGTAGTAGTACTAGTAGTAGTAGTTTTTTTTTTTTTTTTTTTTTTTTTTTTTTTTTTTTGGGAACAATGCAAACTTTAATGCAAACATAGCAAGAAGTGATAATAGTATATATACAGTATTATAATAGATAAATAAATAAATAAATAATAGAAGTACATATTATAGAGACTTATATGATATGATGTGTTTAAACAATAATTAAATTTACACCGTGGACAACTGGGCCTCAGAAGAGACCAGGTCCATAGGAGGAGGTTCTTGAATGACACGACCAGTAGAGGATCGAGAGCCCCTGATACAGAGGATGGATGACCGAAGGAGGGCAAATGAAAGGGAACATCTAAGCCAGCCCATTGTGCTGCTGTAAGGTTGATTCCGTCTCTCTGCCAGAAGGGAGGCGAGGTGCTTATATGCCACATTAGCCTCCCGTCCTAGTCCCCCTGTCAATGACATTACCAGCGGTGTAAACGAGGAGTGTTCAATCTCTCGAATACGTTGTTCATACTTTCTCTTCTTTGCATTTTCGTGTGATCGATAGCTAACCGAGGGGTTGGTGTGTCAGTTTGAGGGGGCAAAAGGGTTAAACACCTTCACATCAAAAAATGTCCTCTCAAACCGACCACCCCAAAAACCATTTGCAGCTATGTCTAGTCTGGCACCGTCCTGTGCGTTGGAAGTAGCAAAAGCTAATGACTCTCCGGTAACAGGTTGCAGGTGTGGTTCAGTGGAAACATTATGGCACACCTCTGATAGTAAATTAGCCGTCAAGTCCCGAATTTCATTATGACGCAGGGTTGGGAAGCCACCTTTTGGGCAGGATAGGGCATGTTCCACTGAGAAAGGCTTGCCACATGGACAGCTGGCGGGAAGGTGTTGAGGAAGCCGCCCATATCTTAAAGCGATAGCATCTCTGAAGGCCCCTTTGTGGAGTAGAAACCCGTATTCTTTTATAGGGACTGCATTTAGCCAGCTTGATGCACCTTTTTCCTGTGCAAGATCCATTGCAAACTTGAGGTGTGGGGGGAGATTTTCTCGCAGGTCTGCAGCGGCATTAGTTGCGATTTGCCGTTTCTGCCTGTGGATGTCTCTCTTTCTCAGATGCTGCTGTATGGAGATTTCGGCAGTATATTCGGGGAGCTGGTTTATAAGACAGTTTACAAGTGGAGCAGTCACTTCTTGGGAGGAATTATATTCTTGTTGGGAAATTGAAGTGGGATTGAGTAAGCCCATGCCTCCCAAACGGGTAGGAAGAGACAATAGGTCCCTTTCTTTATTGTTAGGTGGAGGTAAGCCTGTAAGGGCTGGAATAAGTTTTTGTCTTATAATGTCCTCTAATGGTTGGAGCAAGTGGCTAATATTTGGGATGGTTCTCATTGTATATAACCATTTGCTAGTTACTCCATGAGTGAAAGCAGCAAAGGCTGCGTGAGGTTGAGTTGAGGCACAGACAACAAGCTGGTTTAGCTCCTGTTTCCAAATATGGACTTTCTGGAGTACGAAGGTCTCAATGAACTGAGTGGAGCCAAGGGCACCTCCTAAGTGTGGTTTTCCTTCAACAGTGATGTTAACCCCAGTGTTCTGAAAGATGGAAGTTGCTGGGGATTGGTGGGTGTCTCTAGTCACCAGCCAGGTCTTCGCAGGATTCACAAAATAGCCAAAGGCCCGACCCAATGACACTAACTCATCCCACCATCTTCGGAGAGATTCCAGGGTACCAATTGCAGTTGCATCATCAGCATACCAAGCTTGTTTCACAGCTGTAGTTAGTTGCTTGATCAGAGGTAGTATTGCGACAGCTATACTATTATCACTTCTTCCTATGTTATAGAATAGAGGAAGTTGTTGTAATTAACGTTTAGTATTAACTACAATAAAACTACTACTACTACTAGTAATACTACTACTACTACTACTACTAGTAATACTACTATTACTACTAGTACTAGTACTACTACTACTACTACTACTAGTAATACTACTACTACTACTAGTATTACTACTACTACTACTACTACTACTACTACTACTAGTAATACTACTACTACTACTACTAGTAATACTAGTAGTAGTAGTAGTAGTAGTAGAAGTAGTAGTAGTGTTACTAGTAGTAGTAGTAGTAGTATTACTAGTAGTAGTAGTAGTATTACTAGTAGTACTAGTAGTAGTAGTAGTAATAGTAATGCTAGTAGTAGTAGTATTACTAGTAGTAGTAGTAGTATTACTAGTAGTAGTAGTAGTAGTAGTATTACTAGTAGTAGTAGTAGTATTACTAGTAGTAGTAGTAGTAGTAGTAGTAGTAGTAGTAGTATTAGTAGTAGTAGTAGTAGTAGTATTACTAGTAGTAGTAGTAGTAGTATTACTAGTAGTAGTAGTAGTAGTAGTAGTAGTAGTAGTAGTATTACTAGTAGTAGTAGTAGTAGTAGTAGTAGTAGTAGTTGTAGTAGTAGTAGTAGTAGTAGTAGTAGTAGTAGTAGTAGTAGTATTACTAGTAGTAGTAGTAGTAGTAGTACTAGTAATAGTAGTAGTAGTAGTATTACTAGTTGTAGTAGTAGTAGTATTACTAGTAGTAGTAGTAGTAGTATTACTAGTAGTAGTAGTAGTAGTAGTAGTAGTAGTAGTAATACTAGTAGTAGTAGTAGTATTACTAGTAGTAGTAGTAGTAGTAGTACTAGTACTAGTAGTAATAGTAGTATTACTAGTAGTAGTAGTAGTAGTAGTATTACTAGTAGTAGTAGTAGTTTTATTGTAGTTAATACTAAACGTTAATTACAACAACTTCCTCTATTCTATAACATAGGAAGAAGTGATAATAGTATATATATAGTATTATAATAGATAAATAAATAAATAAATAATAGAAGTACATATTATAGAGACTTATATGATATGATGTGTTTAAACAATAATTAAATTTACCCGTGGACAACTGGGCCTCAGAAGAGACCAGGTCCATAGGAGGAGGTTCTTGAATGACACGACAAGTAGAGGATCGAGAGCCCCTGATACAGAGGATGGATGACCGAAGGAGGGCAAACAAAAGGGAACATCTAAGCCAGCCCATTGTGCTGCTGTAAGGTTGATTCCGTCTCTCTGCCAGAAGGGAGGCGAGGTGCTTATATGCCACATTAGCCTCCCGTCCTAGTCCCCCTGTCAATGACATTACCAGCGGTGTAAACGAGGAGTGTTCAATCTCTCGAATACGTTGTTCATACTTTCTCTTCTTTGCGTTTTCATGTGATCGATAGCTAACCGAGGGGTTGGTGTGTCAGTTTGACACACCAACCCCTCGATAATATATATATGAGCATATGACATGCGCTAGCACTGTCCACTTCATTTAGAGTGTCAGATGAGTTGTGTATGCTAATATATAAGCTTATGATTTCATATACCTCATTTAGTTCAATACCATCTCCATATACATTAGCTTTGGAGAGCATTAATTGTCCTGAAGTGAAGGACTACGAAAAAAATGGTCAAGTTTATATCAGGAGGTGTAGGATAGGTCAACAAGTGAGTGTTGCTAATTGCAATAATTATTATGGTGCTGCATCATGTGGTTAGTATAAAGTCTTTCTATGTATATCTTATTATGATACTTATTATTAGAGCAACCAACACATGAAGACACAAATCAAGGAAAATTATATGCATATAATGGACAAGTTGATTTAACATTTTATAAATCTCAATCTATTGGTTTACTTGCATTATATGAAGAACAATGGCTACATGTATGCTGGAACGATGCTTTTAAGGCTAGCACTGCCCTTGGAAATTCTGTTTGTAGACAGTGTGGATATACTAGAGCTGTCAATGTTGAGCGCTACACACATTTGTGAGCTGATCATCCCATAATTAATCATGTGACATTGTATTATTCATTGTACTCTGAATAGAATTACCTATGCAAACACTGAAAGTATCACATTTCATTCTTAGCCCTGCCTTGTATAAACTTACGCTCTGGACCCATTCATCCATCTATTCATCAATTCATACAGTCAGTCATACATTAACTTTTCTAGGGATGTCAATAGCAGGACCATTGTTATTAACAATTTCCAGTGTAATGAGGGCTCTATTAGCTGTTTCTCAAACTGTTTTGAGCCTAATGATTGGAGAATAAACACTGGAATATGTCCTAATGTCATGGTAGAGTGTGGTAAGGAGGAAAATATAAAGAAAATTGTTATTTATTTCTTTTTTATTTATTAAAGAGTATAATGAAACTGAAGCATCTTTGCAAACATCAGGATTGGGCTCTGTTTGTGATCATACATCTTCTGAAGAGAAAAGCTGTAAAGCCTGTATGTAATTTACACAGTAATGTATTGATTATTTTAATCTAAGGATGACTATAAATATAATATATTTTCTAGATAAAGTTTCTACTGCAGTATTAGGCTCTATTATAGCTTTAGTTGTTACAACATTTCTGTGTGTTCTATCTCTATGTTGTCTGGTTAAAAAGTGTAAGAATAGAGCTAGAAATGGAGAAATTTACGAAGTTGTTGGTGAAGGTTATAATGATAGAGGACAAAGAAATCATAATCGTGCTTCACATCAACTTTGAGAGCACACACTGTCTATAATTTTATAATGTAACTATATATTTATGTGTATATTTTAGTAATTTCTATGGTACAATATATCAGTATATTCATTGTATGGCAAGCTATTTTGTCACATGCTTTATTATTTACTATATATACCTTTGTTTTTGATATATTATTACTACATACAATGTAACTGGGTACTAAAAATAGTACTTCTAACTTAGAAACTACTTTAGCAGTCTACTGCTATATCTTTAATTATGTCTCTATACATTGTTAGTTATATGTATGCTATAGACACAACATAAATATTTTGTTTTTAAGTGGTGTTTTGAACCACATGTTGAAACTGAAAGTTATTGAGAATATGAGCTGAGAAGGAGCTAGCTAGATGACAAAGAGTGGTTTATCTTGAGACAATGCGAGGAATGTTTGTGGTTTGAATTATGTTTAAGGGCCAACACTTTTAAAGTAATCACATTTGTGGGTTTACAATCCTATCCTCCATACAATATGTACTATGTATACTTTGATATCACATGATGCCATATGGAAATTGAAGTCCTGACTGCATACTATAGATAGGCTAACTAAAATGAGTCTGATTGGTCAGTTAAGAGTTTACGGTTTAGGGTATAGGATTGAGGTGTGGTTTAGAGATATCCAACCAATCAAATTCATCTTAGACTCTATGGGATTGTTTATACCTGATCATCAATGACAAAGTAGGAGGAGTGCTCTGTGTAGAATGCTGACTGGCTTATATATATATATATATATATATATATAATGAAAAGAACAATTTACTATATAATATTCTTGTCTTTAGTTTTGGGCAGTTCATCAGGTAAGAAGAGAATAAAAATGTTCAGTAGCTATCATTGTCTCTTGTTGTCTATTTTCAGACTATATTACTGGTGATGTGAACATTGTTGACATTCTTAGTGTATACTATGAGAGTTATCAATGGGTCTCTGTTTGTTCCATTACTGAATCAGCTGCTCATGCTGTTTGCCGTCAGCTTGGATATGTTCAAGCCAAAGCAATCAACTCCACATACAAGAAGTAAGTCTCTCTGTGCATTAATTTTTAAATGGTATGGATTTTGTTTATTATAACATGGTTTAGGATTTAGTTTAGATCACTATATAGCCTCTATGGATGTTTGCTTTTTATATTACAACCCTAATGTGTAAGAAATTACAAAGACCTCATATAAACAACACCATATAACTATCTATTTAAACATTATTTACTTGTTCATTACCACTAACTAAATTTATTAAAAATTTGAACCTATTGGTAGTCTATTAAATTTATATTGACTTCTTAATTTGTTTGTAGTCAAAGTATGAGCTATTCATTTACTCGCATTGAGTGTCCAACAGTTTCAGATTACAAACAGTATGGTGAATTACACATACTACGATGTTCTTTGGAGGGTCCTATAGAAACACCAAATTATTGTTACCCTGTTACTATTGAATGTGGTGAGTATAAATGAGAAAAAAGTTTTCTCTCTTTTGTTTTTTTTACTTGTTTTTTGTAAACAATATTATAGACTTAGAAAAGTTAACTCATAATCCTTACAAGGGCCAGGTGTCTATTGAATTTGAAAAGAGTAATACTCTCTCTCATGGACCACTGGAAGTGTTCTTAGATGGAAGCAGAGGAAAATATGTCTGTTATAATAGTAAATTTACAAATCAAGCTGCTGACTCAGCATGTCGCCAACTAGGATACACAGGATCTTCTTCTCATACACGTGAGGAAAAGTAAGTACTTTATATAAATTAGTTGATTTAGAGACTATATAGCATATTATAATGCATTTATATACCTTTATGATTAGATCATAACAAAAATTATTGATTTCTGTGTATTCTTTTGTAGTTCTGAAAGAGATGTTTTGCTATTTTCAAACTATTCCTGTACTCAATCCTCTTTTGCTTGTTTCTCTCACTGTATTGTTGAGAGCTCATATCATTTTGAACCCTGTCAAGATAGAGTATTTTTACATTGTGGTAAGGTAATTATTAACAGATCACTACTAATTGAAAAATAATAATAAATTATACCTGTGACAAAACTAACTAATAGATATTTCTGTTACAGAATTTAATACAAGTCTTATATTATCAAGTAGTTCTGGTAGTTTAAATGAATGTGCTCTTACAAGAACTTCTGTTTCACCATGTGAGCCTTTTAGTATACATGAAATGTTAGTTTCATTTTTAGTTCAAGTTGTTTTAGTTTGTCATATATATTGTGTGATTATGATATTTACATTATTTTTTATTTAATTCATTGCTTATTAGATGAAATTGCTACTTGGTCATTTACTGGAGCTGTGGGCTTAATTATAATTATAGTATTGATTTCTCTTCTGCTTGCATATTGCCTGTATAAAAAGTATCGAGGTAGAAATGGTTACCAATGTCTTAATGATCGTCAATGTTGCTGTTGGAGAAGATAACACAATATACTTGAGATGTGTTTATATAAAATTATATTATATTATATATGTATGGATGCGTTGTTGTAATTCCTAAAGTATAAGAAATAACAATTATATTATATTTTGTTGTGTGTAAGTTGTTTTGTTGTAAACTTTAGTAAGGATACCTTAAATGTATATTGGTAAGTCATACAATAAATTAAACCTCTTTTAAGTTTATAGTGAAGTCTCTCTCTCTATATAAGCACTTTGAGACTTAGGAAGTATATGCTCAATACACACACAGTACATTAGTGTATATACAAATATGCTTATAGCATTGGCACTGTGCCCTTTGTTAATACAGGCTCTTCTTGTAGTTGCTTTAGACAGTTTCTACCTAGATATTAAAAAATACTGACACAGAATTGGAAACAATTAAGATCATAGCATCACTATGTGTTATATTACACATTAATTATTACATCATAAAAATTAATTATGACTAATCCACTATCAAGATGGTTTCTTATTTGTAGAGTTTTGTCCTCTTATAGTTATTGTAGGCTAGTTATAATAATAACCAACAAAGAATATACAACAACGTTTCTACTTATGTTTTATGAACATTATAAAAATTGTTTGGTTGATTTAGGTTTGGTTATACAGGTTGTAATTGCAATCTTATTTTTGTTGAAAAAGTAATCATAATATTGTTTTAATTACTAATGCACTATTGCTTATATAGCTACATAAACATCAATTTCGTAATACATTAGTAATCAAAATAGTATTATGTATACTTTATGCATATATAACATATATAACAATGTATTAATTCTCTTCTGCTTGCATATTGCCTGTATAAAAAGTATAGAGGTAGAAATGGTTACCAATGTCTTAATGATCATCAATGTTGTTGTTGGAGAAGATAACACAATATGCTTGAGATAAACACACACACATGCACTGTCTATATAGTGAAGATATCACCGCAAACCTAATTCGGGCCGTAGCACTACAAATGGAAGGTGCTGCTGGACCATCTGGAATCGACGCCAGAGTCTGGAAACGTATGTGCACTTCCTTTAAATCTGCGTCGGTCAACCTCTGCAATTCTTTGGCCTTGGTGGCCAAAAGATTGTGTTCTGAATATGTTGATCCACAAGGAATCGCAGCTCTATTGGCTTGCCGACTAATCGCCCTTGATAAAAGACCTGGTGTCAGACCAATTGGTGTGTGTGAGACTGCCAGACGCATCATTGCCAAGGCAATACTGAAGATCATAAAAGTCGACATACAAAACACGGCAGGCTCAATTCAACTTTGTGCGGGACAAATTGGGGGTGCAGAGGCTGCAATTCAAGCGGTGAGGGAACTGTTTCAATCAGATGAAACAGAAGCTGTGTTGTTGGTCGATGCCCAAAATGCCTTCAACTCACTCAATAGACAATTGGCTCTTCGCAATGTACCCTCTCTTTGTCCCTTATTGGCTGCAATCTTAATCAACACATACCGTGATCCAGCAAACCTCTACATTGACAACTCTGTACTCCTTTCTCAGGAAGGGATAACTCAAGGACACCCACTTGCTATGCCAATGTACGCTGTCGCAATACTACCTCTGATCAAGCAACTAACTACAGATGTGAAACAAGCTTGGTATGCTGATGATGCAACTGCAATTGGTACCCTGGAATCTCTCCGAAGATGGTGGGATGAGTTAGTGTCATTGGGTCGGGCCTTTGGCTATTTTGTGAATCCTGCGAAGACCTGGCTGGTGACTAGAGACACCCACCAATCCCCAGCAACTTCCATC